>CM060965.1:141903173-142493173 GCA_030765045.1 Tenodera sinensis | reverse complement strand
TTGGTAGAGGTGGACTAGTTCCATGACCTGCACGGTCAGCAGATCTGACACATCTCAACTAGTTTTTGCGGAGTTGTATGAAGCTGTAACGTCAGCGAGGGACCTTATTGCTAAACTCCACAGAGCGATTGAAAATCTTCAAAGACAACCCCGTATATTGGGTCATGTGCATAAGGTTCAATACCGCCGATATAAGCTCTGCAATGACGTAGGAGGTACAGAGTTCTAAGCTCGTTTGTTGCGTAGACAGCTCAATGTGGTACCCATGCTGGGTTTACTGACGAAATGTGAACGCATACCCATGTCATACTTCGATACGCTACAGTGTCCAAACCGTGCATTTCTGGACAGGAGTTCCTTCTATAAAATCCACCAGTTTACCATCACGCACAACATACTAAGCGTTGTCGACACCCTGTTAAATAACTGAAAAGATATAAACACACACAAGCATACTCACATCCATACACTGATCTGTGTGTAACTTGGATGCGGGAGTTGTCGCGTTAATGGCCGCTACCACCCAAAGTAATCCTAGTATTCCCCGTGTCCGTAGACTAATTCTAGGGTAGTTCCTATTCTAGTACCACTTTTCTGTCCCTCATTTCCTGTGCCTATCGTTTCTTCCATGGTCATCTGTTTCAGAGTTTTTGGTCCGACAGCGGACATTAGGGATCCCATCCACGCCTGCAGCTGTCTTCATGCCGATCTGGTCACGTTTTGGTTCTCTCCATTCATCCATCCCTCCCAGGGGTCACAGTAGAAGCACAAAAGGCCTTAAGAGCTTGCATGCGGTGCTCTGCCCCGTTGGGAAACCCTTCGTAATATGTATAATATGCACCTTTAACTCTGCCGCCTAATCTATATGTATGAGCTGGTAAGACCATTTATCATTTCTTCGTCAAGATATGGAACCAGTCAACTTGGAATTACGTCGGTACCTTATAGAGCTAATGGTATAAATCGCTTAGTGTGTACCAGAGAATATTATTCCTCGCCTGCAAGTTCCGCTTGACCTCTGCTCTGGACGGATATATCATGAAATTAGATAATCAACGATACAGTATTGTATGCTTTCAAACGTCATACTGCAACTATGACGGCTGAGTAAATTTCTTGACGTAAATGCATACCAATAGAATTGAAACTGAAGAGATGTGAAACGCGTAGTTCCACAATGGCAATTCTGGTTTATTTTATTTTTTTCTAGAACGGAGGCATGTAAAGTGGAGCATTGCAATTATGAATGCCCCTTTCGGGCTGACGATACGAACAATGGCTCCAGAAGTACAGTAGAATTTTATACTAAACTCAATTTGTATAACACTTTCCTAATTAATTTTGGGCTAATCCACTAGATATGCTGAAAAAACAAATGAAATACATATTGTTAGCCCCATAGTATCCCAGCTTACATGTATACATTGCTCATAATACCTTGCTCTCCGTATAGATAATTTTTCAGTAAAAGCTTCAACAATATGGGGTCCCTAGAACAGTTTTTGCAAAGATACCCTAAAGTGGAGCAAAAATCCCCATAAAACGACAAGGTAAAATGTTCGCACACCTCTTGAAGATATATCTTTAGGCGTTTTTGGTAATTTTTTGTCAAAAAAGATATAAAACTGCGAAGAGAATACAAAAATCAAGCTGAAAAACGAATATAAGTTTTTTTGTCATTCCTACTAAAACAAATAAAACTAAAATTAGACATAATTATTCACAATAATTTATTATACAATTCAGATAATGAATATAATTTCATCGTCATGTGTAAAATCTTGTAATAATGTCCATTTGAATGTAATAAGTTTTAAGTTAATTTACCTTCAACTTCTATTTTTCAGAAATACATTTTCAATCAGATTTACTAGGAATTCAGGTATAAACTTGTCTAATTTTTCTGACAGCTTCAAATACAATTGTAGTCATATTTGTGTTGAAATTATCTAATAAAAGCTTCGGATCAATATACCATACACTTCCATTTAGTTAGACGCAAGCGTAGATAACAGGAACTGCACATTTAAGAGAAACTTTACTCCAATTTACATCCTTAAGCTTACTAGGCTCTTTAATGATATTTTTTTTGGACATTTCCTCATATACTAATTTCAAAAATGACAAACTGATACATTTATAGGCAAAAATTACACAAACACTACCGAAGTTAATATCCATAACGAATAGTGCCCATAGTACCATCTTATTCTACTATGTTAATACGTATATCATATTCCAATCCGAATTTCGTTTCACTTGTTTTGCGAATAATTCCTTATAATTTCATTGTATTGAAAAGTGCGGTTATGAACTTCCATTTCCGGATAGTCTGAAGATACAGAAATTATATTTTAATGGGTTAATTAAATTAAGTTACTACTACTCTTAAAATACTCAGTGGTGTTTTCCTGAAATCTTCATGAATTATTCTATGAATCATGAAAATGATTTCAAGCAGTTATTTTCATTGATAGCTGAAGTGGTTCCACCTATACACATTATTTCATCGGAAAATATTAAAATTTGCTCCTAAAACATATGAATTCACGTATCTTTTTCTGAGAAGGTGCGAGAGATAGAGAGCTGAAATTTTTAGAACATGTATACCACACATTGATGAACTTGTTGAATTAGAATACAATTTTATTATATATCAGTAACATTCAGAAAGAAAGACCATTGGAAATATTTTTACATTTTTACTGTTCTCCTTTTTTAAATATGTTATTTTTTTAAATTTCTAGTAAAGTGATCTGCATAAATAAATAAATCAAATTCAGAGGATCTTGATTATACTAAAAACTAGCACGCAAAAATGTTATTCTGTGTTGCAAGTAGTTTCAGAGAAAAGGGTATATGAATTCACATGTACGTTTTAGCACGTTTTGGCTCGATAAAATAATTTTTATACATTCCACCACATGAACTATTAGCTCAAATAGACACTTGAAATAAATGTCATGATTTAAAAAATAATTAAAAACAATTTCAGAAAAAAAAACAAAAAAAAAACGCATTAAGCTCTTTAAGAGCGGTGATAATTTAACTAGGTGTAATTTCTGTATGTTCAAGTTATCTTATCCCCTTAAAATGTTCATAATTTCATTTCATTCGTTACACAATTTGAAGCGAATTCTTTAGTTTCACACACGACATTACTCCTAGGCATTCAACTCTCCAGTCTATTCCCCAAGAATGAAAACCGTTACTCTTCTAACTACTTCATGTTAATCCAGACAGACGTTTGTAGAAATTGTCTTATTACATATTTTCTTATAGGTACAATAAAAATAGGAGAATACAATGGGCTTAATCCATAGTAAAATCTTTTAATTGCTGGCTGTCAGAGCTGGCTTTTAGTTCTAATCTCTTTGCATGTATAGAACACTTTGGCAATAATTAAATACGAAAACTCTGAATATAAACACATTATCGCATTCCATTTACTAATCTGTTGATATTGTTTATGACGGGATTAACGTCTTTAAATTTTCACATAAAGCTGTCATCGTTATATTTTTATAATCGTTTATATAATATTCGTTTAATATATGTTTTTGTTTGTAATTCAATGTGATAAAGACGTTGCACTTACGTCAAATGAGTGACATTATAAGACTTGTTATAAGACACTAATGGATTGCACATATAACCCAAATAATGGTTTCGACATAT
Source organism: Tenodera sinensis (assembly GCA_030765045.1). Classification (NCBI taxonomy): domain Eukaryota; kingdom Metazoa; phylum Arthropoda; class Insecta; order Mantodea; family Mantidae; genus Tenodera; species Tenodera sinensis. The sequence goes on along the minus strand of CM060965.1, from coordinate 142,489,495 downwards.
AAATTCCAAATTAACAGACGTGCAAGGAATTTCACAGAGTTACATTTCAAGGCAATGTAGCGAAGAAATTTGATAAAAATTGCCCAAAGTTTCATTTTTACTTTTTGCATTTTTTGGTGCTGTACTTTATGCTTTAACGAAATACTTTCGTTTGCTCAACATTGATCATATTTGAAGCTCCAGGAGGGCATTTAAATGTCCCAGTGCGGGTGAGCGTTCCTCTCTAAACTTCGCCGCTACAGTTTTCGAACGCAATTTTCATTTTCACTGGTTATGATTTTAGTCTATTTATTGCAGTGAAGTTTGCTTCAGCGAGGTTACAAGTAGACTCGATATGTGGAGCTGAAACCCCACGAGTATGACACATCTTTGCTTGTGAACAGAAAGGTGCAGTCAGTGTTGTGTATTCTGTAATCTTGCCAGGTTAATGAAGTATTTAATAGGTTTTAAGCTATTCGTTAGTTTATAATAAAGCGGCAATTTTGTAAAAATTAGCGAAATTGCAGAGCTTACAGGTTAGCTAAGACCAATAAATTTGTAAATTTTATGAACATTGGGAAAGCGAAGGAAAGTTTTCGAATTAATAAACGACCAGGCAAACTTAAAATTCTCAAACTGCTGCTGAGGCCAAGAATAAAGCAGCAGAGGGTCTCACTTATGGTGCTGGAGAAGTTTAAGTTGATTGGATTTAGGTTAAGTACAAATATATACTTTTAAACTTTAACATCTGATTTTCTCCATTCTTTTGACTTTCTCTACTACGTATAGTAAACTACTGTGCTTCTCAAATGGGAAGGAGTTTCTCCTGGAGCGTCTGTGGGCCTGTAACCAATCGGAGTCCTGCTGTGTTGTCATATTGCTTTCACCTTAAGTGGGGCTTGACGCACGCCAAGAAATATGAAGAGTGGGGGTAATGAGCTTGCAACGATGTGCATGTAAACGTATCTCATTGGCTGCAGATCAGAACTCTTCCCATTTGGAAAGCACAGTAGAGTATTGTATTCCACCCAAAAATTCGATGTGGAGATTTCACCGGAAATATGTTTTGAGGCCGCTTGAATCCAAAAAGAAGCATTTTTAGAAAAATGTTTATCTCAACTAACACGAAGATATCAGGATAGGAGTTTGTAAGAATGGTTAGTATAAGAGTAGAGAAAGTCATGTGAGTGCAAAGCATCAAATTTTTTCCAGCATTTTTACAGGCTTCAAAATGATCCCTGGACATTAGTTTCTAACTTATTGGCTTGAAATTTGCAGGATAGCTTCAGATATTGAGGTATTAAAATTGGCCATGCGCTAGTTAAAAGTATTACATAATTGAGCTGAAATTAAACATTTCTTTATAGCTCATACTTTTAAAAAATGTAAATACTAATACATTGTTAAAAACATTTTTCTCCCTCTGACACAAATTAAATCTTAGCAATGGCTGTATGACAATTTATTTACACCCGTATACTGAGCCCAATTTAAATTGACATCGGACATTGAAATCTTGTGTGTACGATATATGTATATATTATGTTCTAAATGTATGGAGAAAAATTCAGTGCAATTAAATGGAAACTGTAGATATTTTAACTGTCATAAATACATTGCCTTAAGACTGCCACAAATGACTGGAAAAGGTTTCGAACTAAGAACTAAGCGTTTCATCAGAAGAATAGGACTCATCCGTAAGCAACACAATCTCACAATCTTCCATGATCCAATTGATGTGCTGACGTGCAGAGTTTAGATATGCAACTCTATGCTGTGGGAGAAGTTTTGGTACTTGGAAGCTCTTCTTGATATCAATACGCAATACCCGGCCATCTTCATTTAGAGCTGCGGCCTTTGTGACCTCCGATAGCGTAATTAATGACACGATAAACTTGAGAATTCATTTTCACTAATTTATGACCACATAACAATAGAAATTACCTTACAGTAGATTAAGAAAATGAAGTATCCAATAATGTAAGTTAAAACGATAAAATGTTGTTATAGGAATAAAACAAATCAAACAAATGAATGTACTTGTATTTTCCAGTTAAAGTAAACTGAAGTTTGTAGCGGATTCACCACCCCTTTTTTGGTCGACCTCTTCGCTTGAAGTCGTTGTCTCGTCGATGCAGCTGAGGAGGCGCCAATTTCTCAGGGTCAGCCTCGACGAGAGATATTGGTCTTTGGGAGAGGAACGGTGTGTTGGACGGTGATGAGAAGGAATGGGTTTTTATATGGGGTTCCTCGGAAGAAAAACACAAGATGCACTTCCACTATGGGCACTTCGGGTTACAGGAAACTCTGCAAGTTTTATCTTCCACCCGTTAACTAAATTATGATCTCCTGCTGTGCCAAATGAATATCTATATAAATAATGTACAATCACTGGACGAGTAACGACTCAGTGGCACTTGACAAAACACTTCCTAGTAACGTGGCGTCTATCCCGCGAACCGCAGACACAACCTTCTCTTACAACTGGTAGCACTGAACTGTCGACTATCTTACCCACGCTTTCCCCTGATTGGCTATGCTTATTGGGCTTTGATGTTCATTTGTTTTCTCTTTAAACGTTTAAATCTTAGCAACGGTTCGCGAGTTCGTTAAGAGACTCGCGGTACTTTAGGAAGGCAACAACAATAATATAATGCCAACGTTTTATTGCCTCACGCCAAAATTGTATCAACGGCCGCATGAATTATTTTGTTTTCTTGGCGGGAAACTTGCAGATTTCCCTGCGTAACTGTGCCTATGTTTATTTATTAACCTTTATGAAACTTATAACATAAATATAGTACTACAAGGACTTTTGTTTTATATAATTTTCAAAGAAATTACTACAAAAACATGGATAATTTATAAACTATTTCCTTAATTATGACAGGATTAAAGTTCTGACACCCATTGTTAGGCGGAGATATCGCTACAAGTTTAAGAACAAATTAGTAAAGCATTACAATCAATTTTTAAAAAAATACAAGTGATTTTCTTTCTTTGTACGCCAATTTGGCACTTTCACATAAGTAAGTCGCCAACGGTTCTAAAATACATGAATACAAAACTTGATTGATAATCCTGTTGTAAAACAATAAACACACATCAATTGTCCTTTTGGCAACATTTGGATACGAAATAATAATCGAATGTTTCACAAGACCTTCCAGTTTTGATTAAATTGTTTAGAAGAAAGCAGATCCAATGTTAATGTTTCACATTCATCCAATACAATACTCCAATAATTATTTATTTTACAAATAAGTAAATAACTTGGAAATATAACATTTCATAGTTTCGCACAGATAATTTTACTACTGGGTATTTTGGAGTAAAATTAAACAATCGAAAGTGAAACACAACATGCAGTGCTTGTTATTTGAGTATTAGTTGACTATTCTATATTTCCAGAGCAACTTGCATTTTTAAATATAAATCAATGCAAGCGCTAATCCTTTATTAAATTACTTCCTATATGATAAAGCTTCCAACGCAAACTCAAGGTCAAGAAAACCGCTAAAACTTTGTTAGCGGGGCAGAGATACGAGACATCGTATCCCCATTTCTGTGGTATGAGATCCAGAGGAATTAACCAACTCCTCCCGAGCTCAAATTCCTACATGAAAAAAAAAAAAAAAAACAAGTAACGACTTCTCATTTCAGAAAAGCATGTTTTGGAAAATTCAAACAAATAATAAGGAATATGTCAGAAATAGTAACCGTTCAACACTGTTGTGTTTCGTAGATCTGCAATAAGATTTTCGCTTATGTTTACCAATGACACAAGAGTCATCTGAAGGAAAAGGCCTTCGAAGGATGTTCTCAGGAAATTCAGATATACATTTCATTTATCGTTAAGATATTTTAAAACAGGTCTCATATTTAATAACACCAAAATGTTTGAAAACGCTAGGTAAACTGTTTATGGGGGGGGGGGGGAGAGTTCCTTGAATGTCCTTTTATCGCGTTCTTGTGTGTGAGATGTTGAACTTAAATACCCAGTTTGGTATTTCACCGACTTTTCGTTTTTGTGCGGTGCTTAGACACACACCCATACACACCCACAAACTCATACGCAGACAGCCATACACACATTTATACATATCTATACACTCGCACAGAGACACACACACTCACACACACACACACACACACTCACACAGACACACACGCGTACGCTCACACACACACACACACTCACACAGAGACACTCATACACACATTCACACACACTCACACACAGGCGCACACATAATCTCATACTCGCACACACTGTTACACACTCATACACATTTATACTCGCACACACACTCATACACACATTCACACACACTCACACAGGCGCACACAAACTCATACTCGCACACACTGTTACACACTCATACACACACTCATACACACATTCACACACACTCACACACAGGCGCACACACAAACTCATACTCGCACACAGTGTTACACACTCATACACATTTATACTCGCACACACACACACACACACACACACACACACACACACACACACACACACTCATTCACATACTCACACACAGGCACACACACACTCATACTCGCACACAGTTATTCACACACTCACACACCCTTATAAACTTACACACAAGCACTCACACACACTCAAACACATACACACGCTCATACTTACACACTCACACGCACACGCACATTCACACACACCTGACATACTCATACTCACACGCATTCGCGCACACACTCATACACACACAGTCATACTGACACACACACACACACACACACACACACACAGATACACACCTGCGGCAATTGGAAGCGCCATTAAGAAACAAAAATGTATTTTAAAATTTACACATAATCATACGTTCATCTAAAAGTGCTTGTTTGGATTCAGGGAGTCTCAAAACTGTATTTCCGGTTAAACGTTATTAGGAATTTACATTGGAGTACAATACTTTTCCTACTAAGGCAGTAAAACTGTAGAGAAAGAGCGGGGAGAGTGAAAACGTTAATTCACTTTTCCCGCGTCCATGCTCACAGAAATGCAGAAAACTGCCAACAGATGCACGGATGTAGCAACCGTAATAATATCAGATCCTGACTTGCACGTAGTTGCAGCGTCAGTGCACAGAGGGCAGATCGGTTTGGAGACGGATACAGTAGTCAGGGAAATCTATATTCACTGAAATGGTTTCACGTAATCAGTCCTTACTGGTCTTAATTGCAGTTTTTGTTACAAACACCATCTTCTTATGCAATATTTGGTTTCATTTACCATACAGAAAGGGTAAAGGAAAATCTCATGTTCTGCCGAGGCAAATTAAAAATAAAACACCCTCTTCGCTTCAGAGTAGCGCTTCCTCGCAGTCTGCGGTAATCGGTGCTCGTAATAACATCCCTCCCAGCTTTTAATAAAAACTTGTCTAAACGTGACCTATCTTAACTCTAAAATTAATCTTAGCGTCTGCGTAAGCTTACGCTTTGTTAGGGAATCAAGTTGCAAATGAATACGGGGTATTACATTAAGCGAAAACAATAGCTCAAAAAATCCTGTAAAGGCGTATGGCATGTTTATTATATATTATGGAAAGTATTCTAAGCTTTGTTTTAGTTCAAATGAAATTATTTACTTTATTAATTGTTAACTAATAAAGGATAGAAGTAAAACATCAAAATATATAATGTGTTGCATTCGCATGTCTTTCTGTACTTTGTACTACATATTCTTACCAACTCTTATTCCTCTTTCTTCATATTAGTCGAGATAAATGTCTATAAAAATTATCTTGCAGCACATTTGCAAGATGAATTTAGAAGAAGAGGAATCTTTTAAAGCTGGTCGCTATTGAAGGTTCTGAAATTCCGTTCTCTTTGCGTGAGAGAACAAAGTGAATAACGTTCTTCCTATTGAGAAAAGTAGAAGTATTTCCAAACCCACACAAATAACAAGGTATTTCTCCGAAATGGTTCACTTTACAAAAAATGTATTTGGGCGTAACTTGTGTTTTAACGAGATCTACATCTTTGTATATAAAAATTTGGTCATCTCTTACAGTTTACTAGTTGTGCAAAAGTCATCAAGACTAAACAGGAATACAACGGCTACAGCCAGAAATTTAAAAATTGCATTCCACTTGCCATAAGAATGTCTTCAGCACTTTTTCTCAAAATCATTACAGCCATTTTTGAGAAAATAAAAATTTTCGTTAATTTTCCATGTAAAAGGTAGTTCAAGTGGAGACATTTTTAAGAAAAATCTTCATGCTGCATTCTTGAAAGATGTTAAACGTAAATACCAACTTTGGTTTTAACCAGGTTTTTGATTTTGAGTTATGCTGTTTGCAGACGCGCACACAGACACACACGCACACACACCCTCACACCCCCTCACACCCCCTCACACCCATACAAGACCTTTTAAAAAATGCTTGTTTTTGGATACAGGGGGCCTCAAAACATATTTCCTGTGAGGTGTTGAAATGGAAATTTTGGGTTGAATAAAATACTTCCCCTACTTACTAGACGCAATGGATAAAGTAATAAAAGTCGTCGTCATCATCATCATCATCATCATCATCATGAGTAAATGTAGGATTAGGTCGTTAGGCCTATTCCTCAAGAACCTGTAAATGTTCTTGTCGTGCCATCTCTGTCTTGGTCTTCCAGGGTCTCTTCTACCATGCGGTCGATAGTTGTAGGCTAAACGTGGAAGTCAGCGAAGAGTCATACGTTGTAAATGATTGAACCAGCTTTTCTGGTGGTATTGTATGTCTTCTTTAATATTATTTACGTTCAGTTTGTTTCTTATATCCACATTTCTTTGATTATCGAGCCTTGTTAAGCCTAATAATGGTCTCAAAATCCTCAACTGTGCTCCTAACTTTTGTCTCCTTTTTAAATTTAAAATCCAGATTTCACTGCCCTAGAATACAGTAGCTTTTAAAGTGATAATACGTCCAAATTTTTTATCTATTGAGATATTACCCAAAATTTCGTTTTATAACACCGTTCAACTTGTCTGTACAGATCTTTCGCCTTTTACTAGAGGAGAGATACAATTGATAAGGCTATAACTATTCTTTCCACTGACATGCATTCCTTCTGTGGATATTAAATTTCCTAACTAATTAAAATTTGATACCTACCTGTTCAATTATCTGGTTCTCTATTACTATTGCTTTGGTTCTGGATGAAGAAATTTTCATTTCGAAGTTTTTAGCAATTTTATTTAATTCAGTAATAAAACTAACACATAGAAGTGCACGCGGAAGTGATAAAAATAAATATTTCTTTTTATTTATGTTATAGTATTTCTACATAGTTTTATTCTCTTTCTCAGGGGTCAGGTTTTGTGGTTTAGAGGTAACATGCTTGTCTCCAGTTTCCGAGGTCGGGTGTTCCAACTCGGCGAGAACGATGGATCTTTTTGAACGTTAAAATCCTTGGCAAAGCTTCCTTAGGAAGGGAGCTAAATCCGCTGGTCTAATGTCATAATGTTTAAAGGAAACTCAAGGTTGATAAAGAGGCCTCTGAGGAAAATTAAGAAGTCTTTCACAGCCAAAAAAAAAAAAAAAAAAAATGAATACAGGTGAAGAGCGTCCATAAATAATGGTTATTTATATAACTAGTGTGTAATGTGACTGTTTGTGACAGCAGTAGACTTACTTTTTACTAGTGTCACAATGAGAGGATTATGCACGTGTTACATACGACGTTTAACGCAATTTCAGTATAACAATAGTCAATACATTTTCTAAATGAGATGACAATGTATCAGAGATCACAAATTTATGACGAAATATGATTGTCAATGTTTCATTTGTTTCAACACTTATGGAGCAAAGTAGAAGGTAATGATAAAAATATTGAAAATATGGATTGCATTCAGCTTGACAGTTTGAATGAAGCTAAGAGTGCTGAGAGCTTATTAGTTTCAGAAAAATCAAAAGACGTTTACGTAAAAGAAATAAAGTTTTGTGGATGGAGAAGCGAAAAATGCCTTATTTTGACTAATGAAAGCACATTACTGGCATTCTTACTGGAAAATATGCGAACGATTATTACTGCTTAATATGATGAATAATTTGAAGTTAGGTTGTAAGTGCTGTTTTCTTTTTTCAATTAAAGATTTTTATGCGTTTTTGTGTTTGTGCACTTGCGAGAGTGGCAATTTCAGGTTTTCTTACAGCTACATTGGAGAAATTAAATTAACTTATTTTGTTATTTAACGAGCTGGCAATTGCCAGGATCACATTGCATCGTCGGTGTGTCGGAATTTCATCCCACAGGAGTTCTTTTACTTGCCAGTAAATCTACTGGCATGGAGCTGTCGGTTTTAAGTACGCCTAACAAACATTGGTCTGGGCCGGATTTGAACTCGCAGCTTTAGGATTAGTGGGTCAGCGTCTAACCAACTGAGCCACCCAGACCGACGCACATTTTATGTTGTGGTGAAGACGACGTAATTGCTACCTTGTTGCCATGGTAGCTACGTCATTCATTTTCTGGCACTGTTGCCACAAGTAGGATACTTTTGCACGGTTTATGCCATTATAATATGCCATTTTAATGCTGTAATTGCATAAACACTGTTTTATTTTCCATTCAAATCTGTTAAGAGATAATTTTAAATACACATATTTTGTTCTAGGTATAAGAAGAGTACATTCAGTGTGCTGATTGAAGGAGCACGAAAGTTGGTCCATCTAACTGTTTCGTTGTTCTGTTAGCCTACCCTCCAAAGTAGCACTTAGGACTGTGTCTCTGTGTACGACCACCCGCAACAAACGGTGGAGGATGGGGAGGGAAGTTAGAGAATAACGCCGCGGATTACAATGTGGCATCCCTGCTTTAGACTGAAGCAATAGTCAGACTTTTTAAGTATGATGTGTTACATTCACATATTTTTCCCTATCCGATGTCGTTTACCATTTTATTACCTCTACAAACGATTCTTAGAAAGCCCTATTTACCTATTTAATTAAACATTTTAAAAAATAGAGCTTTCAGCAATAGTTTCGTTACATATAATTTTGTAGTTGGTAAAATGAGCATATAGCAAGCTCAAATGGGAGTCAAGAGTTATAAAAGCATATTACTATATACTGGATTTAAATTCCATACTCTTTTCATGACACCAAAAAAGAAGAGAATAGCGCCAGATCTCCAAATATTAAACAGTGTTGAAATATTCGAAGCGATTTTAACGGAAATCTCCAAAACGGTTGAAAGTTACACAAAAAAGTTAGCTATTGAATACATCATTTTAACGTCTCTAATTGTAAGATGCAAAGCTTTGCATGGACAATGCTGTCACCAATGTTTCTATAGTTATTATTTTCATTGTATATATACTTTTCTGTGGCTTTCTGAGCGTTCGAAAGTCTTAATTTTAAAAAATAGCTCACATAACCTTCTCCACTCCTGTACAAACTGTTCTTAAGAACGCTTCTTCCTGTTATTCTTGCTTTTATGTGAGATTAAGATTTACATAAGTTATTTTACTACTAATTTTCTTATAGATATAATCAGAATATGGATATACAGCAGGCTTTAAGATATAATTAAACCTTTTAGGAGCCAATCGCTACGTAATTGCTTAGAAGTTCCATTCTCTTTTCACGTCCAGGAAATATAAAACGAAGAGCGAGTTCACATTTGAGAAAAGTATAAGTAATAGAAAAGTCAAACGAATGCTATGGAACATCTCAGAAATAGTTCATAAAAAAGAAGAAAAGAAAAACACGTGTTTGATTGATATTATATATATTTTGTGCTTCAACGAGATCTACGTTTTTAGTAGTAAGTGAAGCAGTTTCCTTCGATATCTTCTTTTTGATGATTATGTCGGAGAGCACGGGATTCAGGGGGAACGGAGAAACAACTAACACTAGTTTTCATTGATTATATATATATATATATATATATATATATATCAACTTCACTATTTACATTCGTCACTGCTTACATCCGATCCTTCCACTTTCATTGCTCAAGCTTGACTGAACTCTGTTCCAGTCGACTCACTCGGCAAGTGCCTCTTGGCTAGTCGAACAGCTGACGGGTCATTAACCCGCCTAGGTTGAATGTAGTGGTATGTAATACTGTTTCATAAGGCTATGTCTGTCTACTGATTATGAAAAAGTCATCCAAAATAAGGATTTTTGGAGGATATTTCCAGAAACAAACAAATACACATTTCATTTATCATGAAGATATCTAATATTTTAATTTATTCACTTTAATCACCATTGATAGCCATTTTGATAAAAATGTTCTGTGCTAAGCTAAGTGTGGGTGGGGCTATTTTCTTTAGAATCTTTGTGTCGCACAATCAAGTGTATGCTAAAACGTTTGAGTACACTGCAGGTTAATATACGACATATCTGAAGATTCCTATCACATGTATGTGATTTTGTAAACGGATTTAGCTAGGACTCTTCAAACGCGTATTGGACATATTAGTTACACTCATCAATAACTGGTTAACGCATGGCCGAAGCATTACGCTTCACGCAGCTTTGCTAGTCCTGCTGTGACGTATAAGTGGGACTTTCACTCCTTTGTCTATCTGTTTTCCAGTATAGATGATGCGATGCAGAAATCGAGATTTGTTCCCTCTTGTTTCTGATTGTGATGTTTCCCGTTTCCTGATATGATCCTGTGTTACGGAGCTTGAACTGCGACCTGACATCCTCTTTGAGCTCGTGAAGACTCCATATACCAAGTGGGATGACGCCGTTCTTCCTACTCTAAGCATTTGTTTGATAAACATGGCTTTCATTCTTACTCTTCTCATTAGGTGGGCAAATTTCAGCTTTTCGCGTATTATCGCCATTCCGTATGTTGTGATGGCGCTACTGTCGTTTTCAATAGCTTCAATGCTATGTTTGACGATATGCTGACTATGTTTCGCATACTGTACAAACCTCTTAGTTGTGTGTTTCGAAGCATCTTCCTGTTATTTGCATTGTATTTCCCAGATGATTATATATCCCTGTGTGGTGTGACTCGTTGTATAGTGTTACTGTATCTTTGTGTATAAATTCCCTCAATACCTGAAGTTCATTTGCCTTGTCTTATTAGGTCGTTTTACTCTGCACATGTCGTCCTGTTGATTCTGTCATCTCATCTGCATATAGTAAAACCTGTACCTTTGGGTTCTTTTTATTATTTCTCCTTTTTTGTATTATACCCGCTACTTTTGCCTTCCGTTTGTTTGCACGGTTTCTTTGTGGATTTTGACATTGCTGTTTATCTGGATCGTGTTGCACTATAAACGGGCTTCAATCGTTCTCACTAGTAAGTCTCGCTCCCAATTGATTTCTGTTAGTTTATTAATTAGCTTTTCTCTGTTGAGTCAAACGGCTTTATGAAGTCGACCAAACGGTTAATGCTTCCCCTTGGGTATCTCGGATAGTCTGTTAATGTGTTAACTATCTAATGGCGATTGGAGGTCTTTGTGACTCACTTAAATGAATAAAATAACATTAGGACGGTGAAGAAATTATATTTTGTGATAAAATTCACTCGACTTATAGTGCACACTTGTAACATAACCCTAAAATTATTTTCATAGCATTTCACAGTTCATTTGGATTTGATATTTGGTCTAGAAGCAATTTAGTATACCATAAGACGAGTGATGTGAAACTATGAATTGAGCGCAAGTGTGTGCTTAGGAGCTTAGGAGGGCCACGCTGCCCGTAACCGCAGCGTCTGCTTGGGGTAGTGTTAAGGCACTACAACGTGCACACTATCGAAAAAGCGAAGCCACTTCCACACTTGCACGGAAATTAACAAGAATTCGAACATATTAAATGCTTAAACTTTGATGAAGATTTGATGAAAGACTTACAGATTTTGAATTTCTCAAACCAAAACTGGATCTCGCTCCTTTGTCCTATTCTCTTGATGTCCAGAATGTTCCAATTGAATTTCAACTAGAATTTACTGATTTATGCTGTGATTTAAATCTAAAACAGGCGTAAAGTAATAATATAGTCCGCTTTTATCAAATCCTTGATCAAGAATCATACAGAAAACTTCTTTTATTTGCTGCAGAAATTGTGTGTATGTTTGGCAGTCATCTGTGAGCATTTGTTTTCTTTAATGAACTTGAAGTGCCGTTTAAGAACAAATTTGTCTGATGATCACCTTACGTCTCCGTTGTGCCTTGCTTCTCTAACTAATGTCTCTCCAAATATTAACTTGTGGTGGAAAAGCCTAAAATGGCCGTGATAAATGCATAATTTGATTCAAAGTGTGACCACAAGTAGAGGTTTCGATGTGGAGCTGTTTTTATTTTATATTACAGTAATACTTTGGTTTCGTTTTGAATTGTAAAGTTATAAATTGCGTAGATATTCATTATCTTTTGTGGTATTACTAGGCTATGTTTTTTGGAATGTTCATTTATTTTTTAATAATTACGTTATAATTGTAATTCATATTTAGAGTCTATTGTTTTAAACTAAACAAGAGGAAACAATAATCAAGAGTTGAGTTCATTTTCCCCTGAAACTTTGTACAACCATGCTTTGTTGTTTTGCTTAAGGCCGCCTGCGTGTGTGTTCTGTTGTGTGTTGTGTGTATGTTGTGTTGTGTGTGTTGTGTATGTTGTGTGTGTGTTGTGTGTGTTAGTGTTACAGTTGTTCTTGGCTCACGCCTCAAACCTGCGAGTACTGCCAAAGTCACGATATTGTGCTGACATGGCTGAAGTAGACCATCACTGTTTACAAACGATCCATCTTTTCACTGAAGAATGGAATCTGTGGCAAGCATAGATACGAATATCTTTGGCACTCGCCACCCTGAGTAGGGACAGCATATGTCCTTTCTAATCTGGATGGCCTGATTTGAACGTTCAGTTAGATAGAGTTGCCTGAACAATATTTTCCGTCCAGTTCCTGAATGTAAAGCCCAGTAAGGCTCAGTTCAGTAGATCCTGGTTGCATCTGAACAACAGTTCACGTATTTCATTCATGTTCTCTGCAAATGTGAAATTATAAAATAGGAATTAAACATACAGGCACGCACGCACCGTGCGCATAAATACGCATGTATACCAACATGTTTACCCAGGACAGGAGAAGCATAGAATACACAGGGTTGTCCAAAAATGTCACCACTCCTGCCAAATGCAGTCAAATTTTACGTCAGCGGCAATGTGCGTAAGCAAAGTTGTATCATTGGAAATGCAGAACAATCCTCATGAACGAAGAAAGCACACCCAATCCTCCACGAAAGTTTACGTATGGGATAGCATTTTAAACTTTGGAGTACTTGGCATATATATTTAATGATCAGACTATAACGGAAACTAGATATGCTGTGAAAATTTGTTGTTACTGTTTCCCTCCGTATCTTAACATCAGGTTATTTCCAGTAAGATGGTGCACCACCACATTTTGCCCAAACGACTCGAAAATACGTCTGGATGAATTTTTGATACACGCACGATTGGATGAGGTAGGCCTTTGGCTTCGCGAGCACGATAACCAGATTTGATTCCATATGATTATTTCTAGCTATGGGGAATGTTGAAAATACATGTGTATGATGCAACACTTACTGGCATTAATGACCTTAATGAACGCGTAAGAATTGTTTTCGGCTCTATACCTACCGAAATTTGTGAAAGGACTGTGCCCTGTATGGTGCAACTACTTTGCACAGCATTGGGAACGAACAAGTATACATCGAAGGGTTGTATTAACTTCATTGGACTTGTTTACATGGTCTATTACATTATTCAAAAAAAAGTCAATCTCCTGTAGAGCATTTTATCTGTCGTTGTTGTACCACCAGTAGTTGTCTTGAATATTTAGACGCATAATATCAGTTAATTTCCAGCTATCTGGATTTTGAAAGATAGCATTTATGTAGACCATCATATGTGAATCGGTCAGTCCAGTTTTACTCATCGTTACCTTTTTAAGGAGGACCCTGCTCCTCTTTGTCCAGTGCATGACAACGTTTTGTCGGCCTATCAGTTAATGCTAGACTGTGTTTCCGTGGCGTATCTTTGGGACACTCTGTAACTGCCTGTCAAGCTTGCAGAGGTCCTGGCGGACGATAAACAAACGGTCAAGAGTTTTGAAGTTTTCATCAATGGTAAACATGGACCTAAAGATTTAGAATTTTGGCTATCCAAATTTTATACATTTGACTTTTTTATAACTGTTTTAATTATGGCGTTTGCCTCTTTGTTTTCTATACTTTACGTATATGTGCTTTTTACTACTATTTTAATTAACATTGAAATTTATCTCTGGCTTTCACCATGATCCATTTTATAAGGTAGTCATGACCAAGTAGTTGTGTGCCATTAAAACTACATTACCACCGACATGCAGGTAAGGGTTGAACGGAGGTGTGCAAGGTAAGAAAGGAACAGAAGAAAGAAAAACACACGTAACCTGAAGTGTACAAGAATAAAGAGGGTGTCTTAAATTACGAGAAAGTGAATAAAAATATTATTATACCTAAGTAAACTCAAGGGACAAGTTTTTCGAAGGGGAAAGTGAAAATAACCGATACACAATAAGAGAAAGAGGACCTAAACAGAAAATCGTAGAAGTGAGCAGTAATGACGAGATAAAAAGGCTGAAGGTGGTACAGCAAGAACAAGAATAAAATCCGAAAGAGATGCAGAAGACAAGGATAGCACCTTTGCAGGCGTGTTTCTTTAAGGCTAAGCAATCACGGGAATGGAAAATAAGTCTTATTTTCTTTTTGCGCTATAAGAAATATGCACTCAAATTTCCCTAAAGTAGCCAAATCCCACGTTTACGTTCTCCTTAACCATTTTCACTTTGTGCTCACGGTTATAATGTAGCATTTTGTTATCCCCCATGCCTCCATTCAACCTTTAGCAAGCAATTTCTTCCTTTACTCCCTCCCCGAACAATTTTTCATTTTTATTTCTCTTCCTCTTTATTCCCTTTTTCGCCATTTTGCTCTCCCGAAATATCTTTAATGCTGCTCCTAATTCATGAGGATTTCCTTATATTCCCCAGCGTTTAAACTCGCCACAAAGGTTTCTCCACTAGACTGCAAGACCGAGTTTTCCAAGCTACACAGTCTGGGTACACGTTTTCTTTAAAATCTTTGCATAGCTCTTCTGGATTAACATAGCAAAGCTAAGATCTTCCTTAAGCTATACTCCAATCCCTCTGTACTTCTTCGACTTTGCTTTTCCTCATTCTCTTTGCAGAGATAAATATTTATCCAGCAGTTTGGTGTCCTCTCCACCTGACAAATACTTTGTTTCTAACTCATCTTTTCTTCCTTCAACGGTTTTTCTGCAATATCTCTCTTTGTTCACGTACAAGACACTAGTTTTCCTACTTAATCCTGATGTTGAAATTAGATAAATGAAATATCGCTTTTAAATTTACATTAAAAATTCCTTGATTAATTAATTTACCCATTTTCTTGAATTGGAAATATAAACAACTTAATAATGTAAGTTTATACAAATTATTTGAAATATTACATATGTTTTGAAGCTAATTTACTTTTAATATGCAATAATAATATATTTATTATTGGAAAACACGAAAACTTGTACCCCTATAACAGGTGAATAAGGTGAACCTATTGTTTCATATCTATAGAACCTGCAGATTGTAGTCTTACTTGAAAACATTGTTCCATTTGTCTAGCCAGAATTTGTTCTGTAGCTGTATTATATCAAATACAATTAACCATGGTTGGGCCTATTCTGAGGAGGCACGAGAAAAAGTTTCGTGAACACAAATAAGCTGCCCAATGCTAAAATACACACACAGTGATATATATGTGCATATCTTTTTTGTTTTTTAAGCTGACTAGCAAGCAGCTAGCTAAATGTTTTGGGTGAAAGCCGCAGTGATCGGTTGGGCTCGACGCCGATCGACCGTGAACTAAATGTGCATTGCATAGATTCAAACCTAGTTACAGGAACGTTTTCTTTGTGTTTATTTTTAATGGGCATTCATCACATTAAGCATACTAAATACAAATGAAAAAAAAAATCGGTAGATAATATCTACAGAAAAATGCTTACATTATTTACGTTTCGCCACATTTACAGTCACTGTATGTAAGAGTAGACTGGGTTCAAATGTTAAGAACAGTTCAAATGTGAGTTCACGTTTTCACGTGTTTAGTGTAATTTATTTGTAATTTGTCCCGCAATACTTTATCATTATCATCGAAAGAAGTGAACTGGAGGTTAGAAAACGTTGACCCACTATGTATATTCGAACATGGGTCCTCAGGGCACCACTACGAAAAGTAATAATTCCGCTCCAGCCTCACAACCCTGTAAGGAATAGCCTTACTCCAATGCTAGTTGAGGTATGTGGGAACTAGCCATCGCTTCCTAACTTGATTAGTATGTTACAATCCATTTGTGCAAATTTAAAATTCTATTGGTGTTTTATCTTCATTAATAAACATGGCTCTAGCTATCACGCTTACTATGCAAACTATTAAGTGCCGTGATTTATGTCAATATTGAATTATTAAACCATTTAATATTTGTTGATGTTACTGTACAGCTCCAATAGGAATGTTGGTGTGTCTTTAATTGGTCATAATCAGAGACCGCAAGTTTAGCATTATAAATCATTAAAATAGGCAGTAAAAAGGCATTATAAATAGCTAAAGTAGGCAATAAAAGAGAATTAGAAAAACCCATTTAATAGATTACACTATTCGATAACTAGATTGTTATATTTTAACCCTCTAATTGGCATATAAAGTTATTAAGTTTTGAGATACTTTATTGGCTTTTTTAATTTTTTGTTATGCTAGCCTAAATAAATAAAATTCAAGCACTTGCACTTGTGTTAAGATGTAAAAATATTACATTTTTTAGAAAACAAAAAGCAAAATCCATGCAACTGCAGTCAAATGTAACTCCGTCAGCTTCCAAGCCGATTATTTTATATGGGCCGTCCCCTTCCTTTACCACAGACGCATTTGACTGCACTTGTGGGGATTCGAACTCGCGACGTTCGGCTCTGAATGGATAGCCGGTTCATTGCGTATCGCTTTTCTCGCTTAGGGTAAGTTATCCGGATAAGGTTTTTTTCCGAGGTTTTCCCTTATCCTGAGAAGGCGAATGTTGGATAACTTAAAGCTCTAAGGACGTCGGGCTCAATTGAGCATCATTTCATCCATTTCAGTCATTCACCGTCCGATATGACATTACGTTGGAGGACGTTAACAAACAAAACAAAACAAAACAAAAATGCGTATCGCCTTGACCATCACGGCTATTTGAATCGCTTCAGCTAAGTTGCCTCCGAAAGGGATATGAAAACCGGTTTAGGAAGTAGAGGAAGAGCAGCAAGTGTACCAAAATGACTTGCCAATTAAAGGGTTAAATACTTCAAAGTTTTAAACAAAATGCTAGTGTTGTAATCAAGACAAAAATGAAATATTTTTAAAAAGGCATGTGTAGTGCAATGCGTTATTCGTTGCACATGACAACCAAATGCCTTTTTAAGTTCTTTAGTGTCATGATGAGTCACATGACAAAATGACCTCTCAACATCAACTAAGGTTATTGGAGCAAATCTAAACATAGCATCACTATAGCATCCATTTCAACTGCAACAGAATTGTCATCTTGTAGAATTTTTTATGTTTCTAAGTTTATCCAGATCACAATTTTTCGATAACACTTTTTCACACTTTTCGCTAACTAATGAACCCCGTTTCCTGGTACACTGTCCAGTCTTTGCACTGCTGCATCATCAACAATGCTAACGGTTGTCCTTTTTCTTGAAGCTAGTAGATTACTTGTGGCAGGAAACCAAACTAGGCCGTAATGAAAGTTGTCATTTTTCACTTCCGAAGAGTTGAGAAATTTCTTGGCTGCTATAGTTGACTATGCTTCATCCTCCGGAGCGTTCACCACCTCAGTTATACTCTGGAAATTTGATGCATAGTTAAGTGCTGCTGAGATCCATGTCCCCATCTGGTTATGATAGGTTGGGAGAGCAGAGGTACATCTGGTACAATGGATTTAAGTATCAGGATTCTCGATGGGGCTTTCACAAGGATCTTCTTATAACTTGGTATCAATTTGTCAATATCCGGAAACAAACATCATGTCTCTTCTGTCAACCTGTGAAAGCCATGTGTTACGCAGGTCACGTGAAGCATGTTTGGAAATAGCGCTTTTAACGCTATTCCAGCCTTTTTCATATATGGTGGTCACTGAGGAAAAGTAAGACGTTGTATGGAATCTCTTCAGGCCACAGCAAATTTAATGAACTGGTGAATGAGTGTGCGATAGTTGAATTGTTGACTATCTCAAGACACTCTCTTGTAAGCAGGAATGATTTCATTGATTCATCTTCTATAGGATCCAATGGCCCAATAACAATGGCGACGAAACGACTCACTGTGTCAGTTGATTCGTCGATAAAAATCCAGACCGTATTTTTCATTTTATCTTTAATGATTTTCATTGTGTCATCGTAACATTTGGTTAAGTAACATTTTCACAAACTTGACTCGCTAGGTACAGCCTGGTTAATACGAGTATACTTCTCTAAAAACTGTGATAATCTAGGACTCTGTAATTTCCACAAACTGGGATTTTTTACTCGATGTTGCAATAACTCTTGGAAACAAAGAAATCTTCCCAGTAGCCTTGGAAAGTGTATTTTCTGTTTGATTGTGCCGATATGTAGTGATATAAAATACTTCTTTTTGTAGTTCATTCACTGCTTGCATATTTTGCATGTTAGTACTTTACCGTCAGTACAAAATACGTCGAGTCCAAAAGTATTAATGTAACTTTGTAATTAACTGCGTAAAGGAACACTGAATTTCTGCATCTTGCTGACAACATTACAATGAAAACTGAAAGAAAAACAAAGTTACACTGGCACTCATTATTGCCTTTTAAAATAAACACAAACAATAATTCAAACGCTTTCTGTTATATGCACATTTATTTACGTGGCAGCACTCTTTGTTGCAAAGGAAATAATGAACGAATGAAAGACACGTATGTACAGACAATAATATTCATTCGGCAAAGTAACTTTTATTGTCACGAACTAACGCTTATTGAAATAAAACGTACTTGAAGGATATACTTAATAATTAATAAATAATGAAATAAAGACCACAGAAAGCATTTATTCCCTAAAATAAGCATTTATATTTAAGAAGACAGAAAAAGGCAACATAAAACTGTGGCATTTCAACCACAAAGCTTTAATTCGTGCAGATTCACTTTCAAATTGAAGATAGATTTGACACATTTAACTTCCGGTGTCTGGTCATAATCTATCACTAACCCTTACACAGATCCACAATGTTGTTTTAACCCGTTTTGAAACAAACTATTTCGGTAGTTTTTCGTTCATCAGGAATTCATCATCATCATCAGGATCATTCATCATCAGGAAAGGGGGGAAATGGGGGAAAGGGGAGGAAATGGGGGAAAGGAGGGAAGGGGGGAAAGGGGGAAGGGGGAAAGTGTGGGGGAAAAGGGGATAAGGGTGGGGGAAAGGGGGGGATCACCTGATATAAAATAAGGAGGAACATCAATAACAAATTATGATCAAACATAACTAATTCTGTGAATTAAGTTCGCTGTTTTCATTGCCCTTTAAGAACAAAGATGGCTACACTATTCAATTTTATGTTTCTTTTGAAAAACTAGTTAGATTTCAGAATACACCTTCAGAATTTTTCGAGCACTTTCGAATTCATAAAAAGACAATTCGAGGTCCCTAAGTAAAATAAATAGGGAGAGAGAGGGAAATGAGGAGGGCATAGAGAGGGAGAGAGTGAGGGCTCATAGTTGTGAAAGCACAGGAAACAACGGAATCGCTAGAGGAAGTGCAGACTGCGTGAATAAAGGAAGAAAATTAGAGACAAAAAGACAATAGAGTCTCTATTTTAATGAAGAACGTTTGATTAAAAAGCTAATAAGGGGTTCTGTTTTCGTGGATAAAGGTCACGGAATTTAATATTACCGTTAGTTGTTTGAAGCGATACAATTACACGTAATACTGGCAATGCTCTGTGCTAATTTATATTCCTGAAACAATGAAACGAAGACCAAAAGAGCATACTCATCGGACGTTGTATGCATTACCTACCTCAAGAGAATAAAACGTTATGCTATAAAAGAGATTGCTCTAAGGAAAAAAACGATGTGCTGCAAATGTGCTAAATCTAATGATTACTTAAGGCACTGTAGGGTAAAATATAACTTGATTTGACTTAGTTAGGGTTAGGAAAATAATGATCTAAATATAGAGAAAAATGGCCAATAAAATGCTCTTAAATTTTGAAGAAAATGACACTTAAATTTTAAAAAATGGCCGTAAGTTTTTTTTTATGTTAACGTTCAAAATTTAAGAAAGTAAATACATATTTATTTTGATTTATTTCTTAATTATTACACTTAGAAGTATTATGTAATGTATCCAATACCTATTTTATACTACGAAAAATGTATATATTTAGGCACATCTCTTATTCAGCATTGCAATAAAGAATCATTCCATTGGTAGGTTCCTGGGCTTAAAGGATTGCGGGTTCTCTTGAAGAACACTCCTATACTTTGAAAAGTGACCTGAAGTGACCAAGGCTCCCTGGTGAAAAACCTTCAAGACAACTAAAATCAGAATGTTCACCTTACACAATTTTCTCAATTTTACACGACTGATATCCAGTGTTGTTTTCTAACACATTTTTCATTTTCTCACAAACTTCTTAATCAATTTTTCCCACACATTTTTGCAAACATTCTTCCACACTTTAAATCTCATTGATAACTGCATGTATACTCTCACTTTTTTCTAGCCATGTTACTGTTTCTGCCAAAATTGAAGAGTTGGCACTGATCAATGCCAAACTCATCTTAATTTGAGGATCGTCCTGTAAGTCGTCATCTAATTCGCAGCATTTTCTCTATCAAAGCTGTCAACCACTGATTCACTACATCAAAATGTTCGCAATAATAAGCACATGCACTGACCTATGTTCCCCAAAGTGTTACTATTGGATCACATAGCAAGGTTAGGCACAATTTCATGAAAATGTCTTATTCTCGAAGGAGTTTTCAGAAACACTTTTTTACATCTGATATGAGTTTGTTAACTTGCAGGAATTTTTCGCACGCTAGTAGACTCTATTAAGGGCACGCTCTATGCATGTTACGTGAATCACTTTAGTGTAAAATGATTTAATTGTGGTTCCCGATTTCACCATATATTTGGCTACATCTGTTACGAAAAGTAAAACATTTCCATGTCTTATGCCCTGTGACCACAAAAGAAACATGCTTTGATTAAATAGCAGAATGAAAATTGTTAAGATTACATAAAATAATTTACAAAAAATATAATTAAAAGGAGTAGGAGTGACTAGAAGTTAACCTTGGCAAAAATGTACTAAGCAGAGTAGAAGACATTCATTAAATGTAAGTTTGTGACAGAAAGCTTATCGCGCCTCATTTCTCCGTTGTCAGGCAAGTTGGCAAACTACGGTAGAAAGCGGGCCCCTCTCAACTTAGGTAAACTGCTTGTAGTCAAGTAGACTACATCTTAGGTCACGTCTTCTGCGACTACATCAAGCAGACAACTTGTCCAACAAACTTTGATGATTAAAACGAAAGTAAGATGGAGTCACTGCACAATGTGAGTGCACTTTGTCCACTTCTAAACTTCAGTTATTGAATACCTTATGTATAATTGTGTATTAGTACATTGCTACATAAATTCAGAAAATATGTTATGGAATTTTCCATTTTCAGGGAACGTAAAGGGAGCTAATTTTTGTAGGCAGTTTTAAAAAAAAAAATCCATGCATATTTATTGATTATACCTTATTTCCATCTACCACTTATATAGAGAAAAATGTGTATTCCAACCGAAAATTCGACATTAACGTTTGAGTATAAATACTGTTTTGGAAACCCTGAATTAAAAAAAAATATACCTGGTTTAGAGAAATATACGCACATGTGGGTGAAAATGCGTATGTTTGTGTATTTGTGCGAATACAGCAACTCCCGAAATGTCGAAGAAACAAGGAAATTGTTTTAGTTTGGCATTCTCTAACAAAAAAGTTTCAAAAAGATTTTCAACCAACCAAAAACTACCCTTTAAATTCTGTGTATTTCTCGTGTTCTCCAAAATGTACATGAGTTTTCTACAAATAGCCTGAATTTTGTATAATTCCACATAACTGGTAACCCATAGGAGATGGATAGTCTCACAGCACGGAAAATGCATACCTCGTTAAAACATGGCTTATGGGAAAGTAGTTTGCGTGGCATTAATATATGGGCTACTGGTTGATATTTGTTTGAATTTTACAATATTTCTCAAAGAAATAATCCGATAAAATTGTTACATAAAATAATTGAAAAGGTTGAAATAAAATTTAAAGTACATTCTTCATTAGTCGATCCGCTTCAAAATTAAAAACATAAAGAACTTAAATTCTTAAATTCTCCGAATTAAATTCCTTAAGATTTTTTAAAGTATAAGGTTCATCGCCCGGACGTGCTCCAATTCATCTTAAAAGAATGACAATTACTACTATTGATAGCAAAATAAATTGCATACATTGCTTCCTATGATATCCTACAATTTTAAAGCAGCATATACGTACCAGCCTTTTAAAGACTTTAACGTCAATTTTGCCTTTTAATCCGGGTTTTGTAAAGGTATAAACCAATATTTACCAAAAAGGCACGTATAATGTAACTATTTCTGGAAACGTTCTCCACATATTACTATGAATTGCACAGAATATTAGTTTTTAAGTCTAATTTGTAAAAAGTATGTAAAAATAAGGCATGCTTTATAAAGAAGATGATGTGAATGTGATGCCTAAGATATGTTGCTGCATTTACCAATCACAATTGTATTGTTTTGAATTATATGTAAATTTGCCAAACGAAACATTTTTATAAAGAGCTCTCTGTATGTACTAACTGCACAATAGCTCAAGCCAATTTCGTAGAACTACGACATTTCGTAGCACTGGTACCGGAATCCTTGACTGGCAAGATTAATAACTTGGCAAATAAATGATAGGGAGCTATCCTAGTTACTGTGACAAAAGAGGAATTTGACAAATGCCACTTTTGACACCAATGTGACAACACGACAAAATGCAGTCCAGTTACCTTTTCTCACTTCATTTCCTCCTACACGTTTGCAAAAAATACAGTTCTCTTCCACTGATTAACAGAGGCTACAGTCTTTCGTGATATTACAGCTCACAACTCTTTCCTTCTTGTAGCGTTGACTCAGACCGATCACCTCTTTACTTCGACGCGACGTATCTTTCACGTAACACACACATACACACACAAACAAACACGTGTGCGCGGTTCCAGCAATAAATCCTCTGATTGTTTTAGCCACTTATACACAAACAGTGGCGCTGGGTAGCCTGACCTGATATGGGGGGGGGGGGGGGGGTGAAATAGCTTAGCCCCGGCTGTGCTTTGTTGTGCGCCGTGCCCGGAGTCACATTATTTATATAACTAGTGTATAACAATCGATAAAATGAAAAGTCTCGTGGTTGGCGGAACGAAAAATGCATTATGAGAAATTTGACTACTGAAACCACATTACTGGTGTTTCAATGTTGCTACACTTGCGACAGTGAAGGTTTCAGCTTTTCATACAGGTACATTGGAGAAAAGTATGTTGTGAAGCCTATGACGTCATTCCTGTCTGGCACTGGTGCCAGAAATAGGGTAATAGTGTAATATCGATTTATGCCGTCATGATAAGCTGTTTTAATGCTATAATTGCATTAAAATAATTACAGTGTTTAAAACCACTGCCTAACGTAAGAACCACAGTTTATTTTTTTCTGGGAAGATTTATTTGGCTAGCCAGCTTATGAGTTGAGGAAAAGGCAATCAGCTTATGTATTACACTTATCTGATCTCAAGATCTAGAACAAAACATAGAAAAAGTTGTGAAAATTGGAAAGGGAACATAATTCCTAAACGTTGCCAGTCAGAGGTTCAAGTTGTGCTTCAGATTGGAATAAGCAGCTTGAACCTAAGGTGTTTGATGGGGTGTTCATTAAGGAGATGTGTATTTCTAAAATTCGCGTCGTAATTTTCATGTCGCAGATGTGCTTACTATGATCAATTAGTCTCAGTCCATAGCGCCTAAAACCGCGCTCAGGTTATACATACCTGGCCGTCACCGCAATACAGTTCTCCTATCAGTGCCTAACGCAGCCTATGCTCGCCTTGTTATTTACTATGCAATTATTCGTAAGCCGTATTGACGGGTCAGCTGCAGCCCATTCCAAAAGCATGTGCTGCTAAGGTCTATTTTCCGATGAAGGGCAGGCTAGTTTTGCATGTTTATAAAATGGGCGACAAGCACGGTGATTTCGACCTTGTTGCTTTCAGAGTGTGAAGTGTTGCCTATCTCCAAAAATAATAAGGAACAGCTGAACCGCCTGGTATAGTAGTGTTTCTTGCAATAAAACTAACAGTGAAGATGATGATGATAAAAGCAGTGAAACAGAATTCAGAATAGAGAGTGATCAAAAACACAAGAATTCAGAAATATATTACGAACTAGGTAATGAAAATCATAAGGAAATATATACGAAACAAGCAATGATGAAGATAAGTTGAATGAAAATTTCTACGAACGAGATATTTCAGATTTTGATACAAATGGTAACGAGCAACAAGAAGAAGAAACGGAAGCAGAAGAACCAGAAGGGAAAGAAGAGAGTTTCACACGGAAATGAAGCTGCAGAGCAATATCTCATTGTTGCGTGGACATTTATACTTTTATTTTTCAAGATATGTATTTTATGTAAAAATTAAGTCAAAACAATTGGTATTACATTAAATGGGCAATGTTATGTATTAAACTTCTTTTACTGTGGTAAAACAGAAAGTAAATAGATACTTAAATCTTCGGTTCAAAGAACTTGAACCATAAAAAGGTTGTGGTATACTTACATGGTTAGAAGGAGATTGGCAATAAGACTCCACAAGACTTTCACCCACATATTTTCTCTATTCTGCCATGGATTTAAATTCCCGTAAAATCATTGATAGGTTTCATTAGCAGAATTGTTGGCGATGAGTAATTTTTTGGCTCTACTTCTTGTTTTTAACGCTAAGTTATACCTCACGATATTCAAAACATTGCGATCTATGACTAATTTGTGAAAATTAAGATGCATTGTGTTACAGACAAAATCACACTTCACTATTATTATTCTTATAGTCGAGCAACCCACACTTTCTTCATCATCAGTCGTTGGTACACATTCCTGTACTTACACCAATGGATAGAGCTAGCACGGTTTTCGGTGTTAACATTAACTGCCTTGGAATTGTTATAAGAATGTTTTAAATCTTCATAACCGCACCCTTTTTGGTTCAAACTGCTGACAGATATCACAGATGTTGTATTCCTGTTTCTCACCAAGTAAGTATTGACACACGAGCCGTGTTAAAACATCACGTCTTGTCGGAGTTCAGTTGAGTAAATGACGTCACAAGTCAACTGCGAGTAACATGCGACCACTCACCTTGGGATGTTGAAACTCCCTGCGGTGATATCTGTTATCGACGAAAAATCAACTAATGTGGCGAATGAAATATTTATTTATGTACTTCCCTCTTCCTTAAGGAGACAACGAAAATCTCTTATGCGAAAGAACCTCTCACGTGGAATAATCTTTTAACTGGGTTTATTTTGTAAAATATTGTACCAACAGGGGTAGAGTAAGATCGAAAAATTCAATGGCATAGCCGAGATCTGAACCACGGATTATCCAATTTCCGTCCTGCTGGTCTGGCCACTTAGGTACCATGGCCAACGTGCGGGCAATGACATCAAATTCTCCAACTCGCTCGCATTTTCCCAGCGAACGACACAAGAAGATCTCAAATACATATGAGGTAACCAATATGAGGTCAATCAATGGTAAAGGGCTGTCACACAGTAATATTTCTGTATTATAGGTGATACAAATTCTGAACTTATTGCACGCTTTTTCAAGAGATAGGTCCCTCTTATTGTTTCAAGCTTAACAAAAAATTGCAGTGTAAGTTGCATAGGCGCTTCACGCAAGATTCAACAGCGCAGAAGAAATCTTCAAAGACTTCAGGGACACCATGGACTACTACAACTCGCGCACGGAGGCTCTTATGCCTACCAAGCTCGATGTAGGCAGCCACCAGAGGACCCTGGAGTCAAAACTGAACGAGCTACTCCTATCGCTCCGAAGGCTCGTCAAGGAAGAGGTGGCAGCTCTACAGACGATGCTGGAGGAGGGATACCCAACAGACGCCGCCCCCTACGACGCAACCCACTCGTGGACGTCGGCGGCATTGAACATCACCACACAATTCCTTCTAAATCCATCACCTAATTCTCCTTTACTATCACACCTGACTTCCCAAGGGCGTACTCAGGGCCTCGGCCATGTGTACGTCCTGGCACCATCTCACCTGGCTTCGGCCCTTGCGGCCAGCCAACAAACCCGCTCCTTGAATCCGCAGGTGCAATAGCGGTACTGCCTTACCTTTCCTCCCTAAATTCTATCCGGTGGAGGTTTTTTTAGTGGGTAGTACCTCCGGGTGAGGCCCACAGTCCCCCTCTGTGCCATCCCGGCGCATGGGGCTCCGTAAATGGATTTTTCCTCCACTTGGAGGAAAAAAAAAAAAATCATAGGCTAACAGAACTAGCAGTCTTCATGTTAAAACTATTAATTTCCGGTTTTATTTTTTTCGTAATCCCTTGTTGCGTCTTCAAAATGCGAAATGGCTTAAAGGGCGAAATATAGCGCACACACACACACACAAAAAAAAAAAAAAAAAAAAAAAAAAAAAAAAAAGCAACATAGCAACATTTAATGATCAGCGTCATCTTATAGGAACTGTTCAAAACGGTCACCTGAAATTTCATAACAATGTTGACAGCAGTGAAGGAATGATTGTTATACTTGATCCAAAAGCCCAATAAAGGAAATTATAGTAGTGTTAATGATACCCATCTATGAAATTTAGAAATCTACTGTTTTATTGGGCTGATTTGGAACTTTAACACAACAATCACTGTACAGCGAGGAGTAAATGTGACAAAGTTCCTAAATTTATTCAAATTAGTTGCTAAGATATTAATATTTTATTATAATTTTTAAATATTTTTATAAATGGTACCACACAAATCAATTTTTGTTTGAAATACTTAATGTACAATTTTTAATTATGTTCTTTAATAGAATATTGGCAAATTGATGAGAATTTCTTAATTTTTTATTCGTTTCCATAAGAATGGATGTTAAACTTTAAATTCATTATTCTTTAATTTAAATTTCGAAATGTAAACTATAATATTTAATTACTCAGAAGTCATTCATGTTATGAAATCGTTTCTTTCTGACGTTATTTTTAAGCATGTACATAAAATTTCATTGCGTATGCACTGAAAACTACACAGTGTGGAGCATTGTAAGGAGCAAATAGGGCTAACATAAAATACATGACAAAACTAAGTTTGAAGTGGTAGCAAGGATAATGAAACTGTATTGATTTAAACGGACTTGACTAGTTACAGGCAGTCAGTTAAACGGCCACTTTAAAATACATTATAAGCCAATTGTTTGCCCACTTTGCTTTAACCTGACTTATCAGCATGTGATACTAATACATTTAACACCATATAACTAGGTTATGACTGCCTCCATAGCACACTTGCCTCTAGCGCGGAAGACCCTGGTTTGACCCCGGTACCAGCACGGGGATTTTTCTCCCGATGGGAGCTCTGGCACGGGGTGCACTCAGCCTCGCTGGGACCCTGGGAAGGGGGCCAATTCAGGAGCTACTTGAACAAAGAAGTAGCGATCCCAGGCCGCAAAGACCGCACAACTGGCCGGGAGGGATCGGGGTGCTGACCACGTCCTACCCTCCAGTACTGCACCTCACTCATGGCGCCTATAGGGGGCAGAGGTGGGGGACGCAGCGGTCGGGCGGTAAGCCTTGGCCCGCGAAGTGCTGTTATAATTAGGTTATGTTTAGCCGCGAACCATACGTTGCTTATTTCAAGTTATTTATAGATATGACTCACATCTACAATCTTTAAAGTTAGTTCGGTGTAATTCATTAACATCCTGTATATCAGTAGAAGATACACAATGAAAAATACATAGTGCTCTCTTAAAGCATCCTCTGCAACTGTCAGAGGTCATTGTGACCAGCTGAGATTGCAGCTCGCTACAACAAGACTCAAAGTTTTGATCATCCGGTGCAACGAGAAGGGCTGGGACATGCTCGGCGTTTAGTCAAACGGTGAATGACGTATCACTAACGCATGCAGTATGCAAGTTTAATTGCACTGCCAGCTTAAAGTGCTTTCCTTGGATGTATACTCATAAGCCTGCATAAACATTACATACAGTGCACTCGTGAACTCTGCTCGTCATGTTGAATGCATACTAAATTATGCTCTTTTGAACTATATCAGAGAAAGCCCGTTATCTAAATTACGTAAAGATCTTCCTCAACTTGAGAACTTTACTAAATTCCGTTTTGCAGGAGAGAAAGTGAAGATGCTGGGGGAGAATTCATATCGAATTTTAATTCTATTGCAGAGGGAGGAAGGACAGCTCCATTATGACGCCCTCGTCTCTTCCTCACCTCCTTCACCAAATACGTGCAGGATCCACCCCCTCCCTATCCTCTACCTCTATTTTTAATGACATTCCTAAGTTCCAATTTTCCAACGCTTCTTCGTGCTCCGTTTTACCTGAAACTGCAGGCTAGATTTGCCTCTTTTAGCTTATCCTTATTAATCTGCATTTAACAATGAATGGACTGTTCACCATGACGTACTTTGCTCCGGAACATGAAGTACATTGTTCTGTAAGCTTGCACGTTAACATATTCTGATCCAAAAAATAAAGTGCTGTTTAGAATGAATGATTAATTACAGTCATGGAAAAAAATGTATTCATACAAAGGAATAACTTTATTATGACTAATGATGACAACCAGAGATATTATTTGGTAAACTAAGAGCTCTCCATTCAGTAAGTATTAAACGTTTAACTAAATTAGTCTTCTGCAAAAAGTATATAGAACTTTAGTGCCAATTTGCTTCATACAATGGGGCAAAATATATTCATATCCTCACAGAAAATTACATTCAGATAGACATAATAACAATATTAGTACGTTTTAGGTATTCTTTTATGTACCACTTCTGTTAACCTCTTTTGCATAGTCTAAACCCTTATTGTGGTAGTTTCTAAGACTCTGATATAATTTTTGCCATTCCTGTTGTACAAGTACACATTGTTTCAGAGCCGTCTTACTTCACATTTCATGTTCTCTGGTCATTCTTTGAATTACACTCTAAAGATGTCTGTGGTCTTGAACATGGACAATGTGATAAAACAACCACATATGAACAATTTCTCGGATGCTTGGGATCATTATCTTGTTGATCTGGGTCTAAATGGACGCCATGAACACTTTTTACACTTACCTTTAGGATATTCAAATACTAAAATATACCTATGTTACCTACTATGAAAACAAATTGTCCAACACTAGATGTAGGCATACATCCTTATACCATAATTTCTCCAGCACCGTGCTACACTGTAACTTGAATGTGTTTGGAATCAATCCCGGTAGTTGATTTTCTCCTCAGCAAAATTGTACTATCCCCTATATATGTTAAATTTACTTTCATATGTGAGAGGTACTTTGTCACAGAAACCTATGTTCTTGCTCATATAACTAAAAAAGAAATCAAGTGTCAAGTTCTTGTCCTTGCTGATGTACAGTTCTCTTCTAGATGCCTTAGTTCTATCACCTGCACCACTTAGAATATAGCAAACAACCCTTGATGTGCTTTCCTTCCCGAACTGATTATTAACATACACAGACAGTACAGAAGTTGTCAATTTAGCATCTTTTTTAACCATTCGTATGAACGCATATTTTTCTCTTTGCGTTAACCTCTGTGGTCGACCTCTTTTGAACTATTAATGAGAAAATTTGTCTCTATATCGCATTATTTTGGTCTACACAGTTTCCCATCTTCTTTGAACAAGATCATCAATTTCTGAAAATGATTTTCCATTTTGATTCTGGGAGATAAGTATAGAATTGCAACTTGCCATTTGCGGCATTCCTTGCTGTAAGCTATTCATTAGTGACTTGTGTGTTTACATTTCTAATGACACATGAATACTCTTTTGCTATCAAGGAACATCAGAATTGGGATACTGATTATTTTCTTGAAGCATGTTTTTTCTAATACTATGTTCCCATTATACTGTATATTTAATGGTGTAGTCTTCTATTCCAAATCTTATTATTTAATTTATCATGGAAACATCAACGAGCAGTTTTAATTGTAGTACTGTATGAATACTTATTTCTATAAAACTTCACTGCAGATCTTGACGAACTGCTTTTGATACCAGAAGGATTGCCTGTAGATCAATAATGTTATACAGAAATTATGGATACTAGATAAATAACTGAAATAAATAATTACACCTTTTATTTGAAAATCAGTGCTTTCTATGAGAACCACGTGTTGAACTTCTGTCTGAGAATTGAAGTCAATAGCGTATTCCGTGTTAAGGAAAAACAATCAGGACAGTATGTCTAAGGCAATGTATGTATTGCTATAAACTCAGTCGACAGTTTAAATGCCAGCAGCTGTAATTCAGGATGTTCAGAAGTAAGGATTAAGAAGACAATGCTCTGAAACTTATAAACATAAGTCAATGAGTTATAATTCAGAAAGACGCAGGATAAAGATAGGCGAATGAGAAGCATTTGACAAGTTAATGTAGGAGCTGTGGCGGGATAGCCTTGATGTAGCCCAGACTTACGTTGATCAAAGGGCTTACTGAAATGTTTTACGATGATCGATTATTGGCAGTCCCTAGAGCTTAATGATCACGCTTGTGTTATGCGTAGTTGGTGGTCACTTCCGATTAGCATTTCATGGCCTCATAGCAACTTTCACTTCTCATTAGAGTTGCGGAAACTGCGAAGTAATTGATACAGAGAAGTTATAAGATATAATGCCTCAATAGTTACAGTTGCGCGTGCCAAGAATTAGAAACTACATAATCCCTCAATGCATGATGAATAATTGTACTACATAAACCCTCTTACTATAGTTCCTAAACGTTTTATACCCTTTCACAGACATTTTAATGTAAGCGATTCAAATATCAATGATCATTAAGGCAATGCGAAATGTATGACCATTCATTCAAAGCCGAAGGTCATGAGTTCAAGTCCCAGTTACTGCAGTCAAATGAGCCTATGGTAAAGGATGGGAAGTTCAAATACAAATGGCGGTGTTATGCCACGCATGGGTGAAGTTGGACTTATATTTGCAGGGATTTTTCTTTTGGCTAAAGAAAGCATTACAATCGTATTGAAATGAACAAATGCATTTATGATACAAAATAGCTATAAATACTCGAATTTTATGTTCAAAGACATTACAGCATGAAACTAACCCCCCAAAAAACAACTTCAAGTATTCTAGAAATGGCCTCTTGGAAATGCGTGTGGCATATCTACAAAGCAACACATTTAAGGGTTAATTCTATAACCTCAAACTGTCAGCAACTATCTTCAAATAGCTAGTTATTAGCTTCCAGAAATTTACCTATTCCACCTCGTACTCAACTCCTGTTTCAAACTAATCCCCAACTTTCCGTTATATCCGCTCTTCTTCATGTATTTAACAACTTTCGCGAAGTTAATATTACTTAAACTTTGGCGCTTGTTTTAGAAGAACAGATTTCTCATCAAATACACAAGCCAAACTAGTGACTAGATGGTAAGGATACCAGATGTGATTTTTCAATGTCGTTTTACTTTCCCTATCACATATAGTAATCTACAAATTCGATATACACATTTCACCGGAAATGTATTTTGAGGCTCCCTAAATTTAAAAAATAATTTTTTTGAAAAAGATACGTACGAGTGTGTCTGTGTGTGTGTGTCTGTGTGTGTGTGTGTGTGTGTGTGTGTGTGTGTGTGTGTGTGTAAGTGTGTGTGTGTGAGATTTTTATGAAACTTCCTCCTTCCTAAACTATCCTTTGCATAAAAATTTTTTCGAACATTTTGAACTTGTCAAAAACTGCTATAACAATTTTGATTAAAATGTCATATATTTAAGATCTACTTCCATTTGCCATACAAATACCTATTATGAATTTTCTACTTGTAGCCAATGTAGTCCTGTTTACTCTTGATGCACAATTTATGTGAAATGATTTTCTTTTTTTTTTTTTTTTTTTTTTTTTTTTTTTTTTTTTTGTGATCTGAACCATTTCGGAGGTACTCCATGTTATTTGTTACAATTTTGAATACCGATAAACTGCTCTAAAATGGGAGTTATTCATATTTATCTCTTCGCCGTGCAAAGAGAATGGGATTTCCAAGTCCTTATTAGCAACCACTTTTAAAACCTTTGATTATCGCTTAAAGGCTAGTGTATTCCCCTTGCAGTTGTAAGAAAATTAGGAATTACATAATTTATACAATTAACATGAGGTGGATAGACAAATATGTGTTTGTAAGAACAAATCCTACAAGAGTAGAGAAAGTCATGTGTGTGCAAAATATTAGACTTTTAAAAATTGTGCCTTGATCGCTAAAAGCACAATATAATATATAATATAAGTTAATATATGTCCCGTTCATTAATTTTTTATTTTACGTATGGGGAGTGTTGTTGCCACTTTGTTGCACGTCTGGAAGGTAGTGTTCAAAAGCGCGTTTTCTGTATTTTTCAATGTTTACTTACGTGGTGCGCAAAGTTAACTACCGTTTCTGACTGAAAAAAATCTGTCCGCAAATGGAAAGTTGGCATATATGGTCCTTTTTAAGCTGCAGCAACAGACCAAGCGATGACATCATTCTTGTCAGTCTGGTAGTATAACATGCAACTTAATATTGATTTTTCCATAACTTCATGAGCTCTTGTCCCAAGTATTCTAAAACCATTCGCACATTTAAGAGCACCTGGGACTGAGTTTTGAATTGTCTATATTTTTGCAGATATAAAATCAATACTTTGTATACTCATGGGTGTTTGTGCTATATACTACCACACAATCTCTTTTATAATTTTGAGAGAACGAATTATTCAATTTGTTCCCATGCGCGAAAATACCTCAATATTCAAAATACTTAACGCGCATTAAAAACTAAAATATCACAACAGTTTTATTATTTTATGAACTTGAATTGCCCAAAATTGCCCTGACCATAAATCTCTATCAGGAAGAAAGAATTATTACTTTTAAAGTAATTTGCTTTGATGAACATTGATATCATTTTGAACCTTTTTCTGTGTTTAATATTTTTAAAGCTAAACTTGTTTTCATATTTTAAAACCAAAGAGGGAAGCTGAAGTCATATAAATTGATCACATGGACAAAAATTTTAGGAGCATAGCACAAATTTAATGGACATGGAGCAAATCGTGTATTAAAAATGTAAAGCCGAGAAAACCCAATTTTTCTACACACATGCATAATGACCAGGAATCAGATTACCTGTTTGGTCTAAGACTACCCTGCTGCAGTATGGACCCCGTCTATACTTATGCCTGTTGTTCAGCTGCAGGTGGTGCCCCTTCGGGTCGTTTCCCTCATCCTTCTCTTCCAGGGGTCACGGTAAAAGCACAAGGACGCTAAGTTCCAGCGTGCGGTGCTTGCTGTGGCTGGTGCCCCTGTTACGCCGACCGCGGCCCACAGCAAAGGACGGTCAAAGTGAAGCATCCTCACACCACATACCAGGCGCGACGCGTATCTAAGGCGCTCAAGAAACGGCTGCCTCCTACTACCGCTTGCACACACATAACAATGAGTGCGTCACAACAAAGGGGTTTAAAGACTATTCGCTAAGCGCCCGGTCGTGTGGTCGTCGCGAGAGGTACCTACATCACATCGGAGTAAAGCCAGTGAAGCAGATTTAGTAGTTGCAAGTGTTTAAATCGTCAAAGTCAGCTGCCTGAGAGACAGAAAGTGAAGAAAGACAGGAAGGAGTGAGTCATGGTTACGAGAAGAAAACAGCTGTGGACTGTGAACGATGAAAGGAGAACTGTTGTGTATTCACTTATAAGGAAACAAAGTGGGAAGAAGGGCTAACTGGAGTGGACCTTTGTCATTTTTCTCAGTATTTTTACACATGTCCTTGCCATACTCCCTTTCTTGCCTTAATTTTTACAGTAATGTGCCTTTATGTGAGATATGGATGTTATGTCAGATGCCAAATTTAATAGCGGCTGATAGCTGACCATTAGTACTTTCTTTGCCGTTGTGCATATAAATTTTATTGACGAAAGTTATATTAATATCACTGACCTTACAGCATTATTTCAAAGCGTTTTAACCATACAACACCGCAAGGCACGACAGCCTCTGATTGGATTTTGTGTTGGCCAGCTCCTCCTGCCACCCGCTATAGTGTGTGTCAGCCATATTAACAAATTTTACAGTGTACATACGGGTTCTATCATGCATACCAAGAATAAATACCTCCACATATCGTTTGGTAATTGTTCACGTTGCTGTAACTGGTAAGTTTTACGCTGCAATATATGCTTTGCAACTAAATAGGTACTGTGCGTTCGTAGCTCGGCCGGACCACCCTGTGGCGTCACCGGACTGGGCGAGGGCCAGCGTGTACTCCACCAAAGTTACCCTAAGAGACTGGCAAGCAACGGGTACGGAACATTAACTACTGTACTGACTTGCATTAAGCTTACATGCATCACAACAGAAGTTCAAATTGACGATCTTCAACGTGAACAATCTCCTAAAATAACCCTGGTTTACTCGCAAAGGCTCATGTTGATGATTGCCTGCATTTCTCTTGTGATATTGTTCTTCAATTCTTGTAACGTGTGCGCATTTGATGCGTATACTTTATTTTTTAACGTTTCGCATAAATAAAAACCTTCAGACGATTAGTACAAGAGGCTTAACTTTTTAGACGTCAGCTTTTGTGGTAACGAAACTTCTGAAACTTAAGCCGCACAAGGCAACCATAGTTCATGCTTTACAACCACAAGATACTCTAAGTTGGATTAACTATTGCAATTGGTATTTGCAGTCCGTTCATAATGACAACGTGTACCCACTTCTAACGTTATTCATCGATGAAACGGTATTCGTGGTGGACGAAGCGGCGTCTGGGCGGGTTTTCTCCGGGTTCTCCGGTTTCCCCAGCCATCTCATTCCACCGGTGCTCCATTCCATGTATCATCAGTGACACCGCCTGTGGTGCCGTAGTAGTAAAAGCGGGCGTTAAACACTACACACACACACATCGATGAAACGTAGTTTTATCTTCAGGGTCACATGTCTATTCAAACAACTGATATTAGGGTACAGATTATTATTCATGAAATTCCTCACTAAGTTGCAAAAGTTGGGACTTTATAAGTACCACCGGCCATATATGGGTCCAATATTTTACAACGCAACAGTTGATTCACAAGTTAATGTAAATTCTATTTTAAATATTTTTTTCCGTAGCAAGAAGCAAAAGATTGTGTGGCTGGTTTTAGCACGATTCAGCTACATCGCATACTCCTGCGAATTCTGTGTATGAATTGCGAAGTCCCCATGGGAACAGAATAATTAGTCTAGAATTGTGGCCATCTCGTTCCCTTATCTGTCTCCGTGCGATGTTTATATATGGGGAATGTAGGCATCAGTTCCGCAGAAATCGAAGGAGTATATCACGAGGAAATACAGGCACTCAGTCAACGTGAACTTTCGCGAGTAAACCAGTATTGTTTTCGAAGATGTAGGGCATGTGTCCGAGTTGAAGGTCATCAGTGTCAACATCTGCTGTGATACAGGTAAGTTAATAGTAGTTAGAGCTCTTCGCAGTCTTGCTGTTTTATGCATTATGGTAGATTCTTTATTGGTACAGTCGTGTACTTGTTATTTAAAGAGGAGACCCTCATCTAATGTGACTCCTAGGTACCTCATTTTTCTAGCCCGGCTGATTCGGTGGCTTGCCACATCTATGGTGGGATCTCGACTAAGCCTTCCGCTTAGGACTACATATTTGGTTTTGTTGGAGCATATCTCCAAATTGCTCTGTTGCATTAGTTCGTGGACTTCATTCAGACTGCCTTTAGCTTCAAGCTCTCTTCTAGACTGGCCAGCAATCGCCAACAGCAAATCATCCGCATTAGTTGTGTGTGCCAGTACGTTTTGGTTGGTAGCGATCCTTTTTAACAGAGGGTCAATGTGTGCGTTCCAGAATTTGGGGCCGCATACTGAACCCTGTGAGCAGCCCTTGGTTGTGGTTTTGGTGATTCGCCGACCGTTGACAAGGAGAGACACCTGTCTTTCCTCACAATAGCTCCTGAAAGTTTCATACAGATCTGCAGGACAATTTAATTCTCTTAACTGCTGGAAAAGAGAGGGCCACCGTGGGTTGTCGAAAGCCCCTTTTATATCTTGAAAGATTCCTATTACATATTTACAGGGGGCATTGGTGATCTTATCTATGGCTACGTTAATTACATCTTCCGCCGATCGCCGCTTGCTGAAAGCGTACTGTGTATCGGCTAGCCCGTTCTTATCCTAACTTCCTCCTAACTTGAAGCTTTCCAAGTGCATTGAGTAGTGCAATTGGCCGGTATGAGTTTGGGTTAGTCGCCACTTTGTCCGGACCTTTCTTCATAATGAAGAGATTGACTTTCTTCCACGCAGAGGGATTATCGATTGTCCGAGGGATTCATTAAAGAGGCGACAGAGAGTGGTTGTTCCGTACCATGACTTGCCGGTCTTTAGGCGTAGTTCTGGCGGAGAGCGTGCCAGTCCTCGCCCGGTCCGGTGCGCCGCGAGGCGGTCCGGCCAAGCTACAAGCACACTGTACTTGCACTTTAAGGCTTCCACTTACAGTGAAAATATTCATCTGCTTTTTTTACTCACAGAACTCCTCATTCCACCCTCTTGGATGTTTCCAGAACCTACCTGATACTGATTACATAAGCTGGGAACACGTATGCTGGGTACAGCACATGGAGCTAAATACCAGTTAAAGATTTGGAGTTTCTAAACCCCTTAGGGCATATCTCTAGTATGCACTAAGATGTACACTAGAATCAGACTTTGAAGATGCAGTACCACGGCCCGGAATTGAAAGGCGGTCCTTTAGCTGTATGCGTTGATAGCATTGAGCTACTTACCATGGTGAGATGTTTCTTTTTACAATTATGTTGCTCTAGTGTTTCAAATTAGGATTATCCACCTAGAAAATAACCTGAGGAGTTTGGTTTCTAAATATCCAACTTACAATGCGTACCTACGGGAAATGGGCCGCGCCGTAGCCGAGTGGTTAGACCATTCTCTTCTCACCAAAGCGGTCCGGGTTCCATCCCAGGCAACCGCATGTGAGATTCGTGGGGGACGAAGCAGCGCTGGGGTGGGTTTCCTCCGGGTTCTCCGGTTTCCCCCACCATCTCATTCCATATATGAGATCAGTGTCACTGCCTGCGGTGCCGTAGTAGTAAAAGTGGCCGTTAAACACTACAAAACAAACAACATACGGAAAACATCGGTTGCATAAGGAGGGTACTTATATGCTTATAATTTATATACATTAGGTAACATTAATTATTCATCTGCATAGGTATTGCAGTTTCTCTATTACGTATACTAAGTAGAAGCATTACATGCCACCCAAAAACATCGATATCAAGATTTCGGAAGTGCATGTTTTGGGACCCCTTTGAAACACCATTTTACGAAAAATATGTCTGTGTGTAGCGAGTGCCTGTGAGCCGTATAACTCAAAAACGAAAATACGCTGAAGTACCAAACTGAGTCTTTCAGTTACGCATATTCCAAGGCTGCGACACGAAGGTTTTGAAGAAAATACTCCCACCCTTAAATACCATTTATAGGTATGTAATGTTTGATTTCCTCAAAAATGACTAACGATTATAATTAAAATACCATATCCTTAAGATATTTTCATGAGAAATAAAATTTGTATTCTCTCTGTAGTCCGCTTCATCCTAGGTGATTTTTGCACAACTGGTGGATAAAGGATAAGGGGATAAAATCTTAATGCACGAAAAACTAGTTATCGTTAAAATTCATAATTTACGTCAAATACCTTTTGGTGGTGTTAACCATTTTTTAGATACTCATTATTTTGAAGCCGAAATTGTGAACGCCATAATTATGGATAGAATACTGCATCACATGGCGGAATTAAATAATCAGAAAATGGTAAAATCGTTACATATATAAAGTTACAGGATCTGGGAGATTAGTTGTGACTAAAATTGTCAAAAGGCACGAAAAGGTACAGACAAGTCATTAGGGGCAAGCTTCTGGTAATCCAACGAGACCTGGTAAGACCAGTTTTCCTGGAAATCACTCAGCGCAGGTGTGAGCCTGAAAAACAAGGGATGGTCGTTTTTTCGAAATCCTGTCGCTAATTAGGAAGTGAAAGGTATAGAGAGCGCCATAACGCACAGGGACTTGCCTGCGAGAACCCGGAGAGAAAGGGTCGCCCTCCAGACGGGCAGTACACGTGCCGCCCAGACCGACGAGCGAGCATATCAGCTACGGGACTTGTATTCCGGATCCTCAAGTGTGAGGACACATTATAGTTAATATTAATAATCTTCTGTCTTAGTAAAGACACGGTAACGACTCAACTAATTTAATAAAGATCGGCAAATCTCACGCTTTCTTATTTTGGTGAGAATAAAAGTGTTTCAACGAAGTTCTGGTTTTATTCTCAAACACTCACGCATACCCTGATGTTAAGATCGCATGCCAGAGCAGCCGGAGCAGAAGACACCAGAAAGCAGCAGTCGGCATGGGAGAGCATAGGAGCGACGATTCTATATCAATTTATTGAATTTTCCAATACTTATGCCTTACTCAAATAGGAAATCATTCCTTTTTATGTCCTGGACATACAAAGAGAATGAATTTCAAAGCCGTTACATTGCGTCGAGTTCTTGCAGTAGGTTTAAACTTATTCTCGTATCCCCATTGTATCAAAGATAATCATGACCACAAACGTATATCTCGATTAACATGAAGTAAATAGAAGTAAACTAGTTTGTATAAGTGAGCACAGTCTTTGTTTCCTCTGAAGTATTTTCCTATTATATATAAGTGACAGGAGAATGTATAAGTTTCGATGTCCTGAACATACTCCAGGTGGTAATACTTACGAGACCTTATCCAACTCGTAATTTACAAGGAAAGGCCTCTCTCTACACTGAAGGGGAACGCTGTAATCCGGAAAAGTACGAGGATGGCGCACAAGAGTGTACTTTAGAGAAAGGCAAGGATGTAGTGTGAAGCACCGTAGCAACGAAGTCTACCGTCTTAATTTCAGCCCAAAGGAAGAGCTCTTCTCGTGTAAGGGAGGAAGAGTTTTCCTTCTCATCGCATCGGGCGATTGTCAATACTTACCCGAATTACAGCTGTTGTGAGGGTGCGAAAAGAGGAGAATTCAATTTGAAGCAGGGTTCTTTGGGAAGTGGGGTCAACCTGTTTCGTGACTTTAATTTGAGAAAGCGTGGGTCTAAACTGACTATGTCCATCCACCAATACTTGTTCTTCTTGCTGCTTCTTGCTATTGTGTCGGTTATAAGTTCGTATCTTTAAGATGAAAGGCATTCAGCAAATGAAAAAAAGAAGTACAGATTGCAATAAAGTATACAGGGCACAAAAGTTTCTAGAGTAGAATGTAATACAAAATAAAAATTTAAAAGCCCTGTATTCCCACTGTTGCGAAATAGTGTGATTGAAACTCTCCCAACAAAAGTAAAGATTTAAAGCAGTAAGCAGTTTCAAATTAAGAAAATAAAAGTAATAATAATAATAATAATAATAATAATAATAATAATAATAATAATAATAATAATAATAATAATAGTAATAATAGTAATAATAGTAATAATAGTAATAATAGTAATAATAGTAATAATAGTAATAATAATAGTAGTAGTAGTGGTCGTGGTGGTGGTGGCGGCGGCGGCGGCGGCGGTGGTGGTGGTGGTGGTGGTGGTAACCATGGTGACAATGATGTAACGCTAGCCGCACATCAAAGGAAGCTCAAGGTCAGCTATCTCATACCACTACGCTCCTAGGCCACGTGCAGCAATATGGAGGCCGCTTGCAGACAGTTCAAGAAGCTTCAAATGTCGGACTTTTACGAGAAGCTTCGAGAAATATGGATTTCCAAAGCAATCACCGGTACTTAATTCTCGCCTATACAAGTGAGTGGTCACGGATAATCGAGTGACGGTTGACAGATTTAACCGTCAGAAACACTTCTTAGTGAGTTAGTGAGTGACTAGAACTGTCACGGCTAGTTGTGAACAGTAGAACGTTGGAACAGAGCAACAATCAATTGCACGGTCACGAATTGTAATTCCATTTTAAGGGAAATAAAGTTACATAAAATGAAACTAGACTTGCCATATGTATTAACAATGTGTTTAGGTAGTGGTGTTCCATTTCCTTTTTCATGAATGTGTAAGTTTCCCATTAAGCTCTCCTTGACTGCTGTTTATCTTTGTCATTGTAACAACATGTGTTAAGTTTATGTTAAATTTTTAGTTTGATATGTTGATGTTTTATTCTCGTTGCAAATGGTACCCAAAATACCGCACTTAGCTTTTGTATTTATTTCTGCACTGACTACCAATATTTAGCCTTTTTGGCTCACACTAGCTCAATCACGACTTTAATATACAAACCTGATTACATCATACTAAGGCCTGATACTATAAACGCATTTTAGCTCGAGATTTCTGTAAACCAAACCAGATGGTTAACTATAGGTACTCTTTTATAACCTTCTAGTTAAGTTGCCTGAAATTTTTCGAGCCACTTTATCTGTAAATTGTATGTTCCTTATTTTAACAAACTTCTTTCCTTAACGTCCTTGTTCTTTATCTTAACCTCTGTTCTAATGACATTGTTTTTCGGTCCAAATCA
The DNA here is from genome assembly GCA_030765045.1 of Tenodera sinensis. Classification (NCBI taxonomy): domain Eukaryota; kingdom Metazoa; phylum Arthropoda; class Insecta; order Mantodea; family Mantidae; genus Tenodera; species Tenodera sinensis. The sequence goes on along the minus strand of CM060965.1, from coordinate 142,448,488 downwards.
AAAGTGTTGATTTTATTCAGAACACTAACTTCTATTTCTTTCATTTTAATTTATATTTTTCTAATCTGGCTCGCTATTTTTGACTATGCAAACTTCCTATCTTGCCTCTGGCGCGGAGGACCAGGGTTCCATCCCCGGTACCAGTATGGGGATTTTTCTTCCGCTGGGAGATCTGGCACAAGGTGCACTCAGCCTCGTTAGATCCCGGGGGCGGGCCAATTGAGGAGCTATTTGATGGAGAAGTAGCGGCTCCAGGTCGCGAAGACCGCATAACTGGGGCTCGGGGCGCTGACCACTTCCCACCCTCCAGTACTGCACCCACCCTGTAGTGGGCAGAGGTGGGGGACGCAGCGGCTGGGCGGCAAGCCAAGGCCCTTCCTGGGTGTAGCGTTAGGGATTTAGTTTAGTTTTTTATGTAATAAGGTGATCTTGTGGTAACTTTCTTGTTCATTATAATGATAATTATTGTTATGATTGTCATTATTTGTACGAGGGTGGGTCAGTAAGTAATGCATCCTTTTTTTTTCCCCTTAAATAAGTTAGTTATGTGAAAAATTTGAATTTGGCGCAATTCCGCAAACCTTCTCCAATCCCCTGCAGTAGTAACTTCCTAAGTCAACAGGTGGCAGCACTGTATCCTCTTGCAAAATGGCTGACATCGACATTCATATTAGACAGCGTTCTGTGATACCAATTCGCATTCACAAAAGGCTAAAAAATGTGTATGGTGATGCAACGGTGGATGTCAGCACTGTTAGACGATGGGTTCGTCGCTGTAACGAAGCTGAGGGGCAAATACAATTGGTAGATGAAACGCGAAGCGGCAGGCCGGCGACTGCAGTGACTCCATGCAACATTCAGCAAGTCGATGAGATCATGCGTGGTGATCGCCTGGGTGGCTCAGTTGGTTAGACGCTGGCTTACTGATGCCAAGGTCGTGGGTTCAAACCCAGCCCAGGCCGATGGTTTTTAAGTGTGTTTAAAAACGACAGCTCCATGTCAGTAGACTTACTGGCATGTAAAAGAACTGCGGGACGAAATTCCGGCACACCGGTGACGCTGATGTGATCCTGGCAGTTGACAGCGTCGTTAAACAACAAAATAATTTTGTGGTGATCGCCGGATAACAACAGGTGAATTGTGTCGCATTACCTCCCTCACTAAAGGCAGTGTGATGACGATTATTCAAAAACTGGGTTACTCAAAAGTTTGTTCACGTTGGGTACCAAGAATGTTAACCGCCCAATATCCCGGAAAGACACATAATGGTTTCTTTGACGTCAAGGCACTTTTTATAAGCATTTCTGTGGAAAAAATACCTACATTTCTTCCATCTGTTCGGGCCACTAAAGGAAGCTCATTGTGGGATTCGTTTTGAAGATGAGGCTGTGAAAACGTTCGTGCGTCAATGGCTTAGGAAGCAAGACCCTGTGTTTTACCACACTAGAATACATGCCCTAGTTAAAAGGTGGACCAAAACTGTGGAAAAGGACGGAGATTATATTGAAAAGTGACAAATTAATCGTCAATGTTGTAGTTTTCAAGTTATGTAAATTGGATTCAATTTTCTTGGCAATTAAAAGAGAAAACAAATAGGAGGCATTACTTAATGACCCACCCTCGTATAATATCTGTATATGTAAGTGTATAATATATAATTTAATGCTAATAGAGAATATGGTATTTCATTATGTGCCAATATACTGTTAAATAAGCTTCAATAATGAAGCACTACACCCTGCAGGAAAACTCAACGAATGCTTGTAGTGTAAAATAATGTTAATGAAACTTAAATATGAGGTGAAAGTGAGAAGAAACGAATCTGTAAAACATGTACACATATAATTTTGCATACAATCGGAGAAAATCAAGAAAATGTGTGTAGTGTTGGCTTGGGTGGATAATTTTGTTCTTGTACTGGCACTTTTACAGCTTGATGTCCGCCCTAAAAATAAAGGGGAAAAATAAAATAAAAGAATGTGCAGTTGTCACACGGAGCATTATAAGTGTCAGAACAGTTTTCCCAAGAACTCACATTTGAGTGAAAGGAAGTAAAGCAATAAAGTTAAAGTGGTTCTTTGCAGTTCAAATGCCGGCGTTCAATTAAAACCTAACCATTCAGAGGCTCCGAAACGTGAAGTCGCAATGAAATGTGGCATAGAAGTTACTGTTAATTCTATAGACGTGGGCTGGAATAATGTTTCAGAAAATTTGTTACTGTTTTTCTGTTAATAGAAGACTCTCCTTGCCTAACTACGATCGTATCAGCTGTATTACTTTGTTCTAATAAAGAGGGCTTAGAAAATGAAACACTAGTTATGTTGAAGAATACTATCATCTATTTTTACTTTCTCTACTACGTACAGTAAAGTAGAGGACGTATTGTATTCCACCCAAAAATTCGGTATGATTATATGTTTTGAGGCCTCCTGAATCAAAAAAGGCATTTTTAGAAAAAGGCCTGTGTGTGTGTGTGTGTGTGTGTGTGTGTGTGTGTGTGTGTGTGTGTGTGTGTGTGTGCGTGCGCGCGTGTGCGTGTGTGAGAGAGAGAGAGAGAATCTGTCTGTCTGTCTTTCTGTGTGTCTGTCGGTTTGTGGACAGCATAACTCAAGAATGAAAAATCAGTTAAAAACCAAAGTTGGTATCTAAGTCTTTCAAGGATGCAACACAAAGATTTTGAGGAAAATTCCTCCAACCTAAACTACCCTTTAGAGGGAAAATTTTTCGAATATTTTGATTTTCTTGAAAATAACTAACGATTTTTTAAAATGCCATATTTTTGAGGATTTTTTCTGACAGATGTAATGTATATCTTGAATTTTCTGGCTATAACTCATGTTGTCCTGTTTACTCTGGATGGGTTTGCATAACTGGTAAACCGTAAGCTATAGACCAAATCTTACTATTCAAAAATGTAGATTTTGGTAAATTACACAATTTATGTCTAATAAATTTTTTATGGAGTGAACAATTTCGGATATCTACCTTGTTATTTATGTGAGTTTTGGAGAACCTAAACTTCTCTCAAATGGAACATTGCTATTAATTTTTTATATTAACCGTGGAAAGACAATAGAATTTGGAAGCTTTAAAATCTTGAATATCGTTCAAACCCTACTGTATTCCCATATTCTCCGTGTACCTACAAGAAGATAAGTTAATATCTGCAAATATTTATCTTAACTAACACGAAGAAGATGCTTGCCTCTGGCGTGGAGGGCCCGAGTTCGATCCTCGGTACTAGCATGGGGATTTTATCCCCTCTGGAAGGTCTGACACTAGGTGCACTCAGCCTCGTTACGTCCCTGGAGGACCAATTGAGGAGCTACTTGTTGGAGAAGTAGCGGCTCAAGGTCGCAAAGACCGCATAAGTGGCCGGGAGGGCTCGGGGCGCAGATCACGTCTCAACCTCCAGTACTGCACCCCACCAATGACGCCTTCTAGTGGGCAGAGGTGGGAGACGCAGCGGCTGGGCGACAAGCTTTGGCCCTTTATGGGCTGTTGTGTTAGGGTTTAACACGAAGACGTTATAGGAATAGAGGTTTGTATGAAGGGTTAGTATAAGAGTAGAGATAGCCATGTGAGTGCAACACATGAGATTTTTTTATTGATAATCAGTATCGGCCGTTTCGGAAAGTGAGTACAAGGCTGGTGCACAACAACTATGACACAGGCGACGTTTCGCGAATACTGCCAATGAACTAGGAATAAGGTTATTTATACAGAATGATTAAAAAGTTATTTTACAGATTTTGTAGGCAGGTTTGTTACACTGAAACAACAAAACAATTTCCTGTGAAAACGTGTCCCCAAATCCTACATTTTAGGTTCATTGACGTTCAAGGTGTTATTAACGAAATGATTTTAAAGCGACACAATCTACTTTTTGGCATGTTCAGCTTGTTAGGAAGTGTTCAACATATAAACTCAGGTCAGATACCCAAAATGCTTTCCTCTTTCATCTATGCACACCTGCACTCGCTCCCTGTCTTACACCTCCTGACTGTACCATGTAAACAATTGAAAGGTTAAAGACAAGACTGACAGGCATACGTATACGGGGTGTTTTATAAACTACTCTGGAAGATTTAAAATAATATACAGATTAATTAAACAAGTAATTTGAGTAACGAGGCTTATGATTTGTTCAAATTTTGGAGTTGCAGCTATAAATGTCTAGCGTCATTAGGCTACTGGATATATCAACCATTCAAGAGCACAGCACACGAAAACTAACGGTCTTTTACTGAGTTTAAGTACAGCATTTCCACTGTTATTACGAGTATCCTGCTTGTATTTTTAACAGTCTAAGTAGTGTGTCCAAATTATGCATTTAAAACTATTGCGCAGATTGTTTAAAGCTTGTACTGTCCTGCATTGTAATGTTAATATTGTTCTTACATTTCATTTAAATCTTATACTGCTCTAGGTAGCCTATTCATTTGGTCAAGTATTAAAACATAATTTGCAAATAACGATATACATATTTAATTAATAGCTGAAATACCTAGTGCTGCCCCTAGTTTGACAATTTAGCCATACAATTTTAGACGTAGGATTGCACTTGCCCAATGGCCTTCGTTTCTCTGAAAACATTTAAAAATCAATACATAATACAGTAAAATAAAAAGGTAATTAAAATTCCTAGGGCAGACTATAAAGATCAAAGATTAAACAAAATAAATAAATAAAAATACCCAATGCAGGTACCATAGAAGGTTAGAACGCTTTAAATTGAGGAGTAGGATGTCATATATCACGCTTGCACAACTTTAAGAAAGTGTTAAATCATCTCTGTATAAAAGCTAGTGTGTGTGTGTGTGTGTGTGTGTGTGTGTGTGTGTGTGTGTGTGTGTGTTAGTGTGTGTGTGTGTGTGTGTTTGTGTGAGAGATTCTTAAAGACTTCCTTCTAATCCGTTGCAACAGATTATCACCAAACTCCGATAGATAACCTTTGGCACTACACAAGAAATATCCAGCTTAGAATTCGAAGGTCGACTCCATTTCATTCAATTAGTTGTTTAATTTTATGTAATACCGTCGGGCTGGGTGGCTCAGTTGGTTAGATGGTGGCCTACTGATCGTGGGTTCAAATCCAGTCCAGATCGATGGCTGTTAAACGTGCTTAAAAACCACAGTTCCATGTCAGCAGATCTGCTGGCATGTAAAAGAACTCTTCCGGGTCGATATTCCGGGACACCAGCGACGCTGATGTGATCCCGGCAATTGGCAGCCTCGTTAAACAACAAAATAATAATATATATGTAATGCCTTCAAAAGCTTGGAAGATCATCTTTAAACGTGGTTGCTGGAATATAACAATAATTACTTACGTTTTATCGCCTCGCAAAATGACAAAGGAACAGCGAGATCAATAATACTACGTATAGTAAGCAGAGAAATATTTTTATCTGCTTTCTGAATGGATTAACAAATAATAATGCACTCAAATAATACAACAGCAACGCTATGTGCGCAAAAGTGAAGGCACTACAAGTGTCTCACAGCAGTTATTAAAAAGTGAAAAGAGCACGAAGTATCACGCCTTCTTCTACTAATTCATACGCTTACATATTGTGTACAGGTATAAACCAACACAAAAGGATTCAATATAGGTAACTAGATATGAGGAGGACATGAGGGTAGAACTATTTCAACCCAGGCCATTAGCACACAGTCTCGGCTAACGGTTTCTTTTACGCCCTCTGGTGAATGACATCAAGACAAAGGGATGGAATTTCCAGGTAAGTGAATATAATGCTAGAGAAAAGCGTAACTTACTTGGATGTGAATGAAGACGGTGTGTGAGGAGACAGGGCAGAATATACAACATTTTTTGGCCTGCTATTGCAAACACGCTCTTGTATACACTTAAACCCGGTAGCGAGTGAACTGAAATAGTTTTGGGAGAATAAAGTTCATTAAATTACGCAGTCGTGTGTTTTCTTAAAAAGAAAAAAAGCCAACGCAACAGACCCAGGACGTCCCACACCCTGATACAGATAAGAGTCAACCATGCAAGAGCGACCCAAGGAAAACCTCGACATCCCAAAACTTCACCCTTCCATCCTAAACAAATTGTGGAGTGCTGAGATGGGTGACGGGCAGCATCACAAATCTGCGCCCAATGTAACAGCCTCAATATCTAGAGCCTTTATTTCGATAAACATGTAGTACACGAACAGATAAGCAGATAAACAGTCGTTTGTGGAAGCCGTGTTAAAATAATCGACAGAGAAAATCACATACCCCAAATATTTAGTCATTATATCCTGCCTTTCATATTCCATTCCCGCTGCATTGCAACAACAAAGAAGCGAATGGCAACTGAGCACTTCAATGAAGGATTGAATAACTGAACCTTTGGACCAAGAGAAATGATTACTCCAGTAATATTTTACTTAAACACTGAAGTTGGTATTTATCGCATATTTGCCTTATGATTATGCTGATCAGACACACACAGACACGCACGCGTGTGCAATCATATATATTCTCAAAAATTACCTATTTGGATTCAAGGGCTCTTAAAAATACATTTTCTCTAAAAGTTGGCTATCGAATTTGAATGAAGTATTTAACTTGTGCTTAGATAAACGCCGGAGAGCGCAAAAAGGTGCCAACTTTCAATAAGAAATTTTTACCAAATAATTTAAATAAGTAATGGCGGCGCCGTGGCCGAGCGGTTAGATCCTTTGCCTACCACCTAGCCGGCCCGGGTTTGATCCCAGAGACCCGCATCTGGTTTTCGTGGTGGACGAAGTTGCGTCTGGGCGGGTTTTCTCCCGGTTCTCCTGTTTCCCCCGCCACTCATTCCACCAATTGCGCCATTATCACCTTTCCAATGATCGATTTCGCCTGCATTTCATCTCATCTTCCTCCCCACTACCATACCTGCTGCTTGACTCACCACCGGCTTCCAGGTCTTCACTCTGTCTGGTCCAGAGGTCCCTCTGCTCCCCGACAGGCGTCTGACCCTAGGCACTGGCTTTTAAGTCCTAAGGGGTGCAAGTTCTACATAAGGGAAGGGTAATCAGGAAAAGAAGAAGTAGAATGAAATAAGTAACTCAATAGTTCGCCAGTTTAAGTTCGTTTATTTGATACATGGTTTCCCAATCATATTGTAACAAATGACAGTTCGGCGAATGTCACTTCTAACACCAGTATACGAAAATAACAAATCCAGTCCAGTTATTTTATTACTATTGTAAACATAGATCTTTTCTACTGACGTCAACACAGTCTATAGTCTTTCGTAATATTACAGCTCACAACTGTTCTCTTTTCGTGACCTTGATTCAGTCCTTCCACTGTCTTTCTTCACTTTTCTGTCTCTCAAACACCATCTCCGACGACAGAATTATTCAAGATTCGTTAAAACTTCTTCACTTCGACGCGCTGTATCTTTCTCGACTATAGTCTCTCTCACACACACACACACACACACACACACACACACACACACACACACACACACACACACACAGCTGTCTCGGACTTGCTGGCACACTGACCGACTTAAAAACTGCCACCTTAACTCCTCTTGTGCTGTTTCCTCGCCTCCTTATATAGCAACAATGACGTAACAAGATCTTTCTTGACTTTCACAAGCACGCCGGGCGTCCAGCAAACTTTTGTTATGCCGCGCTCATCGTTGTTAGTTGCACATACACAACCAGTTGGGTGAGGCGTTTGAGCTTGAGCGCCTCGGTTTGCTGGTTACCCTGGTATGTGCTGGCCACCCATTCATTGTGTGCCGAGGTCGGCGTCACAATATAATATGCAATGAGAAAGAAGAAGATATCCACCGATCTCTCATACAGAACTTATTGCACAAGTATACACAGTCCTGTCCGTACTTGCAATACACCAGGTGGCCCATCTCATCCGGTGTCGGCGTAAGTGGATAACACTTCGTGCGTTAAAACAGTTGCAGAACTCCTTGGCACAAGAGAGTAAGTGACGTGTCCTGCCTCTCAGAGAAGACGTGAGGTGAGAGACAGTTGAACTAGCGTATGTAGTACGTGGTAATAGACAATAACAGTACAAACAATCGAAAATGTCCCACGTTATATACAGAATCTTTATTTTCCAGGGAATAAACTCACCTCTGCATATGGTGCTGTTGTCTAACATTACGGACTGCAGATTGTAAAGAGCATGCATGAGGGCACGCAATGTTTCATTGGCATATGTTTGTTTCTTATTAGTAGGGCTAGGAAGTTCATGTATTTGCATGTTTTTTCATAGGGGTTAAAAATGTATGCTTTTACATTATGTGCATGAATTATGGAATTTTCAGTTATTTGGACATGCTTTTATGGTGCATATAATTGCATATTTTCTTGATTTTTGATTAATGCATAATATTTCAATATTATAGCCCCTATACTGCATATTTTAATGATTTTTATGGTTTTTTATTGTTGTTTTCCATCTGGATAGTACTTTTCATATTGGTAGTATTGCACATGATGATACAACTCACGAAGATTTCAATAATATAGCCCCTATATTGCATATTTTCATAATTTTTATGGTTTTTCATTATTTTTTCAATCTGGATAATATTTTTCATATTGGCAGTAAGGCACATGACGATGCAACTCGCGAGGTGGCGAGAACTAATGCTGAGTCATGTTGTCATGCAGTGAATCCCCTGTTCCATCCTTTCATTGTATATGTGTGCGCAGAGAATAATCAGTGCGTTATCTGAGAGGTTTAAAGATAAAGTGCAGCTCAACGTTTTGAGCAGCACGATTATAGCAACGCTTGCCTGCCCACCAGTAGTTGTGTGGTGGTCTTCAAACGTAACAGTCTTGTGGACTGGTTCCCACCAAATTAAATTAGGCGTACAAAATGTTAAAAGTTCTTCAAATGCCGAAAATAAAACTAACTTCGAGTGCTATATTAATTAATTTACAGAACGAGTTTTCGGGTGATTTAATATGTACAGATAATAGGTACTGTTTTGTGGGCGTGTGAGAAAAATATAGGGAGTGAGAAAAGATTTCAAATAGTTCAAGACATACACAGCAAAACGTGAGGACAATTTAATCAGAAAACTCGTAAACAAAGAACATGTTTAAAAACAGCTAGTAGGGTGTTTGGGAAGTAGGATTGCTGAATTTTCCTATGACTTGTGCCAAGCATTTTTAGCTGCTGATATTCTTTTGTTCAAAATTAATAATCCGACATTTAAAAATTTCTTGCCAAGTACACTCGACAACACGTGCCTGAAGAAAGTACACTGCGTAAGACTTATGTAGGACATTGTTACAATAACGTATTGCCAAATATACAAAATGATTATGCGGATCAGCTTGTGTGGTTGTCTGTTGATGAAACTCCTGATTCTGAGCGCCGTTCTATTGCTAATATAATCGTGCGTGCTTTAAATTATGAATAAAAGACTACACCTTATCTTCTTAATGTGTGCTAATTGTCGGCCACGTGACCCAGTTTGTGATGGACTCTCTGAAATTACTATGGCCATCTGGAATGAAATACGACCGGTTACTTTTATTTGTTACTGATGCAGGTCCTTATATGGTAAAATCAGGACAAACTCTGAAAGGTATTTTTCCTAACTTAATTCATATAACTTGTTTGGCACACGCTCTTCATCGCATTTCTGAGACAATACGTGATTCGTTCCCATTGGTAGATAGATTTGTGTCCAGTACAAAGAGAATTTTTGTTAAATCTCCTAAAAGGTTAAGTTGTTTAGATCAACAACACATAATATCCGACTTCTTCCTGAACCAGTGTTAATTCGATAGGGAACATGGGTCGATTATGCTGAGCACATAGAAATAGTCAAAAAGGTTTTTAATTCATTTGACTCGAAAGATGCTTCATCAATGGAAACTGTGCAAAATATTCTGTCAGACACTGGGTTAAAAGAGGACCTTAATTTCATATCGGCCCATTTTTCTTTCTTACCAACAGCCATAGTGGCATTGGAAGCTGTAGGGTCTCCTTTGCATGAATCACTTACTGTCTTTGAAAAAACAATATGTGATCTAAGTTCGATTCCTGGTAGCATAGGTCAAAAAGTGAAAGAGAAAGTGAATTATTTAATTTCAAAAAATTCTGGTTATAAACTGATGTGCGATATTCGAGACATCCTCGAAAGAAACCCATCTGTCACACCAAGAGACTTGACTCTCTCTGTGAAGCAGTTAATATCATTTAAATATGTCCCGATAACACCTTGTGACGTGGAGAGAAGTTTTTCGGGTTACAGAAGTGTTTTGGCAGACAACAGACGATGGTTTACAGTTGAAAATTTGTGCAAAGTGTTGGTTATGAACTGCAATTTAGCAGTTAATACTAGCAGCGGGACAACTTCTGCTTCAACCTCTAAGGAATAAGTTAACTTTAATTATTATTATTTATACGAACTTGTCTTGTCTACTGCAAAGGGACATTAATTGTTTTAATTAAATAGTGCATATTTCTTGGCATATTTTCAAGTTTTTAAGAGCATATATGCATGCATATTTCAGTGTTTTTTAGGGCATGAAATTCCGAGCCCTAATAATTATGAAATGAAGAACAGGTAAATTCACTGATAATTTCAAGACATAACTAAACATATTAAATTGAAGGAACTTGAACCAAATAATGTGGAAGTATTGAGTGAGAAGATCTAAACAAACTTTTAAGTAATCATAAAATACCTGTATATTCTGTCAGCCACAGCTTTAACTTTCGTTAAACAGGATTCATGCATCCTGAATCATTAACCTCCTCTCATCGCTACAGACATATTCACACCATAATTAAGAAAGTAAAAATAAGGGTAAATTTAAAAAGTACGGTGGGTAAGTAACACAAACGTTTAATAAAACAGTAGGAAGGAAAATGTCATTGGTTCAGCATAGAGCAAAGCTAATGTAATTACTATTGTTAGGGACCTAAATTGGATTTGTTTAATTTTTCATTAGACTAAGTATCTTGTTATTTTGTATGTAGCTTTTCCTTCTCTTGCTCTTCATTCTAATAAAGTTTCGAGTGTCGGGAGAAACCTGCTTCTCGTGGTTCGTGAGGTCGCCGCCTGTGTACTGACAGCTGCTACCATCTCTTGTCAATTCGACCAACTTGCAGAGAGGGAGCACAACGAGGTCATAGTTGTTTTAGTGTAGGTCGAAATCTCGAGGCAAGCACCACTGAAAGTGAACGAAAAGGAAAATGAAAAGAAGCGGGGTGGGGTACACAGAGGACTGGTGGCTTGAGAAAGCAAACAATCCCAGAAACGTGCTATTAGTCGAGTTTTTAATTACCTTTTATTTTACAGACTTTTGACGCAAAATGTAACGGGAACTTGAATGAAGAAAGGACTTATTATTTTTCCCTCTTTAAAACAGCACGAAGCTTATATTCCTACTGATGCTTAACTTAAAATTACTTTCTTCAGTTTTTCCGAGATGCACTTTTTAATTCCTTGCCATGTAAGAAGGCAAATGGAAGTGTATATTATCAAGTATTTAACCTTACTTTGTGATTCATTATGCGACTTAAAAGGATAGGCTTGCTAAATATGAAGTTAAATTTTCATGGAGTATATCACTAAGTTTAATGATATTATTACAATTTAAATTGTCCTGTATATTATTAAAAACAAATGACCCACCTCTCTGGTGTGGGGGTAGCTCATTTGCCCCACATTCAAGAGGTGCAATTTCGAGTCTCAAGATGAGTTACCTGTTAAGGTCTTTTCTGTGGTTTTCCCCTTATTCTCAAAAATGAATGTCGGTAATTCCAAGCTCTATGTACTGGGCTCATTTGATTATTATCTAACCCATTTCATTCATCGTTCGATGAGACCTAATCCAGGCTTGGGCGACTCGTGGAATACCTTGAGCGAGTTTCATTTTTACTTTCTCTACTACTTTTAGTAAATAGGGGAAGTATTGTATTCCAATTAAAAATTTGATGTCGAGATTTCAATACAAGCATATGTTTTAAGGCCTCCTATGTCCAAAACACAGTGTGTGTGTGTGTGTGTGTGTGTGTGTGTGTGTGTGTGTGTGTGTGTGTGTGTGTGTGTGTGTGTGTGTGTATGTTGTGTGTGTCAGCCTGTGGAGAAAACTCAAAAGTCGGTTAAAGACCAAAGGGGGTATTTAAGTTAAATATCTTTTAAGCATGCGACACGAAGATTTTGAAGAAAATTCGTCTGCCTTAAGCTACCCTTTACATGGACATTTTTTCGAAAATTTTGATTTTGTCGAATAGGCTCTAACGATTTTAAATAAAATGCCACATGTTGAAGATATTTTATGATAAAATGAAGAATTTTCTGGCTATAACCCATGTAGTCCTGGAGGGCTTTTGCATAACTGGTAAACCGGAAGAAATAAAGTCTTGCTACACAATAATATAGACTTAGCTAAAACACACAATTTATGTCCATATAAGCTTTTTTCATTTTTTACAGTGATCCATTTGAGAGATGTTCCTAGTTATTTGTGTGAGGTTTAGAATAGTTAAACTTCATCAAATAGAAGATCGTTATTCATGTTTTATATATTAGCCGTGCAAAGAGAACGGAGTCTCAAAGCTTTAAAAGATTTTACTATCGCTCAAAGCTTACTGAATTCCTACATTCCCCTTGCACCTACAAGGAAATACGCAATAAGATAATTACTGCAATTAACACGAAGAAGATATAGGAATAAGAGTTTGTAAGAATGGTTAGTACAAGAGTAGAAAAGTCATGTGAGTGCAACATATCAGATTTTTTATTTGCTAAACATACAGTTATCAGTCAAGACCGTGAGTAAGTTGCGCTCAGTAAGCACTAGTTGGCCCGCCCTGACCTAAGGGGTTAAATGCTGTTTGACATAAATAGGTAAATAAATCCACAATTAAATAAGCAAATGAATCAATAGATACATAAATAAAAATAAATGAAAAAGAAGTCAACATATATGCAATCAAATAAGCAAATAAATAATAAATAAGTCAATAGATAACGAAGTAATAAAACTAAATAAGAAAATAAATAAACCAAAGGTTCCATTAATTCGTGTATTTACCCTTTTACCCGAATTCTTGTGTCCCTTCACATCCCTGTTTTGCTGCATGCATTTGCGATTAAGCACCAAACCAGAAGTATAAACTTGACAAACTTTTCGGTTGCCAACCTTTAGAGTTATAATATAGCTTTCAAATCTGGGAAGAACTATGGAGTATGACTGTCACAGAAAAGTGCTTTAATACCGAAAGCTACTTGTGAATAAAGAAGGGAAGTAATAAAACACCTTTTTAAAGACCATGTCTTCACTAATATATGTGTAGGTGATTAAACGCTTGTCTTGCAAAATTAACATTAATCCCAGAGACACCCACAAGCAGGACGGCAGGAGGGGGGAGGGGGCAGCTCAGGTGGCTTATGTCCTTCCCCTTCCCAGATATCTCATTTTTATGTTGTATAACTCGCATACTTCTATGTTTAATACACTACGGTAGAGTAGGATAAAAGTTAACCTGAGCTCAACCATCTGAAATGACCTTCACTCAAGCTGAAACATAAACCTTGATGTAAGATAAAATCTTACTGGTGAAATTTCTCCAGTTGTCCTGAATGAGCCTAAATCAGCAAAACTGCAGGAGGAGGAAAACAAAATAAAATAATAAGCAATTCGTTTTTGTAGTTATTTGGATAACAGGAGCTTTTTCAAAAAAGTATTACTACCAATTTAAAAAAATGGCAAAATGTGTTGGACTCAAATATACTTTGATCCACTAATGAGTAAAATATATAAATAAAAACCAATGAATAAGATAAATACATGATTAACCTCGAAATGAAATCCCCAGTGACTTCTTTCCTTGCAGTTTCCTTCTGGGAAATGAAGCTGCGTCGGTTTTTTGTTTTGATTGCACTACATGTTTATACTTTTCAATTGCAATATACCTAATTACTTTTTTTCCTTCGCCGGTGAAATCTGACGAGCTCTTTTGTTTCTTGGTTTGCGCCATTATGCGAATGGGCTCGAAGCATGAAAAACAAGTGATTGTTGCTGTCCGAAAGCGGTGACTTTCAACTGTTGGACTGAAACTCGATGATGTTAGATTAGGTTAGTTTTGTACAATGCTGCTACGCTGATCGCAGCCTACGTTCTCACCTTAGAGTAAGTGTGATCTCCAGTCAGCACTAACCTGTTAATAAACAAGTACATAAAAATATGACGTGTGGCATTCACATGACCTGCCCTATTCTCTATCGTTTATTATTAATATATGAACAATTCTAATGAAAGCTTATTTTCTACCTCGTTTTGATTGGGTTAAACATTAGCAGAAATATTGTATATTACACATTTTGTTACGCTACAAAGGAAAGAGCGATAATCAAGTGTTTAGGAACGAAACGCTGGAATAAATGTCCTTCACTTTCCATACAGTCCCAAGGAAGAAGAAACTGGAAGAAATCGAACCACTATTCGCTTATCCACAAAAACATCGTTTGAAATAAATTGTGTACTTTAAAGAGATCCACATAATTCATAAGCACGTGATCCCTTGTCACATAAGATTTACCGGTTATATTTAGCAAGTTCACTGAAACCATCGTGAAATAATTAGCGGCATTATTTTCCTCAGCTATTACTTGAACTTTACCAGATATGTATTATTTATATTTCCTTGAAGTTAATTGTTATTTAATTTATTATATATTTTATACTTAGTCTTATGACAAATTTTATATAATCGTAAATTTAAAAAACCTTAACTCCTGTATTAACCATTCATACAAACTCTACTTCCTATATCTTCTTCCTGTTAGTTGCGATAAACGTTTGTAGAAATTATCTTAATACTTATTTCCTTATAGAGAATATGGGAATACAGTAAGCTGTGAGCGATAGTCAAATCTTTTAAAGCTTTGAGATTCCGTTATCTCAAGGTATAAAAACAGAGTAACGATCTCCCATTTGACGAAAGCTTAAGCTTTTCAAAAGTCACACAAATAATAGGGAATATCTCTGAAATGGTTCACTCTACACAAAATTTATTCAGACATAAACTGTGTATTTTACCTAGGTCTATATTTTGTAGAATAAAATTTGGTTTACTAATTATGCAAAAGTCATACAGGATTAGATGAACTGTAGCCAGAAAATTAAAAATATGCATTTCATTTGTCATAAAGTGGGTCCAACCATACATAAATAACCAGAGTTAAAATGTATGGTGGGCCAACGAATAAAATTAGCAACTCACAAGGTGGGAACAATTATTAAACTGAAAGCAAGGGTATTGGAGATATGTTTTCTGATGTATGTGTTTTGTTATAAGTTTAATTGTATTGTTTTGAGCATAAATACATCATTCATTAATTGTCATTAACATATCTTAAACGTGTAGCATTTTAATTCAAATCGTTTGGACCATTTTTGAAAAAATCAAAATGTTCGAAACATTTTCCATATGTAGTTTAGGGTACGGAATTTTCTCCAAAATCTGTGTTGCATCCTTAAAAGACATAAAACTCAGCTTTTAGCCGACATTTCGCTTTTGAGCCATGCTGTCCACAGACTGGCAACACACACAGACACAGACACAGACACAGACACAGACACAGACACAGACACAGACACAGACACAGACACAGACACAGACACAGACACAGACACAGAGAGAGACAGACACGCGCGCGCACCATTTTGTAGAAATACCTTTTTGAGGGGGATTCAGGGCCTCAAAACATGTTTTCGGTGAAATCTCGACATGCATTTTTGGATGGATTACAATATATACTCTCCTTAGTATACGTAGTAGGGAGACTAAAAATTTGATGTGTTGCACTCGCATAACTTTCACTACTCTTGTATTAACCATTCTTAGAAACTCATATTCTTATATCTTCTTCGTGTTAGTTGAGATAAACATTTGCAGAAGTTATCTTATTGCGTATTTCCTTGTAGGTGCAACAGGAATATGGGAATGCAGTAGGCTTTGGGCGATAGCCAAATCTTCTAAAGCTTTCAAATTAGGTTCTTCTTCCACGGGTAACTTATAAAAATGAATAACGATGCTCCATTTGACGAAGGTTTGTTTTTCATTACTCACACACATAACAAAGAATATTTCCGAAATGGTTCACTCTACAAGAAAATTTATTTGGACATAAATTGTGGGTTTTTGCAAGATCTACATTGATTGGTGAAGCAAGATTTGTTCTGTCTCTTACAGTTTATCAATTATGCAAATGTCATCCACAGTAAATAGGACTACATGGACTATAGCCAGAAAATTCAAAATATATATTTCATTTGTCATAAAAATAGCTTAAACAAGTTGCATTTTAATAAAAATCTTTGAAGCCGTTTTCCAGAAAATCAAAATGTTCAAAAAATGTTTCATGTAAAGTAGTTTAAGGTGGAGGAAATTTCTTCAAAATCTTCGGGTTGCATCATTAGAAGATGTTAAACTTAAATACCAACTTTTGTTTCTAACCGTTTTTGTGATACTGTCCACAGACTGACACACACACGCACACACATACATACATATACACACTCTCACACACATGCGCGCGCGTGGTCCTCTTTCCAAAAATGCTTTTCTTTTGGATTCAGGGAGCCTCAAAACATATTTCCGATAAAATCTCAACATCGAAACTTTGGGTGGAATGCAATACTTCTTCTACTTACTCGTACTATCCGTAGTAGAGAAAGTGAAAACGGCGTTGAAGTATTTTGTCTTGCCTCTTCTCAAACGAGGAAAGTATTTTAAATAGTAAATAAACAGTACAGATAACTCCTTCCCAATGAAAAATCTTAACGACTTATCACCACAAAATTCAAGGTTTAAATTTTATTTGTCATGTAAAGCTTTCCTCTAGATAAATTTCAATAAAAGTAATGGGTCACTTCTTAAAGATTAAACATTTCGAAATAGTTCCATATAAAGGGTATTTGGGGTGAGGGAGGAAGATCTTTTCGCATCTTTGGGGAATACCGAGCTTAAAACCGAGTTTTGTATCTCGTTACATTTCATATTTTAGATGTAGTATACGCACGCACACGCGCACGCGCACATACAGACACGCACAGACACGCACAGACACACACAGACACACACAGACACAGACACATTGAAACAGACATACAGAGACACAGACACACAGAGACATATAGAGACAGACACAGACACAGACTCAGACTCCGACACACAGACTCATAAAGACATAGACAGACACACAGACACAGACATAGATCTAGACACAGACACACACACAGATACAGACATACAGAAACACACACAGAGGCACACAGACACACACAGACAGACCACATAGACAGACAAAGGCGGATCTTTTTAAAAGAGTGTGTTTTGGAGTCTAGGCTTTAAACTTGTATTCCCAGTCAAATCTTGGTATAGAATTTTAGGGCGCAATGCAATGCCTTTTCTAGCCACTCTGTGATTGGTAGAGAATGTAAAAATGTATCTGCATTAAAACAATGATTAAGTATTGGGAGATGACAGCAAATGTAATCAGTTTCTTTAGTATACATTGGTATCCCTTATGTTAGTTTTTAGCATTGATTAAACGGCTGGCTCCATTCATTTTAATACCCGCACAACTTCTATCACAGATAGATGGTTACAGGGCGCCTTCCACAGTTGTAGTAAAGAGAGTATAAGTTCTGACTGGAAGGTTAAGTCTAAATATTCCTATTTCCTTTTCGTCCTGTTTGTTCATGCCGGCCATCAAGCCTTTGTTTACTCAGTATAGCCTGCTCAGTGTACAGCTGATAACCCCCTTACTGTGTTTTTCAAATGGGCAGGAGTTTGTCCTTGAACGTCTCCAGGCCGGTAACCAATCGGAGTCCTGCTGTGTTGTCATATTGCTTTCCCCTTAAGTGGGGCTTCCGATATTACATTACGTCTAACGCCAGGTAGACTTGCATGAACTAGGACAGTGTGCGAGAGAGAGGGAAATATGAAAAGAGTGGGGGTAATGAGCTTGCAACGCTGTGCACGTAAACGTATCTCATTGGCTATAGATCAGAACTCTTACCATTTGAAAAGCATAGTACTTAGATAAACCTCTGTAAGTGATCACGCAGTAAAACTATGACTGACATCGTGCCATAAATGCATTCTCTGTGTACATCCCTGCCCACAAATATTCGATTTCACAATTATCACCGCTAATGGGAGTTCTCAGAAGCTCTTCTAATCAACAGTAATTTGTGCCATTTAGCAAGTTAACAACATTAACTGTTCAATAATCAGGCGCTCTTCTTGCTGCCATAGGTACCACGTTTAAACAGGAAAATAGCACGGTTCATAATATTCGACAAATTAAGCTTAAAGCTAAATCAATTTGACGCATTTATCAGGGATTTAGCTACTCGGATTTCCTAATTGATGGCCAACTATAATCGCCCCACTCTTATATCCCTACTTGATGTAAACACAAGTGCCACCAACTAACTTGCGATACGCACAAAACCGAAGCACACCATAAAATATAGTACCTGAAGTATTGCCGATTATATGTGAGTTTTCAAGACGTACGATAACCCTGCTTTAGGCGATTTGAATGCAACGCAATAGAAGCGGTATTGCTAAAACTCCAGAGTAAATATCGTTCTGTTGCATTATAAAGACGAGGCATGAGTTCACGTGGCTTTTGTGTCTGTAAGTTGCAGCTGATACGAACACCAGGTTATCCTGGAGGGATACAAGGTCTGGATCTAAGGCTGGATGGAGTATAAGTCAGGGGACTTCCAATGTAAGAAGCCCTTCCACTAATGTCAAAAAAAGTACAATTCATGAACTCAGTTTATGCAAGAGGAAAATTTTACAGGAAGCAATGTTTTTTTAAATTAGCGGGTAGGTTCAGAGAAAACAATTTTTTACAATCAGCAGTTTTCGTACATTTTGGAATATGTTGGATAGTCTACACATACATCAAATTTTACATAGCTTTATGAGCTGCTGGAGTAGAAAAACATTTTTTTTTCAAAAAACGGTTTATGCTTGTACTGGATCAGTGATAGGTGAATATTCAATGCCCGTCTTTTACATTCAACTTTTGTTTTTTTTTAACAACTTCAGGAGTGTCTTCATCCCCGTATATTCCTCGTGAACTGCCATGATCCTCATACTTCTCATCACTTGCAGAGAGTATGTCGTTGCAAAAATTTGCAGCACCCTTAAGAATGGCAAAGAAATGCATCAGTTTCTTTACGTCGTTCTTTGAAACAAGGAATGTTCTTGTTCATAACATCGCAACATACCTCTACCCCAGAGAAATATGCCATTTTAACAGCACATTTGTTTGATTGTAAGTTATTGCTTGTAGGTCTATCCTTTTCAAAGACAAGTTAGAGAACTTATGGTTTCTTTGGAAATTTGTTTCGAGTCATTGGAAAATCAACATTTTTCCCACACTACCACATCATCCTCATCAGCACTTCATGGATTAGGAGATTTCTCCTGTTCCTGCCTCAAATCTCTCCACCTTCTCATTGGTCTTCCAACATCTCTCCTCCCATATGGTTGGTAATTGTATGACATTTTGGGATATCGGGTATTGCCCATCCTTTGTAAATGATTTCTCCAGCTTTCTGTATATTGATTTGTTTTATCATTTATTGGACAAATAGCTAGTTATTCTCTTATTTCTTCATTTTTTATTTTATCCATTATTTTACATCCTTTTATGGCTCTAAGGTATCTCATATCTGCTGCATTTATTTTATCGTGCATGTTTCACAGCCATATGTTAACGTTGGAATCGCTAGACTACCATCTTTGTCCTAATTAGTTTGATTCAACCCTAATCATAAATATTTCACTTACTTTTTCTGCCATTTGTTGTTCTGCTAAATATCTTCTTTTTAATTGCCTTTAACGTCGAAGGCCATATTGGTGGCTTTTTGTAACCTTTTTGGAACAATTGCTTAACAGTAAAGTAAAATTCCCACACTCCAGCCGTGAATCGATCTAGGGACCCCTTGCACAGCAGACAGGTGCTCTGTTGACTGAGCTACGGGTCAGTGAATACCTTCTTGTTTATGGTTTAAAATTAAGTTTAAATTTAAAGTAATTTTAGATGCAATTGTTAATTCCAGTTCATATTATGTGAACAATATCGTTGACTGAATAGATATTCAGAAAAATCACGTCACACCACTATACACCAGAAATAAAAACATCACTTAGCCAACTCAATATAATACTATTGTATTATATTGAGTACAAAATAACCGAAAAAGTAAGACACTTCCAAAAAACTCTAGGAACAAAAGTCCGGGAAGAAAAGACGAGAGAGGATATAGTTCAATTGGGATACTAAAGCACCCAAATTACCTAGAAATTGTAATACTAAAACAAGATCTACAAAAAGGAGGAACGATATAAAGTGGAATGGTCATGAACCACGATACAAGAAAATTAAAGGAGTATAATATAAAGAACAATCTATACTTTGATGGGCATAACACTGAGTCAGAAATAAAGGAAGGTCAGACTGCTCATTCCCATAGCAGAAACGAAAGATAATATAATAAAATCAACCAAACTGAGATATAAAATCATAGTACGCAAAATCCAAATGACAGAAGGAGTTATTTTTCTAGTGCAAACACAATTTAAAAGAGCTCTAAGTTATTAGTGATATGTTACTGCAGAACTAGGCTACTCGCACGTTACCTGAGTGACCATCTTTGTTACCTGCTAAAGATACGGCTATCGGTCAAGATAATGAACAAACTGCGCTCTTTGAGCCCCAGTTTCCCAGGCCCATAGCAGTGCTTCATGTGCACATTTACACAAGAGCAACTACTAATTTCCAAGTGCATTTTTTTATATTTTTATGGTCAAATCTTTGTGATACAGTATACAAATTCATAGGTGTGACCTTCCCAGGCAAATTCTCGATGTGATATTTTACTCCTTCCGGTCAATGTTGCCAACTGAAATTCAGTTTCCGGTTTTAATTTTCACATTCTAAAAACAAAGCACTTACTGTTAATTTTAGACAACCATAAATTACTTATGGATTATATTGCATAGACTTGCTTATTCATAGGCAAATGTTAAAACTAGGACTTCATTTTGTATTCTCACTTCCGAAGAGATTTAACAGTAAAGTTAACCTGAAGGCCTTGCTTGGCAAAAATACAACCAAGGTTATTTAATTTATTCCATAAGTAGTTCGTTTTTAGAGTTTTATTAGCTTACCCTCTTGTATTACTCGCTCAAAAAAGGTTAAAACCAAATCTAACTCGAAATTCTGTCATTCCTTAGACAAAATCGATATGTTCGATAGGTAGATTGCTTATGAAAATCTCCTGCAAAGCTCGAGCCCAGTGAAAAGAATTGAAATCGCGACAATAGCGAATTGATTTTGCTTAAAACGCCGCTAAATGTTTAAACCAGCTCTTCAGCAATTTGTGCTGCTAAAATACTCGTTAGCAGTCCGGCAAGCAACTGCGTATCTAAAAACAGCATTGAACACAAAAGCACCAATAATATCTACTTTATTTTATTAAGGTCTACAGAAGCAAATGGTTTTTGATGAAGTTAATGTATATTTCCACTTAATCCTCGACAGTTAAGTAGACGGCAGTTTTTTTTTTGTTTTGTTTTTTTTTTTTTTCTTTTCCCCCTATGCCCTTCATTTTATGTATATTGCTTCACTCGCTACTCGCTACAGAGAAATTGTTCACAGGCAAACAATTTCACATATTATTTTTCTTCCTTTGGAAAACCTAGTTCTACCATAGGTTACGCTGATCTAGATTAATGGTCGTATTGTATGCATACAAATCGACACGTGTGCTCTGATCGGAATCCTGAAATCTGCTTATAAGCACGAATGGTGTGTTGTTGTTATAAATATTATTACTATTATTATC
Organism: Tenodera sinensis; assembly: GCA_030765045.1. Taxonomy (NCBI): domain Eukaryota; kingdom Metazoa; phylum Arthropoda; class Insecta; order Mantodea; family Mantidae; genus Tenodera; species Tenodera sinensis. The sequence continues at coordinate 142,426,598 of CM060965.1, read as the reverse complement.
TATTATTATCATCATCATCATCATCATCATCATCATCATTATTGTTATTATTATTATTATTATTATTATTATTATTATTATTATTATTATTATTATTATTATTATTATTATTATTATTGTTATTGTTATTGTTATTGTTATTATTATTATTGTTATTATTATTATTTTAATTATTATTATTATTATTATTTTAATTATTATTATTATTATTATTATTTTAATTATTATTATTATTATTATTATTTTAATTATTATTATTATTATTATTATTATTATTATTATTATTATTATTATTATTATTTTAATTATTATTTTAATTATTATTATTTTAATTATTATTATTATTTTAATTATTATTATTATTATTATTATTATTATTATTATTATTATTTTAATTATTATTATTATTATTTTAATTATTATTATTATTATTATTATTATTATTATTATTATTTTAATTATTATTATTATTTTAATTATTATTATTATTTTAATTATTATTATTATTATTATTTTAATTATTATTATTATTATTATTATTATTATTATTATTTTAATTATTTTAATTATTATTATTATTCTTACTATTATCATCAGCAGCAGCATTCAAAGGAAGCGGAAAATTGTCCCTAACGGAAGACGAACTCATTCTGTAACCTAAAAAGTAACCACGCTATTTCGATTGTACTGCAGTATACAATGGTGATAATGGTGGTGTTGGTGGTGAGAGACAAACGATTTACGGAGGAATATTTATATACCGAAGATGTTCATAATGATATTTCCTTTAGACGTGTCCCTCGACATTGTTTACTTTACTTGTCGGTGCTTTCTGTAAATTCATGCAACTGTTTACAAGGAGCTACTAGCTTGTCAGTTACAATGCCCATTCACATCTTTATGTATACAAGGAAAACCTGACATCAATATTAACATTTACATAAATGTTAACATGAGTTATATGTAAAAAGATGGCAACATGCTATGCTGACGCTTTTTACACGAATCTATTGAATTATAAGTATTTCACATTGATTTGATAATAAGGACAGGTGTGAACAGTAAATGAAAAGTGGAAGCTAGATGTGTACGAGCCATTCTTATTTTCCTTTTCATGCTGAGTCCATGGTGCCGTGCTCTACGTATAATTAGTATACTTAATTTCTAGTCCTCGGTTTATTACCTCACAAATTTGCATTTAATGGGGGTATGTATTTACTTCTAGTTACAGAAACAGAAACCTATTAAAGGTTGTCCTCGGAAAGTCGTATTTTCAAAGGACAGTAAAAATCTGAATGTTCTATGAATAAAGACAAAAATATCATTGTCTTCCACAGTCAAAGGAGCTATATCTTCATGGAATATTTGCTTACTTATGTTGTAAGTTAATTTGAATTAAATATTGATTAATAACATAAATGATATGACACAGTAGCAGAAATCAATATAAAGGCATGCGTATTAGAAGAAAAATTAACATTTTCTGTTGGAATAGTTGTAGGTAGACAATGTATACATAGAATAAGATATAGATATAGATAGAATAAGGTCCAGTATGCTGACGAATGCATTCAAATGGTATCGTATCTTATATCGTAGTACAGTATATAACAACACATCAACAATTCAGGTGGCACAGGGTGTAAATCGGTATAAAGGCTGTGTTTGTTAATGTGTGCAATCTTACCTTTAAGAAGCAGCTTGTACACAAATCATTATTACGCCAATCGCACACGGCCAACAGTTTTCTTGCGATGAAAAGGCCAAAACTGGTGCAAAAAAGGAAATGGAACTCTCTAATCATCAAATCGCCAAGACATTGGACTGTTCAAGTTCAGCAATTCACAACTTCGTTAGATTGGACGCACGATATGGACTAAATAAAAAATATGAGCAAAGTAAATTTTATCTTAGGCATCGAAACGGTTGCTTTTGCGCAAAACAAACAAAAACCACCATGCTTCTCTATTTGCAGGAGATTACCGTTATTACATATTCCTTGTAGATGAAATGCCAAACCTAAATTTCACTAGGATTAAGAGATAGATGTGATGATTTTCAGGTTCCGTTCTGCTTGTATGAGCAGTGGAAAACAAAACAATACTGGTTTCCCATTTGAGAAAAGCGTATCGGAAAATTCAAGCCAATAACAAATTTCTCGGAAATAGTTACATAATTTTACATAAGCAAACGCAATGTGCATTTTTGTATAGTAAGATTTTGTCAATTTCATAAGGTCTATTAGTCATTCAAAAGTGATTCAGAATGAAGACCTTTCCAAGCTTTTCAATTAATTAATTATTTTGTTTGATAACGGCGCTGTTGCCAGGATCATAACAGTGCTGCCGGTGTGTCGTAATTATGTCCAACAGGAGTGCACTTAAGTGTTAGTATTTATAAGGCTATGGACACACTTAGAAACTATCGGATTTGAATCCGAAACCTTGGACATCGCTAATTAACTGAGCGACCCAGACTGACCCAGAATATTCCAGATATTGATTATAACAATTTTTGAGAAAATGAAACCTTTCATTGAATGTTCCTCGCGAAAGCTTGGAGAGAAGCATATTTCTGAAAATGTTTGTACCTCATTATTGGAAGGTGCTCAACTTAAATACCAAGTTTGATGTTTAACTGATTATCCATTTTCGAGTTATCACAGTCTAGTAGACACAAAGACACACTCACAAACACACGCATACATGCATCTTTTCCAAATAATGTTAGTTTTGGGCTCAGAGAATCTCAAAACGCATATATTTCTGTGAAACCTCGAAATGGAATTTTTGGGTGGAAATGCAATACTTTCTCTGTCTACGTACCATGTATTGGAAGGAAGATCATAAATAAGCAAATAAATAGTATAGACTTACTGGAGAAAATATAAGAGGAGTTCACAGCTTGTATCAAATCGCGTTTCGGTATGACCAATCGGTTTTGATATTATGCGTTCTTCTTTCGAAATACTTGAAATTTTGACACTTGTTTGCTTATCGTGAGAATACACAAAGCGTTTGGATTATTAAGGTAAAATATACAGATTTAGTGTCATTCTAACCTATGGCATGACCTCTTTATCTTAAGAAAATACGTATTTAAAATTTTTCTGCTCACATTTACCATTGTTAACAAAAATTAAATACCTATTGTGAAGAGGTGGTGGAAAAGCTGTAAAAATATATGACCATGAGTGGCTCATCGTAACGTATAGATGCTTTTATTGTCAAAGACGCCTATATTGGTACAATTTGTATGTTCCTTCTTTATATCAAAAATATATGTTTAAAGGTACCCTTTGTTTTGAAATAAACTATATAAATACCTTGCACAAAGGAGTTCCAAAATATCTAAATGCTTAAATCCCTTTAGAAAATAAATGTATTGTTAAATACTGCAATGTAGGATGTCGGTGTTTACAGTATACAAGTATAAAGGTTTCCAATACGTCAACTTTCTGTTCGTTTACACATCACATCCGCCAGGAGCGCTTGTCTGTTAATCTTTCATGCTAGAGGTGTTGCCTGTAAACTTTACATTTAAATTGGTAATTAATCGAGTGTACTATTAAAAACATGTATAAATATTTTTGCGGGTGCTTTACAACGCATCGCGGCTGGTTGAGGCGAGGTGTATGTTATTAAGTTAATATAAAAATTATATTTTATTTCGCTAAAGGTGGCGTTGAGCATTTAATGTGATATGCTTCCCTATTGAAAGAGACTTTAAATAAAATTATATGCTGTGATTATGTGGCACGTTAATATCCAGAACTGGAATTCGCTTGCAAAATAACACAGTGAATAAAATAAAAGCAAGAGGAACCTATTGTAGTCAGCTCCAAATTTACGCCATATGTTACTGGAATAATCGAAATCTCCATAAAGTGAAACTCTTAGCAGAAATAATTTGCAGAGGCATGCAGTACAACAGAAGACGACGCTATATTTAAGGCACTAAGTAACATCGATATAACAAAATAGTACTAGTACACAATCGCTCTATGTGAAAACAACAATTATCTTCACTTTATCCGGTATCTCAATCTATTCTTCACCAAAATCCTATTTGTATTATGCTTTAGAACTGAAAAAGTAGTTCAAAATAGGCCGGCATATTTGGAGGATGTTGACTGATATGAGAAGAAACGGAGGTGAAGCGGAAATGCTTCTGAAATTTTCCTAATATATCAGAGTAAAATAATGACTTAAATTGCCAGGCAGCCATGTGCACTTGATCCTCCCATGGGAGAATAAGTAATTATGAATTGTCTTGAGTCATATATACAATGACTGCGATGACCCGCAAAACCGACAGATATTAACGAGTGAACAGGATGAAATCGTGTAGAAATAGGATGATGTGTTTATTCAGGATGTTTAAAAAAGTGATATTGAGACAAGAGTTGGATTTGCGCAACCCTTCCTATAAACATGTATCTGAAATTAAATATCTTTGAGATATGAGTAATTTTACTTACGTTGAGTATTTACACCAGAAAATGAACTTCAACCAACAAATAGATTCTAGATTACTTGAGAAGGGCAGTTAAAGTATGTGTAAGAATACATGGTAAACACATGGAGTATCTCTTTAGTAGTATCTACATAACGTGCAGATGTTACCACCTACAGTGATAGAAATCATCACAACTCCTGTTTGGTGTTTTTGAGGATTACCTAACAATTGTTTCGTTAACCGTTTGTGGCAGTAAGGTGTTCCCCAGAATGCGCTTCTTGGATGAACTTCATTGTCTGCTGTAAGTACTCAAGTAAAATGGCTCAAATCTCAACAGATACTTGTTTTCGGATATATGTTTGTGGAAAACTTTTTCTACTTTCGACCAATCTCAACTTCTGTTGCAATAACAGACACTTTCTTGAACCCTGTTGTGTAACTAACGGACTGGTATGAATGACCGTATTGCAATTTAAATCATAATGTAACAACTAATGCACTTGTAAATAAGCTCTGTTTAAAAGGTAAAGTCACTATTCCCACAACAATGACTGTATGCTCTACATGAGAACGTTGCAGGACAATGCAGGACACACCTTAAAAGTTACTCTAAAGTTAACCGTACTTAAAGTCTAAAACTTATTTTATTATAAAACATACATGCAAATTAGCTTAAAATCAAAGCTAAGACTTTGTCGCTATTCAGTTATTAATTTAATTGGACCACCTTACTTGGCGATGACGAAGTCTTTCTAAAAATAACATAAAATCCATTGACCTTTTAACAAAAACCTAAAATTAATCGTTCGAAACAGTGCATGACAGATGCAAGAAATACCTGACAGAAAAGACGCAGGAGTAAACAGAAAGCACATTATGACAGGGTTAACTAAAACATTAGCTGATCAGCGCAAAGGCAAGCTGCTCTAGCCTAAACACATTGCACGGAGGCAAATATGTTCTATAAACCTTAGGCTAGACGTAGGATATACAACCGCAACATGCATTGGCAGGCACTATCTTCTCAAATAGATCATCGAGCTAACATTCTCTTTCCGAGGTTTGTGTTATTTCTGGATTTCACCGTAGGGAGGGAGATTCCGATCCCTTTAGTTGCCCTGGTACGAGCGCTGCGGACCCCGAGGCCTGGTGGTACTTCTGACGAGATATACAACTACGACGGTAGTTGCTCGGTGATGCTCAGGCGGGAATGTGAGACGCCTCATTGTTCACCGACACTAACTTGAAAAGCTAGTATGCTAGATTGTGGACGGCCCGACAGAGGTTTTCGGTAGTCTTCCCGGTTGAGTTGACACGCGTAAGTGGCGTGTCCATATCAGCCTCTTTGTAACTTACGGAGAGGGGCTTTTCGACTCAAGGTGTTGCCCTAATGTAATGCCCTACAAAAGGAGGGGACTCAGATACCGCCTTCCCTAATTTATAAGAGGGGAGACTTCGGTGATCATGACAGCATCAACTAAATGATTAATGCAGAGGTAATGAGCTCTAGAAACCGCGAGATCCAATCATTGGCGTACAACGGTGTCCAGAAAATCTCACGTTGACAGCAACTCCATCTTACTTGCATTAGCACTTATTACTCGGTAGCTGCATTTATCAATCAACATACCAACCACAACAAAATAAAATTGTTAGCCATAGTACGAGCACTCAAACAATACTTACGTGCAATAGGACAACCTAACATAGGAATGTAAATATTTGAATCTTGGTACCATTAAAAATCATTCTTGTAAGTTTGTCCTTGTGCATACGAAGTACTGTGAATAGAGAATGAGCTGTGTGTTGTTATAACTTCTCTGATATGTAATTGAATAAACCTATTAATGTGTTTGCTTTTTTCTTGTTTTACTTCTGCTTCTTATTGTTATTTTATTACTGTTGGTAGTGGTGGTGCTGGAGGTGGCGGTGGTGGTGGCGGTGGTGGTGGTGGATTCTGCTTGTTGTTCTGCGATGTCGCCCTGGAGGTCCTGTTTTGCTTAGCTAGGCATCTAGGCAACCAAACTTTGTGTATCGTCGTTGTCTTCGTGGATCCGGATTCTTTTTACACTGTTTCAGGGTCGATCCATTTCTGTTGATTTTGGCTAGCTGTAATGGTGAGAGCGAGATTCTTAGGTTGGGAAGCAGGAGAAGTTATTTACGGTATTCATAGGAATAACGCTGATTTCTTAAACTTCGCCATATCGTTGATGCACCCTTTCCTGCAAGATTTTAGTTCACATTTGGATATCCTGCACTTTATATTCAGGTGCTTCTCTATACTTAGGATTTATCATTCCAGACACTCCAGATACCAATGTTGTCAGTGTTGCTTTACTGCGCGGTTTATTGCGCAGTGGCTATGTCATCTGGATTAGAATTAACTCACTTCACACTTTACATACCCTGATGCGTTGTTCACTATGTCTTTCTTTAACTTTCACCGTGTTGCGTGCACTAAACAGTGAAGCTGTGTGTAGTCACACACGATTCAGGTTTGTTGGTCACAAAGAATGAATGACATAACCGGTATCGCGTAGCCGTCATAAATACACGCACATTAGGAGTCGCTTAAAAAGGGGAGTCTGCACCTGGCAGCGGAACACGTAGGACCTGCCTGAGAGCTCGTCAGAACCGGTTCTTCGCCATGGCCAAAAAGAAACCTCACAGCACAGCACCGGTTCCTGCCGGCAAAGTTCGAGCTTCTACAGCCGATACCAGCACCTCTAGCACACATACTGGCCAACCAACAGAGATCTCAACAACAACTTCCGACGCATTTAGCAGCAGTATAGGTCGCGCGTTACTTCTTGACGAATGAAAATTTTATATGAAAGGTTGAATGCGAGTCTCTACTCAGCTTTTGCGGGAACGAGAGAGAGGAGGTACAGTCTGCAGTGAGATGACGCACATGCTTCTGAGCTGAAGTAGTACAACACTACAAATCAATTTATGACACTTGCAGTAATATCAGCCACACGTATTATACACTATACCTCTATAACTGTTTCCACTTAACTTTCTTGCATTTATTCTATTCCCGACATCTCTCCCTCGTCTGAATTGCTATTTTCGTTGCATGCATACATACATCCGTACCGCACAAAACTTCTGCAGTCGACTGTATACACAAACGCGACAGAGGAAAACTAGCATAAACATTTGCTGACCTGTTTATTAAGGGTAGGCTCACTCATTGGATTTCTGCTCAAGGTCATTCGTCAAGAAGGAACGCGCAACCTATACTGTGGAACCGGTGGTGGCAGCGCCACTCCCGGTCTGTGCTACGGATTCACTGCCGACCACTTCCAGGCTACCGGACAACTCCAGCATCTTGCCTGCTTACAGTAGCAATGCTTCGACTAACCTACCATCGCAGTCAGCCCCCCCCCCCCTGTGGCCCAATCGGGCCTCAGTGTGGTTATCTACAGAGTTCCCAGAGACCTTCCAGCGCGTTACATTCTCACCGCCGCACAGCACGAGTGGACCTCAGCAATGATGGCCACGCGTATCATCACTCGCAGAGGACCATCAAGCCTCATGCGGCTAGTCTTCGCCGATTCACGCGACCGCGAAGCTGCCTTACGCACGGGCCTGCCCCTGTTAGGGCGGTTTTTGCGCGCTGAGGCGAGGCGAGCGGAACGCCAAGTACCGTGCCGCCGCTGCTGTGCCTACGGACACCAAGACACCCACTGCACCGCCGCTCCTCGGTGCCACTACTGTGGCGCCCAGAACCTCGCCAGCGACTGCACATCACACGATCTACGCATACTGTGCCTCCTGCAGTGGCTTTGGCCACTTTACGGGACAAGCACAGTGCCCACTATATCCCCGGCACTGACACACACACACACACACACACACACACACACACACACACACACACACACACACCAGCACCTCCCAACGCAGCTTCACGGCCTACACAATCGACAGCACCTTACACCGCAGCTCCACGGCTGTACACACGAGCGTCCCCAACCACTACAGGAACACCACCAGTCGCCGCAGTCACAGGCAGATCGCCACAGACCGTAGCAATCCCAGTACCCGTCGTCGCCGATAGCATCCTACGAGACGCGGTTCAGGGCCTCCATTCAGAGGTTCTGAACATTGGCTCTCGGCTGGAAGCTATCACAGAACACAACAACACGCAGGCAAACATCAACATCACTGAGGTCCCACAGCGCCACGACCAGGCCACAACCAACGCCCTAGCAGCAATCCAGACACACCTTACGGAGCTCACACAGATCCTCACCAAAACAAGCGAAGAACTCGCCCGACTACACCAACATACAGAGACCATCTACCACAACACACAGAAAATCAAAGACACCACAACACTACAAGTTACAAGTTATTTTTATTACAAAGTATTTACCTGGTGCCGGTACATTGGGCCCGGCTTACAGGCTATAATTTATATATATAGTTGGCTTTGTTCACATTTACATCTTTTTGTGGTATGTACAAACACCCATACGGTGACCATCATTAGGTCACCGAGAACAGTTTTACTTTTGTCTTTTTTGAGTTCTGTTCTGTCCTTGTTTTATATATACATATGTACATATTTACATTATTTACAGACACATACACGCACGCTTTCACCCACGCACACACTCACACACACACATTCATCTTCACTGGGCACACCAGAAATATGCGTCCCAGCTCGCGCTCGGCACTATTTACACTTTTGACACTATGTACATTGTCCACGGTGGCAGCTCCTGAATGTTTTCCGAGGCGAGGGCCTCTGCCTGAACATGTATGTGGCCTAGGGACGAGGTTGCGTGGGCGGGCATTAGTCGGCGAGCCGTGCCGCTTCTAGAATATTTTTATTCTACTATGTTTGCGGTGCTTCGGCTCGCCTTTGCCAATCCACAACACTAGAGACTAGTCAACGAGATATTTGAGATCATCACACTCCCCTGTTTTCTCAATGCCACACACAAACGCCCCAAGTTGCAGGTCAATGTCAGGGCATCCGCCATGATATTAGACCTGACCTGACCTACCATTATCATTGTATGCACCCACAAACATCCGGTTTGCTTCGGCGGTACTGGACCTCATGTCACCCCCTTGTTGAAAATAAATTGCACCACAACAGAATAACTTTAGTATAGTAGTTAAAAAAAAGAGCCGCCTGCAGCCTTGTACCTGCGAGAGAACAACAGTAGAACCGATGTGCACTAAGCTTGCGGCTCTTTGCTCACTTATGTTCTTCTTCTTCTTGCATATCAAGGATTGGGTTTTTGCCGTTCCGAAGCCACAGTATCACTGAAACCGCTGCTTCCATATATTTTTGGGTCGACCTAAATATCGTCTTCGTCTTGGCTTGCAGCGGCAGACACTCAGGGGACATTCTTTGCACATGCTCATACCATCTTTCCTGATGCTGATACCTTCTCACTTTTATACCATACTGTTTCGTGTCTTCAATTGTTCTCTAATCTCTTGAGCTTTCTTTGGACTCTAAGGCTCACTCCTAAACCGACCCTAAAAATTTAATTTCAGCTGTTTCAATACGTCTTTTATCACTTGCTCTTAGCACCCACGTTTCACTTCCATACATCAAGGCTGGGTTTTGAGGCGATTTTATGTAATCGAATCTGGATTTCTTTATTCAAGTTTTTCCCAAGTATCTCCTTATACACCCATTTATGTGATTATGTTTCTGAACATTTTCTTCCAAGTTCCTATTTGTTTTATATACGAATATTTCATATCCCAAATGTCTAAAAGTATTTACTTGTTCTATTGCATTATTATCTATAACTATTTTTGCTCAAATCCTCTAATTATAACTTTATATATCCACGTAGCATTTTCAGATCTCTTGGACAGCAGGTTGCCCTGGCGACTGTTTGAACACAAGTGATGCGTCTTCCAAACTTACATAACTATCGGAAACTCCGTGGCAACCTTGTTAATTATATACACCAAGTCAGGGTTAAGTGGGTTGGTGGAATGTCTTTCCGTTAGGGAAGGCTGTTACATCATTGCTGGGTCTTCAAACATTTAAACCTCAGCTGTAACTTTATTACTTGAAGATATGTTGGGAAGTGAGAACTAGGGACTTATCTAGGAGTCACCTAGATGGGTTTCTTCAAGCCTTCGTAAGCATATAATGTGACGCGGATACGGTGCACAACAAAGGACAGTCGAGGCTAAGTCACTTCACACCACATACCAGGCCGGCGAGCAAACAAAGCCGCAAGGTTAGCCTTCCCCACACCACTCACACGAGCAAAGACGTGCCTAACAACAATCAAGCGGCAGCACAAAGTGTCTTCCAGAGCCTTCGAGAACTGTACAGCTGCCGGCGTCTTTGTAGGCGTTCCAAAAAGATCTGGTTGCGTCATCCCCACTGTGTAAGGAGGCGAGGTAAACATAGTGAGTTAATTTTGGTTAATACATGAGTCGATCAATGTGTCCATGCGTGTGAGACAGCTCTATTGCTGAGAAAGGTAAGTCGCGTCGAAGTGAAGAAGTTTTAACAAGTGTCGAGTGATTGTATCATCAGAGCTGGTTTATCAGAGAAAGAGAAAGTGAAGACAGTGAAAGGACTAAGCCAAGGTTACGAGTATTAAACAGTTGTGAGCTGTAATATCACGAAAGACTGTAGACTATGTCAACGTCAGTAGAAGAGAACTGTATTTGTGCAAACGCTTAGTAAAAATGAAGTGAGAAAAATAATCTAGACTGGACCTTTTGTCGTCTTTGTTACAATACAACAGAACTTCCACGACTGTTCATTCCTATATTTTACCCAGATATTGCAAAAGTCTCAGTGCGCTTTGGGTGTCATTTACATTTTTAAAAACCAAATCACTTACATAATTCTTCCACTGCTCTGCAGTGATATAATTTGTATTTGCGTGAGCAAAGTTTAAGTTCCTCCTTATTTAATTGGCCATTATTGCTTTGTTCGCATCAACAATTTGTTTTTATGCAATCGGAATTAGTGCTTTAGGTAAGGTTACCAACCTCAAAGTAGACAGATGGAGGGAATAAGAAAGTCCCAAAGTTACAAACTAGATGGCTCCTTTACTCATCGCGCCGTCATTATCCATATGGTCTCTGTCCCTATTTATCTAGATAGGGCCACCGATTTCACTTATTGGTGATTGGGTGTTCCCCTTCTGTGCCCGATACCATCAGTTATCTCAGGCCCAACAACCTGGTTATCACCACCTTTAATTAGCTTATTCCGGCTTATAGGTTCACTTTGAGCAAATTGGGAGTATGGTATGCAAGGCGAATGTTCAACCCTGTGGAATGTGATACACGCACATACCCTTGGCACCCGGAATCGACATATAATGACCAATAATTAATTTCCCTTTGAGACGATACTGTAAATTGGCTGCCTTCTCTCATTAGTTAAAGACCCATTTTGCTGGATAGAGCTTTTAACGGGTTGTTACAGCCTCTAAGCATAATCAGTCTCAAAATAAAATTGTTCATTCATTCCTGAGCTATACGCCTTGAATAACTTGTATGTACTTATAAAATAAGTATTCGGAGCTAATGGATAATTAGCAGAAGAAAATAGAAAAAACAATAATTCAGTTTGATGTAATTACGGAGTTCTTAAAGAATGGATTGCTTTAATTTGCAACAAAAGTGGTTGTAATATTTAACAGGCAGGATAGTTTATATACAGGGTGTCCCAAAATCAGACCGACAAACCTTCAGAACTGATAGATGACATTTTAAACACTTTTTGCCCAAGAAACAATTGATCATTTCTTCTGCATGTAAATAGTTATAAAAATTGCTTCTCTTAGGGAACAAGAAAGCAAAAGCATTGGAAACCGTTTTGCATAGGAGTTCTGTTAAATCCACCGAAAAGTGAAGAAAAAGGTACTAATACATTCCAACACATTGATTTATCAACCTGTAACATTATATATTGTAAACCTACCTGTATCTTAGCTAAATAATTTACTGTTTCCTGATTGCCATTACAAGTAATTTTTGATTCAAAACTCCATCCCTATCTTCAGCACATAGTTTTTCCTTTCTTCAGTGCTTAGGGTTATTTTCTTAATAAAGAGGTCGTACGAAATACCTAAATTAGCAATTTGTAGCTTCTGTTGGTTCGTAATTTTTTTCTCTGATGCATGTGAACCAGAAAGTTTGTGTCACCGTTTCTTTCTAAATGCATCTATAAGATGCCAAAGATTTAGAAAATCAGTCAGTCAGTCAGTCAGTCAGTCAGTCAGTCAGTCAGTCAGTCAGTCAGTCAGTCAGTCAGTCAGTCAGTCAACATAATTCAAAACCGGAAAGTCTCGATTTCCAATCTAGTACTTACACTTCAAAAAGCGAAAATGTTCCACTGTGGCAGAAACAAAATTTAATGGCGGCTGATGTCTGACCATTAAGTGCAAATTAATATTTTGGGCACAAATGATGTTTATACCGCCAGCTTTATAAGGTGATTTCACGGCTTGTTTAACTGTATAACACCGCAGGACTTGGCAAGTCTCTGATTAGATTTTATGTTGATCAGCTCCTTCTGCCATCTACCCTTAAATTTTAGGTCAGCCATAATTCCCCCTACAAACCGGTTCTCTTTATCGAGAATATACTTGCTAAAACTGAGTAAAGATTTATATAATAAGACTGTGTGTTTAAAAACAGCAGATTATCTGCAACATTGATTTCCTAATCAATTTTCAGAACGGTGTTTCTTATAAATTAGGTCGACAGTTTCTTTTTGGATACAGTTTACGGCTAACCCTAAAATAGACTTGCAAAATAATATATTCTTTCTTTGGTTATCTACTTTCCTTCGCGCCACATCCAACCTCGTGATGAAGACAACCAATAGAATTATAGCTACTCTACATATTTTCAAGCGAGTCAAATTCTACAGTAATTAATATACGGATCTTGAGTTCAGTTCCACTTACATTCACTAAATAGCCCGAATATGTTTACTGATAAGGTAAAAGATGAATATAAATTATAGGTTGTTAAAATAGATTTTATTCATTAATTTTATTTCATGTTTTTAATTTATGTGTAATAGGTAAGGCCTCTTACAAAGCGAGATAAAAATTCAATGTCCCTACGTATTTTTGATGTTACTAAAGCAAGTCGTAAATCTGCTTCACAGATCAGGCAGGCGTAACCTATTAGCTGTGCAGAGTAAGATGAAGCAAGGATTAGGCAGTGATAGAAAGATTAAAGGGAGTCGAGAAGCAAGGACCTAGTAGAGAAAGTTCATTTGCAAAAGGAATGAGAAATAGAGGGGCAAAGCTACTACTCCAACCTTCCTGCTGGATCGCTTCGCCCACCCTTGATAAAGATCCAGCTACATTTCTGCCCTACCAGCTTCGGGAGAAAAATACACCCCCGACTCCCGAACAAACATTTCGGGTTTGTTTTATCGACACAGCTGCCGCGATTGCAACCTGCCGCATTAACAGATCGACTTAAAAGGACTAGTTCACTCCATATCAACATTTCCCTAAGCCAATTAAGTGTGATGTATGTTTAACGTCGAAAACGCATGATTTATACTTTTCGTTTTACTCTTAAACTTCAAACTTAAAAGGTACAAGTGTGCGTGAATAAAATTTCCAAGTAGGTGTAGGTGTATATTACTAGCTGGGAATAATACAATAGGACACAAAATGTCCATTGGGGTAAGTAGATTGTCCTTCATGCGTTAAACACAGTTTCAGAACCCAACGGGCGCGATTGCTGTGAAACGGGCGCCACTTCAACTACAGGACTTTATTTTCCAGGGAATAAACTCATTCCTGTATATGTTCCTACTGTCTAACATTGCGGATTGGACATCTTCGAGATTCTCTGCAGCTGCCTGCCAGACTTGCAGAGGTCCTAGCGGACGACAAAACAGCGGTTGATAGAGTTTTTAAGTTTTTAGCGAATTGTAATATCAATTTGAGGATTTAAAAGTTTAGATATTTGTTTATGCCTTTTGACATATTTATTACATTGTTTTATATCCGGCTATTGCCACTTTTTTTACGTTTATGTGTATTTTTTCTTTGATACTAGCATTTTATTTTTGATTCAAGTTTATATCTGGCTATTTCCATGAATTTTAGAAGGGCGCTAATGACCCAGAAGTTCAGGGCCCTTAAACCCACAAATCTAATCTAATCTTGCGGATTAGAGATTTTAAGTGTCGTAACAAAATCCATGTAAACATGAGGGTACGAAATGTTTCATTGGTCTCCTTGTTTCTTATTAATGTTATTGTTGTATTTTATTATTATTCTCATTACTGTTATAATCCTCGCAAAAGTTAAAGGCATATGAAGACGGGCCGTACTGCAGACTCCAGCGAATCCTAAGCTTGCCCCTCCTACCATCCTTGCCGAATGTGGTACACGCATCTTACACGCTCTTATGTACTGAACCACTGCCGGTACACGCACTACGCTTGGCAACAGCGCTCTGCTTGAGCATTGGCCAGCGTTCACATGCCTTTAACTTTTGCGAGCAGTATAGTAGTAGCGGTAGTGGCGGCGGCAGTGGTAGTGGACGTGGCCCGGATAATCATTTTCTGCTTGATAATAATTAACAACAGTAATTAACAATAACATACTAATGAGAATAAAATAAAATTAATAACAATAGGAATAATAATAACTAAAGTAATAATACCTCATTCCTGTGGCCATCTCACCCTTCATTGCTGTTCAGGTTCCGACACGCCTCATTCATTGGCGAATATGGCTGTTTCATGAAGAGTGCTAGAGAGAATTCCTTGCAAGTTAGCAGATGAGGCAAGTTTGCTGTTTGATATGCTGACTCCAATTTGCAAATATAAAGCGTTACAATATCAAGCGCCCCGTTGATCAGAAGCATAAATCAAACTTTGGTGATCTTACAGGTATCTTAGTTATTATTTCAAAACAAGCTCTCTGAACACTCTGAGGCAGAAATTCAGATTACCTGGGTAATGATCACGTGTTTACCGCGAGATTATCAATAAAACTTCACGTGATCAACGTACAAATAAGTCAAGACGTGTCGAAGATGTGGGACTTCAAAAAGGTGTAAAACAGTTTTGGCGGTTAGCACCTCCATAATTAATAAGGACGAATTTAGTGAATAAATCTACACGAAATACGAAGTTTGGACCTTTTCTTCAGAATTTTGAATACTTGTTTCTACAGAGCGCAGTCAAGGCAACGACGCAGGAAGAGGGTGAAGAAACCTCACTTTCTCTACGAGTGGCGTCCTAAGTGCTTGTATCCATTAACATCCACCATCTTATGGCACAAATTGGCAGTTCCCACATAACATTTTTTTCATCAACTCTCATTTATACCATCTACATCGAATTGGCGCCATTTTATCACGTGAAATATTCTCCCAGCTTCTCTTCAATCCTGTATCGTACACTAAATTGGAGAACCACGTGGGACTTCGCAGTTCATCTCCCAGTTCTTACAATAACCCCAATTCTACATCAAATTGACACATTCAACGCGAGACTACGTCGAGAATCTTCGAACCTCGTCTCTTCAGCTGTTCAACACCAATATCTTACGTCAACTCTTATTTGTAAACTATAAAGGTGACAGTATATTCCACTTTTTGGAGGTTTAGCTTCTTCTTAGTTCATTTAATATAAACTACAGTTTGTTCAGCAGCTGAAGGTCCCTGGCAGGAATGTGGCCAGACACATCAGCAAACAATTTCCGATAAACAATGATATCACGAGCAGCAGTCCCGCTTCTAATCGCGTTTACAAAAATGATGCCAAACTTGGAGTACGTGTTTACGCCAGATTAAAGCGAAGAAATCGCTCAAAATATCACAATTTAAAAGTTATTTTCAGTTAATGCAGTATATTTTTAAAGCATAAACAATGTTTTGAACTACTCCTTGTTACCACTGATCATTTTCTGCCTTTTCTATATTTTTTAGAAAACACTGCCAATCTGTTTCGGTCTTACGTGATATATCTTCGAGCGTGATATCATGCAATTTCTGTAAGAACAAATCAGCTGTTGAATTTCTTTAATTATTCATTTTACCTTGGCTCAAGAAAGTCATATCACACATGTATGGGGACAAATAAACGTGTGGCCCAATATAACCGAAATAACCTATCATAACGTCATAACAATTGTGAAAGAATTCAGTTTAACAACTTCTAATTCCCCCCTGCAGAATAAAAGAATGAAGTATTAAAATTCCGGTCAGTTAATAGTATACTAATTGTTCCTGCAGGTACAGGTAATGAAAGTAATAGAAGAAAGGCAGTAATATCTTTAAGAGCCTCTTTAGATTTGTTTGATTCAATCATACTATAAAGATCTGTTTTACGCATAGAACTGTCTCTCTGAACCGCTTTGTTCTACGCGGAGGATTATCTGCTTCTATATTACCATTACTTCCCACACAAAACTAGTGTTTCTGAGATTATTGCTACTTAGTGTAAAAATCTTACGTGTGCACTCACATAACTTTCTCTGATCTTGCACAAACAATTCTTAAAAACACTTATTTCCCTAGCTAATTAATTTTGGTACAGATAAAAATTTGTAGAAGTTATCTTGTTGCTAATTTGCTTGTAGGTGCAAGGGGAACATGGGCTTTGAGCGATAGTTAAGACTTCTAAAGTTGGTTTCTAAATAAAGGCTTTGAAATTAGGTTCTCCTTTCACGACCAAGAGGTAAAACGGTGAATAACGCCTCTCCATTTAAGGAAAGTATAACTGTTATAGAAGTCTAAAAAATAATAACGAATGCCTCAAAAATTGTTCACTTCACAAACAATGTATTTGGACATAAATTGTGTTATAACCGGATCTACAGTTCTGTATAGTAAGACTTGGTCTATCTCTTACGGTTTACCAGTTATGCAAAAGTGATCAAGAATAAACGGGAAAAAATGGGCTATAGTGAGAAAATTCATAATGTATGTTTCATTTGCCGTAAAGATATTCCCAACATATTACATTTTAATCAAAATCGTTAATACCTTCTCTGAGAAAATAAAAATTTTTCAAAAATGTTTCATGTAAGGGGTAGTTTATATTCTTGAAAATCTTGCTTGAAAGATATTAAAATTAATTATTTAAATATCAAGTTTGGTTTTTGACCAACTTTTCGATTGTTGTTGTTTACACACACACATGGACGTTTTTCTATTTTTTTCAGGAGGCCTCAAATGATATATTTGCGGTGAAATCTCGACATTAATTTTTGGGTTGAATACAATAACTCCGCTACTTGCTGTATGTAGTGGAGGAAGTTAGAAGTGTGCAATTACTATGTATAGCAAAAACCTGTAAAGTTGCAAAGCCGGAGAAATTAACTTGAATAAATTATGTACTGCGGGCCATAACTATTGAAGCCCTGGAGCGCATGTATGCCAATGAATCAAAGGAAAAATTGTGCTCACTGGTCTGTTTTACATTATCCCTAACGGCGCCGATATGTAATGATGCACATGTTGCTGGCGGCACAAGCGTTCAAACATAACACGTATACTGCTTATAATGTGATAATAATCTGTCATTCATTATAAAAAGGTTTCTGTAATTTTTCCTGCTATGTTTTAGTGTTTATACTGCAATTTCATCAAACCAGCCACTGCTTTTATGCGTTTTTGTGCATATAGAATGAATGGAGTTTTATTCCAGTGTCAGCTTGACTCTTTTCACAACTGTTACAGCTTTCAATCACATGCACAGTATTTGCGTTTGTCTGTACCACATTCATTCCAAGTGGCTGATTTCGTTATTTTGTTTTCTGAAACACCTACCTAAGAATACTATAGATGATACGACACTGTTACGACGGAGCTGTATATCATGGCAAGAAAATGATCGACTTTGATCTTGGTCTGCCTTAAAATATTGTGACGCCAGCTGCGGCGCACAGCAAAGGTACCTCACAACACACACCAGGTGCGGCACATATCACAGGCGCTCAAGCTCAGGCCGCCTCTCGCAACCATTTGTGAACAGTAACAAAAACCAGAACGGCAACACAAAGGGATTTTTGAGATTATTCGCGAAGTGTCCGGTGGACGGCGTAATTGTAGAGATTCCAAAAAAAGTTCCAGAAACGTACATGTTACATCATCCTAACTATATAAGGAGACGAGGCGACGAGAGCAGTCATTTTTAGCTGTAGAGTAGTAGTAAATACAGATATGAATCTTCGCAGGAGAGTGTGTGTGTGTGTGTGTGTGTGTGTGTGTGTGTGTGTGTGTGTGTGTGTGTGTGTATGTGTCGACGGAAGAAATACGTCGCGTCGAAGTAAGGCCAATGAAGCAGTCCAATGAGTGTCGAGTGATCGTACCGTCAAAGTCAACTGTTTGAAAGATAGAGAAAGCGAAGAAAGAAAGAAGTGAGTCAAGGTTTCGAGAAGAAAACGCCTGTGAGTTGTAATATCACGAAGGACTGTACTAACGTCAGTAAAAGAGAATTATTTTGTTGTGCATTCAATTAGAAGAAAATAAAGTGAGAAGGAAAGTAAATGGACTGGACTTTTATTGTCATTGCCACAGTATGAAGTCGTGATTTGGCCATGCGTAAATTGTTAAAGGTTATATTTTTATATGTCTCCATATCACTAGGTTTAAGTGTAAGTTAACCACTGGGAGTTACATTAAGTAACAGTTCTCGTGTAAAATATGCACTTATACATGTACTCTGTCATAGGTAATTAGAATTATGATTATGATTATGATTATTATTATTATTTATACTATTACTATTATTATTACTATTGTTATTATTATTGTTATTATTATTATTATTATTATTATTATTATTATTATTATTATTATTATTATTATTATTATTATTATTATTATTATTATTATTATTATTATTATTATTATTATTATTATTATTACTATTATTATTATTACTATTATTATTATTACTATTATTATTACTATTATTATTATTATTATTATTATTATTATTATTATTATTATTATTACTATTATTATTATTATTACTATTATTATTGCTACCATTATTATTATTACTATTATTATTGCTACCATTATTATTATTACTATTATTATTTATTTATTATTATTGCTACCATTATTATTATTACTATTATTATTTATTTATTATCATCACCATCATCATTATTGGTGGTGGCGGTGGCGGCGGCGGCGGTGGCGGTGGCGGTGGTGGTCTAGTAGTAGTAACCTTGTGTTAAGATCAATGCACCAAGTCACAACTATGAATTAAGAAGGCTATCAAGCCAATTTCCGTGTTGAGGAAAAGGCAAATTTGCATGTTAGTCAACAAGAAATAACTTGAGTTCAAGGTGTTCCTGGTACTCCGTTAGGTTCAGTAGTCAGAGCTGCAGAAACAAAGTACAGCTATTCTGAAAAATAGAAAGTAATAGAATCCTTTAAACTTAGCAGGCCACAGCTAAAGGTTTGGCAACATATAAGTAGGAACTTTGGTGAAGCGATTATGCACACGGGCTGATGTTGATAAAAGGGCATGGAGTTCTAAAATTCTGCTCTATTCCTTCGTGTTTTACAATCTTGCAGAGCCTTACAATCTTTTAATGTGTTTGATTATCAGCAGTTGGTAGCGCCTAAAGAACACGTTCGGGTATTGTGTAGTTTAGCAGTCGCCACAATTTCCGCTTAACATTTCAGCAACTCAAGGTAAGTTACACTCATTGGTTTTATGGAAACAGTTTTTTTAGAACTTGGAATATAAATACTACAAAAATATATTGTAACAAAATGACAATTCGAAAAATCCCACTCCTGTGACAAAATGAGAATTCCAAAAATCCCACTCCTGTAACAAAATGCCAATTCGAAAAATCCCACTCCTGTGACAAAATGACAAAGGTCCAGTCCATTTGTTTTTCTTACTTTACTCTGTGCATTTTTTGCACAACATTGTTCTCTTTTACTGAACGTTAACACATTCTCAATCCTTTCTGTCTTTTCTTCGCTTTGTCAGGCGTTCAAGCCAGCTGACTTGACTGCTTTGCTAGTTTCCTGTCGATGCGACCACACAAACGCAGCTGACACACAGAACACACCAAAACTAAAAACTGACTTCCCACTCTCCTTGGCTCACTTCCTTGTGTAACCAGAATGGCGTAACATGGACCTTTCTCGAACTTCTACACATACGCTGGCCGCCGAACGCTTCTCGAGTAGCCTCGAAAATCCCTATGATGTGCCGCGCTCATTGCTGTCACGTGTTTGCTCATGTAAATGTTGTGGAGAAGCTTGACTTTGAGCCTTTGTGAAAGGTCCCGTCTGGTATGTGGTGTGAAGTAGCTTGGCCCCATCCGTCCTTTGTTGTGCGCCGCGGCTGGTGGCATGCTATATAATGCTTCAACAGTTGCAATTTTGAGTGGTAAGTCTAAGAAACAGTTAATTCTATATGCTTAAATGACCGGCAACTGACTTCAGATAGCTCATTATTAGCGTTTATTAAATGTATCAGCAATGTAACTATGTTGTTAGTCTCACTCCATCGATGAGTATGATGTACTCATGTTCCCTAACGTCACAGCCGGCAGCAGATTCATCGAAGACCGAGACATTCGAGACGGCATCAAAAGTGTTGCACAAGAGGGAGCTGTTATCAATTGTGGTATCTCAGGGAAGGCTAAATTAAAAGAACATTTTATGCTAATTCTCTTTTAATGACACCTTGCTTCGCAGCAACGCAGACGTAAAAAATGTTATCCTCTTCTTCCACTTTGAATGACAAAAGCCGTGTACTACTTTCATTTTATGTTTTAAAAGAAACCTTAATTTTCAAACGAGTCGCAAATCCTTCCTCTTCTCTTAGAAAGGCAAAAGCTCAGCAGATGGTACTTTCTAGGGATGAATTCCATAAGAAAATTAAAGCTCCAACTTCTCCTTGGGTTGCGTATAATCCAGAATTCTGAGAGCTTGCTTTTGATATGATAAACATGGCACTGAAAAGAGTAATTAATAGAGCAGTCACCAAGTATTAAAAAGGCATAACGACGTCTCAATTTAGCTTTGGTAACCTTTAGTGAACTCTTTGATAAGAATCACAGCTATGGGAAAAAGAAAACGGACACTGAAAGAAACAAAGTTCAGCTATGAGTAATCTTTCCAAATAAAAGCTTCTTTTCTCTTACTCTTCTTTTTGTTCTCATCGTCCTCCTTCTTCCTCCTCTGTGTCTTCTTCTTCTTCTTCCGCTGCAGGTCTAGGCTATAAAGCTTATTCCGACGCAGATATCTTTCCATGTCGCTATAAACGCCGGTCTACAGATTTATACTTAAATACTTCTTTTGTAATTCTATGAAGCAGCGACCGCAGGTCACAAAAACGACACAACTGACCGTAAAGGCTCGGGGCGCCCACCACGTCCAACTCTCCAAATTTGCACCCCACTGTCAGTGGGGTACAGAATTGGAGGGTGGGACGTGGTGGGGAACTTAGAGCCCGGGCGGTAAGCCTTGGCC
Organism: Tenodera sinensis; assembly: GCA_030765045.1. Classification (NCBI taxonomy): domain Eukaryota; kingdom Metazoa; phylum Arthropoda; class Insecta; order Mantodea; family Mantidae; genus Tenodera; species Tenodera sinensis. The sequence goes on along the minus strand of CM060965.1, from coordinate 142,404,680 downwards.
TAGAAAATCTGTTGCACTAGGGGTTATTATTATTAATATAATAATCATCATCATTAATGGCGGTAATCTACGCTCTATTTTCTAAATGTTTAATGTGATTTTAATGTATATTCCCATATGCGTCTGAGAAATTAGAGGGGGCGATGAGTAAAATTTAATCACTTTATGTAAAAATGTTCCTTGGGATGTTTTTCATGGGAAGACACTACGCACTTTAAAATGCAGGAAGCAAAATTTCACAAATCTAATACTTGTGTAGGTTGCTTTAATTACGTTACATTTAAAGGTCGTCGCTTTTAAACATCGCTTAGTGGGAGTATTTATAGCTGGCTCAATTGTTCTTGAACACTGAAAAATATTAAATGAAAGCCTGAATGCGCGTCACTTACCTTCCTTCACTATTTCTTGTGATGAAATCACCCCTTCAGCTATCACTAGAAAAGACGTAAGGCGCCAACAAATTAAATACCATAGTTTTAAAAATGATTAAAGCAGTTATGTGTTTCGTCACACATTAATTCTTTAATGCCTGGCATCTGAAGTCGCTTAAAATGTCATTCTGCTCCTACCGTTTATTATCCCATTATTTTCAATTACAATTCTTTCAATCCTATCTCCCATCTTTCGTCACTCTTACTCTTGTCGAAGTAATGTTTGTTTTTGTTTGTTTTTGTTTTGTTTCTACTTTCCATGAACCCCAAGTGAAGTTATCCCCTACTCTTCTTGATAAAAATTTTGCAAAGAGAACTGTGAGACGCTAGAGTTTGCACAGACTATTGTAATTCTTGATTTTTTTAACGTTAGTAGGGAACCGATATTTACGCCTAGCCACTTCCTTCATGCATTCGCAAATTCAAAACTCAATGCAGAAACAGTCTTTTTCTCTATTTATAGGGAAGATATTGAATACCCGATGCTTAAAATCTTGTACATGCTTTTTATGATATTTTGAAACATTATTTTACTCAATTTGAAACATACATTTTTAAAATAAGAAGTTATAATACAAAAAGATTGGACTTACAGCAACGAAATTTAGCAGAGGAATATAACTTTTATACATTTAATGTATGTAAAAAATGTTTCCCCTAGAGGCAAAGTTGTGCAAAACCTAAATTTCATTCATCACCCGCTTGAAATAAGGGTTTGACTAAGTGACTTCTTGATTCCGTAGATTGAGAGGTAGCCGAGCAAGTATAACGATATTGTCAAGCAGGGAATTTTCTTTACAAAAATACGAAAGGATCGGTTTTAAGGAATCTGTATGTGAAGAGAGAGCGAATGCAATGAGTGCTGGCGTCCATTGAACTGCTCGTATCACCTCATTTAGGAAACAACTTGGAAGAGAATTACACACACACTCCCATAGAAAATGATATTCGAGCCCTCCAGGTTTGTAACCACACACGTTGCTATCCTAGTGTGCTACGCAAGTATGAAAGCTGTAAATGCTGAGGCTATGAGTTTTTCCTTTCAAAGGGTTTATGTCTAGAAAATTTCTATAATAACTTCTATTAAGTTTTTATGCACGTCTACTGGATACTTCCTGCCCTAAAACAGTTACTGTGGTGCATTATGGAAGTATCCGTAAATGTAAACCCCGCGCGACAGCCCACGAAGGGCCAAGGCCTACCGCCCAGCCGCTGCGTCCCCCACCTCTGCCCACTACAGGCGTCATTGGTGAGGTGCAGTACTGGAAGGTGGGACGTGGTCAGCGCCCCCAGCCCTCCCGGCCAGTTATGCGGTCTTCTCGACCTGGGGCCGCTACTTCTCCATCAAGTAGCTCCTCAATTGGTCCCCCCGGGACCTAACGAGGCTGAGTGCACCCCGTGCCAGACCTCCCAGAGGGGATAAAATCCCCACGAACCCGGGTCCTCCGCGCCACAGGCAAGCGCTATGGAAGTATCTATATCCGACAAATGTACTGCAGTATATGTATTTATTTCTATCACATTTTCATCTTTCATTTCATGAGACATATGGCAGCCCGAATTGAATAACAGAAAATAAACGAGAGAAATAGATGAGGGGTTGTCACAAGTCATCTCTTAAAAGGGAATTAAATCACGTTTTTGCGAACAGCATTGGTCATTACCCAAATAAGCCGCATAATTATAATAAACATAAACTTACAGCTTACAATTGCAGCTCTAAGCTAACATTTGAAACGGCTTATTGTTTGACTTAGGTTAACTGCCAATTTAGCCCATAAGTTGACATCCTTTAAAACACTGGTGCAAAAGCCATATTGTATCCAGTCGAAAATATCAAGACCATAGCATTACCAAGCGTTTGAGTAATGAATTATATTGTCACTCACACTGATATACTATGTACTATACATTGTCTAAGTTCATGGTTGTCTGACCACTGTAAATTAAATCCCAATTATGAACAGTCATAATTTTATCGTAAGCGTTTTGAAGAACGCATCAGTGCAATTCCTATAAGAATAAGTCACCTGTTACATTTATTTAAGTATTCACTTTACCTTGGCCCAAACTAGTCCCATGGGATTGAGTTCATACATATATGGAGGCAAGTAAACCATAGTGTGGCCCAATAAAACCAAAATAAACAATAATAACCTTTGTACAATTGAGGAAGAGTTCAGTCTAACAACTTCTCATTTCCTCCTGCAGGATCAAAGAATGAAGTATTAAAATTTTGGTAATTTAATAGTATAGTAATTGTTCCTGCAGGTACAAGTAATAATAGTAATAGAAGAAAGGCAGTAATACCTTTAAGAGCCTCCTTAGGTTTGTTTGATTCAATCATCCTGTAAAGATCTGTTTTATACATGGAACTGTCACTCGAAACCTCTTTGTTCTACAACCACAGTATCATAGCAGATTTCGCAACACTCCGAGGTGGAGGATTATCTGCTTCTACATTACTTTTACCATTTCTTCCGATATAAAAATAGTGACAAGTACGATTTTACAACTGAAGTTAAGAGAAATTAGTAGCGAGTAAACATAGCGCGAAAGATATTTCAAATAAGTTGGCCAGATGACCAGCAGAACTTCTACTACGCAGATGTTTACAAAACTAAAGTTACAGTGCGTGGAATGTCTCTCCGCTGCCCCTCATTTCTCTTAGACCATGAGTTGGTGAACAGACAGTAGTTGGTTAGCTAAAACCCAGGTAAGAATAAACATGGAGGAGAGGCAGCTGAAGCATAAGGCATACGCCAAAGGTAAATATTTAATTTCTAAAGGCAGAATGGAATATAAAACATAATACATATAAAGACAGAAAATAGAGTTAAAACAAAAACAGGGCTTGGGAGAAAACAAGTGATAGAGGGGATGTTACAATTGCATGTTACTACTAAAACGAACTAGAAGCCCGTGCGATTCAAAAACTTCACTCACTTTCCCAACAGTGCCATAAAAAACAGAAGCACACGCATTATTAAAAAGTTGCTCAAAGCTATAAACACAACTAAAGATATCTCCCTACCAGACTATTCAAGCGATGAATCTTCCTGTCTGGCAAAATAATGGTCATAAAGCCTCCAGATATTTTTTATTATTTTTTTTTTTTTTTTTAGCTTCAACAATAATTCAATGGAATAGTAACAGTTTTCGACCACAATTCCAATATTTACAGCTTCTAACAAGGGTTCACTTACCCGGTACTTTTTTCCTCCAAGAAACATGTTTTAGTAACACTTTAGTTTCTAATTTAAAACAACGTCAGATATGCTATAAAAAGCATACAACCGCCCTTCGTGGAAGCAGAGGTGTGACAAAGTATGTATAATATAACTTGAATACTAGTGAAATCCCATTAATCGCAGATCTAGAAGCAATTGTCGTCAATCTGTTTCTGTAATGTTTACATTCCAAACAGCTAAACAGCTCACAGCGAACTTTTAAATAATTTAATCCATCAATCCATCAATAACCGAAACTTGTCATATTATTAAGAGATTTAAACAGTGACATCAACGTATGGTGAGGTCGTTATACTGACAGTAGGCAATTATTATTAGAAGACTCTGGCTTGATTTAGCTTAATTTCAGAGACCTAACCCGTTACGGAACATCCTATGGACTCTCTCTCACATTAACATAAATGGTAATGAAGCAAAAGATGAAACTACAAAAGAAGCAAACTAAACATGGAGTCAGTGAGCATCAATTTCCTTTCCACATCAAGATGTCATCAATTTCATTAAACACATCTACATGCAAAAATGGAAGCTGCTATCATCAATCAACAGCAAAGTTGAAGAAGCTCGCTCAGCCTGCACAAAGCCTTTTCTACATTTCCAAACCTTCGACAGAAGAGATTAAGTTACCATCATCCGACTTAGAATTGGACACTCCAAACTAAAGCAGTTATTTTCTCATTAAGGACCAACCTCCAAGCTGTACCTGCTCAGAAATTCCTCTAACCATTCACCACACCCTTGTCGACTGCTCACTATGCAGCAACTGCAGACAGGAACCCCGCATTTCCAAACTTCCTAATGCAGTTGACAGACCCAACATGATCAGAAAGACACTACAGTTTTAATGGATACAGAACTCTTTGATTTACTGTGATTTGTCATAATCTGACATTTATGTACATCAGTGTTAAGTGATATTGATAGTGTATTTTTATGTATGGTCATGATGAGACTGCGTCGTCATAAGGACCTTAAACGAATCCTTAAAAAACAGCGCCTAGGTAGGAAAAATTATATTGCGTACATAAAGATGGTCGTAGCATTGCAATTCTAGCATTACTGTAGCATTGCACAATGAAAGGAACCCACAGTTAACAATATGAGTAATTACCAGTCATGGACTGTGTTTCTTTAAACACATTGACAAAGTTCTATATGTAGAAAGAAGTAGACAACGTCCGACGAAGAATAGAAAATGAAAGAGGTAGGAACAGACAGTAATATCACACGACATCAAGAAGTCCGCGCGGAGAAGTACAAGAATAGAAACTAACAGAGAATGCATAAAACTTCTGCAAACTCAGGAAAAAATTCAAGCATCGGGGAAAAAAGTGATGGTAGAAATGCTACACGAATAAAATTGTTATTCTGCATCTTAATTTGGTGCAATTATATAAAATCCGGCATAGTTTGTGACAACTGCTGCTGTGTTTGATGCCGCAACATATATTCTACAACTGCAAGTAAAGTTAAAACTCTGGTTTACCACTATATTTTATTTAAAAAATAAGATTGTTTTTAGCATAACCTAAACAACAGAAACAAACGCTGAACTATTGCATGGCCCCTTCTGTAACAGAGATAGGCAAAATAATACCAACCTAACCTAACATCGACTGTCCTCACAAAAATGTAACGAATACCGATTGAAAAACGTCACCCATGCTAATAACCCTAACAACGGAAAAATGACATCAGAAAACGCAGACAACGATGCTCTTAGTCGCCAAACACATATAAATCCAAGCAAAATAAAGTAATTCCCCAGCAATAAACTTGCACCATCTACGAAATCAAGCTACTCTGATATAACGATATCAAACCCTACAAAAGAACAGGCAATAGTTATTGGCACCAAAGACTTCATGCTTGCGCAAAGGGAAACTCACCAATACTAGCAATATAAACTGTTTACTGCATATAAAACGGAAGAATATACATTTTCTTATCCAGTGAAAGAATACAGGGGAAATCTCCACAAGCACTCCAAAATTCTCATGAACAATATTTTCTTAGAAATCGGACACCTAGTAACAAAAAATAACTGAAATAGTAATTCTGTCCCATGCACGTATGGCTATTTCTCATTATACAATAGAAGAGGAATTAAACAAACTAGGCAGGATAATGTGAAAAATAATATCATTAATCCGAGCTGGTTTATCTATCCCAGGAAATGAAAGTAACAGCTAGCTATAAATCAAGGTCAAATTTGACCAAGCAGCTCTCTCACCACCGTGCCGCTTGTCTTTCCCCTAGTCGACGTTCATGCCTGAGGTCGCAACGTAGAAAAGACCAGAAGGAATCTTCTCTTGTAGTCAGGTTCTCTCTCTTGGCGAAACTGCAGAGGTAAGTCACAATGCCGTCAAGGTAGCCTGACATATTAAGTCGTTGTCAAGCGCAATCTATCGTCCACAAGCTTAACCAGTGTCTTCCACGTAGAATGCATTACCGGGGGAAGCATGGGCACCGATATGTATGTACGTAGAACATACCCCTGGAAATTTGTAGCCGCTACTTTCTGAACTTTCTGGGAAGGAACACAATGCAGAATCGCTATACTGTTAACACGCATGAGAAGTTCCCAAATTCATAAATTTGATAGACCATCCCACACATTAAGACAGTTTTCCAACGACGTATTACCATTTGAAGTCTGATTTTTTTTAATATTGTGGCAGTGTGTTCCATTATTAGGGTGTATAATTGTATTTTACGCTTCCCCTCTCTTTCTCTCTCACTGTCTCTGGTAACCTTTTTATATGAATGTTGCAATGCACCTATCTTCATGAGAGCTAAAGTTGCACCTCTTTAAGGAAACTCTTATATCCACAGCAACTATATGTTTTAACTTATGCAGACTACGGGGCCAATAATTTTGAAATTTTGGATGGAAATAACCTTTTTTCGACCCCTTATTTTTTCTGTAACTGATATTAAGTTCCACTAATAGGAACAGTAGTTGTAGTATACCTGGGAGCTTAAGCAAGAGCCCTATCTGAACGTTTTAGGCGACATCAAGCTAAAACCCCTTTAAACACATATCGAGACACGGAGAAAAAAATTTTACAAATACATTCTTGCTTGGTTATTTCCTTGTTTAACGACGCTGTCAATTGCCAGGATCACATCAGCGTCGCCAGTGTGCCGGAATTTTGTTCCGCAGGAGTTCTTTTACATGCAAGTAAATCTACTGACATGGACCTGTCGTTTTTAAGCACACTTAAAAACCATCGGCCTGTGCTGGGTTTGAACCCGCGACCTTGGGATCCGTAGGCCAGCGTCTAACCAACTGAGCCACCCAGACCGACATTCTTGCTTGGGATGTACTAACTTCAAAACAGGCAGTGAAATCTGGTGAAAGCTTTATCCTAACATCATCTTAATTGTCTACAGCCGTGCTAATGATGGAGTGAAAATAGAGGGTTCTTCAATGGTATTACCAGCCCAAGTGAAAAGAATTGCCACAAATAAGTAATTTATTAAACATTAATATCAATTGGGGTAACAAAGAACGGAAAAATAGATGTCCATATGAAACTTAATTGGATAATATTAATTATCCGTGGATAAATTATTGTAAATGTTATTTAAATACTAAACCGTTGTAATGTAATTCTCATGTACCAGATGGGTTATGATTCCTTGTTAGTGTACTGCTTCATTATATATTTTACTCCATATAGGCTTATTTCAGTTGTGCATCATTTTAAAATATTACTCATGTTCATTTCTGTCTTTCAATAAAACGTGCAGTACTATGGTATCTACAGCAAATGTTCTCCGCTTTGAAAAACTATTTTCAGGATAGAGAAACAAGTGATAGTGAAATTTCTCACGAGTAAACTTGTTATTCTGCATCCTAATTTGGTGCATGTATTTATCTAAGTCAGCATAGTTTGTGACGACTACTGACTTTGATGTGGCGACAAATAGTAAAGTAAGTAAAGGTAAAAGTGGGGCTTACTGTCATCTTCATTTTATTTGTAAAATAAGGGCTGTTTTAGAATAACCTAAACAACAGAAACAAAAGCTGAATACTTCTATGGACACTTCTGAGACAGACGCAGGCAAAATACCAACCTAACCAAATAAAATACGTTTATAATTTTATTTATAACCAATACTGACTATAAAACATTATTCATACTAATAACTCTTGTAACGGAGAATGACATCACAGAACGCTGATTACAATATCCTAATAGCCACAAAAACAGAAATCCAAACGAAATCAAGAAATCCTCCACTAACGAACTTGCGTCAACTATAAAACCAAGCTACTCCGGTGTAACAATGTCAAACCCTACAAGAGAACAGGCAATAGTTGTTGCATCCCACGAGGGATTAGCAGCGAGAGCCACATGATTGCGCTAAGTAAGCTCACTAACCGCAACAATATACCCGTTTCCCACATATCAAATGTAAGAAAATGTTTCTTATCCAGTAAAGAATGTACAGCGGAAATCATCACAAGGCACTCCAAAATTCCCATTCACTTTTTTTTTTAAATAAGACCCCTACTAAAAAGTACAAGAGTAATTCTGTCCAATGTTTGTCTAAACAACGAAGACTTTGACAAGCTAGTTGAAATTCTTCAAATTCAACATGATGAGACAATTTACTTCATTTACCTGTCTTATTGCTTTCCTTATGCTTTCTTTGTAAAAGTTAGGCATATTTAGCAAAATTCTGCCCTGATACCAATCAAAAACCTGAAGCACACTTAATTTCTTTCATAGCATATCAATGGAAATCTAGGTTTTGTGAATTTCCCGTCCTTCAGTATCAAAGCCAAAACCTATAGACGAAGGGAACATATCCATGCCCCCCACCTCCAGCAATGGAATGCTCTCCCAATGTACTCAAGATGTAAATCCTGTGGACAGAACGGATGAAATTCAGGTTACTTCAAAACTCTCTTAAACAAATACAAACTCTACTTGATCTGTACACAGACAGAAAAGGAGAGAGAGAGAGCTATAAAATCCCTGTTTACATGGAAATCCAACCTCACAGATCTAAAACACCAGTTTCAGTAACTAGCAAAGCAACTACCTGGGTTGAGGAGCAGAGCACTATTGCAGTAGACAGATATCAGTCAACAGAGTGAAGTTCTTAAGTCGCGCGGGAAAAACTGAGATTATATAGAGCCAAGGAAAGCATCGCTTTTCGAGACGGTTTGGAACTGGCTGTTATAGCCAAACTCCATGCCCGTCTGTGGGGCGATATTTTGGCCCAAACTTCAGATAGAGAATTCACGGAAAGATAATGCCAATGTGTGGTTAGCAACGGAAGCGACTTTGAACCATAGAGTCCGAGTAGTTGAGGCAGCCTGCATTTTCGAAGTTCGGATATCATTAGAGAAAAATCCCGTTTCAGGTTCCATTATTTCCAATGCGAATTCAAAAGAGACTTACCTCATATCAAAATCTAAAAACAGACGAGAATGTGTCATAAGCTGACCCCTTGCTAGCAACGGGAGAAGCTATACTGCCAAACGTTGCACTTGACTGGTCACAACCTTCGGGAGTAAAGAGCCAATCTGCAAAATATTACTCGTTAGTAAGGGACAATCATCTAGTAGAATCAAGTGAAACTAAAACATCCACTTTACTCAGCATAAATTTCACTAAAGGTTTACCCAAACAAAAGTACTTCTAGAAGGTGAGCTCAGAGCTAAACAGGGCCTAACGGCAGGTATATTATCCCCTCCAATGGGATACATCTGGAACGATTATACCCATATTTTGAAAAATCTACGGACGCTGGGCGGAAAAACTAGAATTTTTAACTATATTCCCCACCTTGCGGCAGCACTAGGATCGTAGAAAAACGCAGTACAGCAGGCTCACTAACAAGAGGCATAATAATTAGAACGTGATAAAACAGGTACAGACACTAAACTGAGCTTACCTTCCGCCCTTAAGCCTGAAAGAATGACGTCACAAACCGTTTCAAATTCAAAGAAAACATTATGACTCGCTCCATATATATCACCAAGGTCCAGCCAGGTCTTGAGGACGCAAATAATAATGATCTCGCATTAATCTAAAAGCCTTTCGACGTGGAATAATACAATCCAAAACGGAGGTGCAAGGTGCCTTAAGGTCCGCAGATTTCTTGGTCCTTATCAAGGGGTGTAGAACAAACCACTTGAAATTTGCCACCACTACTTTTATAGCTTTTTGCACAAGAACATAATGCGCAGTCGCGTATTGCTAACACGTGAGAAATTCCCACATTTTTAAACCTGGTGCCACATTCACTACATTAAAACAAGCGCTTTCCACCGAAGCATTGCCATTTAAACCCTGACTTTTTTTTAAATAGTGCCAGTGTGTTCAATTATGAGGATGTATTTATTCTATTTTACACCCCTTCCTCTCTCTCTCTCTCTCTCTTTCTCTCCATCTGATATACCTATATATGACTGTTGCAAGGCAGCTATATACCTAAGAATTCCAGATGCTCCGCTTTAAGGAAATGCATATTTCCACAGCAACTGAAGATATTAACTTACTCCAACAGCGTGAGATGTTGTTTCCTCGTCACCTCAGTTTTCTGCTCACTAAGATAACACAGGTGTATGGAAGAGCATCTGCTAGCTGAGTCAGAGAAACCAACCAATATGTTCCAGTAGTAGATGCAGTAGTTGCACAGCATCTGGAACCATAAGCAGGCACGGTAGATCTCCACGTGATCATGTTAGGTGCTATCGAGTTGAATCGGTGTAAACGCATATCGGTAAAAAACAGCGGCAAATTTCTGAATACTGCATTATCGCTGGGGACATTAAAAAATAGTACAATGGATGTGAAAGGTGGTGAAAGGGTTTACCATAGTTCTGTACTTCTAACGCAGACCATCTTAATTGTCCACAGCCATGCGTATGATGGAGCGCCAAGAGAGAGTTCATGAATGGTATTACTAGCTCATGTAGAAGTATATTCAAAAAATAACGGCCATTGTTGTGTTGGGCTCTCAACGTACAAGTAATACGTCTGAACGTAAAAATAGATGTTCATGCAGAACTTTACTGGATAATAGTACTTATCGGTGGATAATAAAATATGTACAACATGAAGCAACCGTCCCACGTTGCTGTCAGTTTGCAGCAACGTACCTTTCCGCCGACGATGCGTACTTTAGAAGCAATTGTCTGCTTTCCGATGTAGTATTCTGGGCGCCAGTGGATATTAAATCCACAATATCTCAGCTCGTGATTGTACCTGGCCTAGCTCGAGCAGTGAGATTCTTTACTCAGGGTATGCGTGAGTGTTTCAGGATTCAGGACAACACGAGCTCGTAGTATATAGAATGTTTAATACATCCTTAAACTCACAATTGTGGAGAAATTGCCAACCGATGTAATATAATAATACTGAATATAACTTTTGGACTGATGGCTATCTGCATGCTTACGATTCTGCATATGGCAGGTAGACAACTGCATTACCAACACGCAGCAAGAGACGCAACTGTATTTCACCACTAGGTCTGTCGCTGAGATAGTGTGTAGCTAAAGACGCTAATCATAGCCGCGACCCATTACTTTTTCTACCGGATAGCTAGCGAGCCCTTCCTACGTTTTCCTAATTCCTACAATCCAGACTAGAAGCTGTATCGTCCTTGTTTCCTTTCACTGACTGGCTAACCCTCCAATTCTAGCCCAGGCTCCAGTAGGCGAGCCTAGCATTTCCTGGAATTCTAACAAAATTAATACTGGCTTTACGTCACGTGAGCAAGTTCGCACCTGTTTCTTTCTATATCTACCTGCTAAAAGTCACGTAGACACTGTCGCTAATGATTTTAAGGACCCTTTTGCAAGTTTGGACTGGAAAATTGATTAGCCTTCTGAAACAGGTCAAAACATATTGAGCTCGCAACGTCCCTTCTCTAATGGACCTGTAGTCCATTAGATTGTAATACATATTTGAACATATATTGGTAATATTTATATTTTAATATTCTTTCTTATTTTCCTTAATTCTTATATTTTGATTAACTTCTCATTACTTTCTCATATCATAATTTTGGTTGCTACTTTGTAATATAATTTCGGCTTCTAACGATAGTTGAACAATAATGCCCGAGCCGCAACAGCTGTAGGTCGACCGCTGCTTCACCCTCTTCTGCCGCAGTTGGGTACCCTTAAACCTAAAACTTACTTACCTACCAACTTCTGCCCAGGGATCGCTACTTGTCAATCAAGAAGCTCCTCAGCTGGCCCTCCCCCTACGGACCTAACAATGCTGAATGCCCCCTAGACTAGGAGAAAGTTCATACGCCGGCACCGCTAATCGAACTCGGGTCCTCCGCGCCAGAAACAGGCACGCTACCACTACGCTACGGAGACGGTCGAATGGCATTACCGGCTCTAGTAAAAACAAATACCACAAATAACGAGTACTTAATGACACCTGAATACCAGTTGAGGTCAACTTATTATGCCTGAACGTAAAAACAGGTGTTCATAGAATAATTAACCGGACAATATTAGTTATCAGCGGTTAATGAAATATTGCAAACGTTATTTGAGGACCGAAAAACTGTTGCAATGTAATTCTCATATACTAAAATAACTTATTACTCTTCGTTTGTTTATTGCTTCATTATTTAATTATTTTCCCTTATAACGACTTACTTGTGCTGAAAAATGGAATTATGTGGGAATCAAATATTTAAAATAATTGGTCTTCGTAAGTGTAATTTAAAAAAAAGGTTGCTCACAAATGTAAGTACTGAAATACATCATTGATATGTACCTGCAGCAAATGTTCTTCCTTTTGAAGAACTAGTTTCAGGAAAGCTTTCTATAAAAAGATATAAGACGCTACCTATTAATGCCGTTGGTACTTTTGCAGCCAAAGAAATATTTCCAATAACGGCTAACATTGTATTTGCCTCAGATTGGGTGCGTTGACTGCAACTTCACCTGTTTAGCGACATTTGACATTAGGTTTTCGCTGGGTATCTTTTGTGTATCAATCTACAAGTGTGGGGCTCTAATGACCTAGCTGTCGACGGGCTCTTAAACCCTAATCACTCACTCACTCACTCACTCACTCACTCACTCACTCACTCACTCACTCACTCACTCACTCACTCTACAGGTGTGCCAAAGGAAAATTCAGAGGAAGATCCTTGGCATTTCTCTGAAAGGCAGAATATCGAACACCTCGATACACAAGAGGTCCGCAACAGTAAACATACCTCAACAGCCTATGAAGACCTAATAGAAATGGGGTAGCCACGTGGTGAGGCTGCAAGATGGACGGTGCGAGATACCCAGTGGGACCCCTACATCAGCAAGAAGACTAGACATGGTCAGACTTATTTAGAACACAAGCAGGAAGACAGTGGACCAGCATAGCCAGAAACACAAAGGAGTGGAAAGAACTAGAAGTACAACTAAGTGACCATGTGTAACTCAATGTGTAGTGTGCATTATGTGCGGTACCATCTAACGCGGACTAGCTCACCGCGTGAGTCTTTAAAAGCAGCTACCTCTACTTGTAGGAGGTTCTTTGTTGCAGAACATAAGCAACCAAGTCATACATTTAAACTTGTCAGTAAGGTATATCCATGTGCTTCACAAATGTTATAAAAATCGTTCATGTCCAGTAACCTGAGTGTAATTTGAAATCACCGATACTGAGTTATTTGGTTAAACTCACGTTGCCAGAAGTAGTCGGTATCATAACGTCTATGAGATGACTCCCCCTTTCTACTTTTCTGTTGTTAACCTTTCGTCCCGCGTGGCTTTGAATTATTTGAACCATGTGGTGCCATGATTACATGACTGATGCCTTTAGCATTAGATTCACTAATTTTACAGCACGCTATTACCGAGTCATACGCAAGATTTTGCTTCCCTTTCATTAAATTACATACCTCTGTTGTCATCATCCGATAGGAATTTCTGTGTAATCCCTCTGCAGGTTTATTCTCTAATTAAACTAGAATTATAATTAGCACGGAGTTAAAGTGACCGGTATTACGTATACGCTATTTCAAGCAACAATGGAAAACGATACGAAAAAAGAAACTGTGTTGTGATAGAAATGCTTCAAAATGGATTGGAAATGGGAAAATGAGCCTTAATGGATGAAGGAAACGCAAATAAAATATTGCGCTACCATACTGTTATATGGATTTAAATTTGAAACCATTCTAGGATTCTCCAAGAAATTTTGTAAATGTAGATTAAAGTAGAGATGATACATCTACACAGAGTTTTCAGCTTCCAGGAATTGATCTGTTATGCATGGTAGAAAGGATTTTTTTTTCAAAATTAATACAGTTTATGCTATCCAAAATATGTTATGGATTCTGTGGCAAGTTTTTCACATTTTAGCATACGAAGAATGCCCTAAAGTACAAAAGCTAACGTTTTCAGGAGAAATATGGTTTTTTTCTCGTTTAAACTCTGTCACCATTATCGGTTGTAGCCATCATGTTAATGCTGAACCAAATATAATATTTTATGTCCCTCTCAGCGAAAAAAGATCTTTAAAAACGCCCTTTGTGAGCAACATCCAGACATTAAATACTTTGCAATAAACGTTTTCGAATTTCTAATACTCGCATATTTTTCAAACTATAGCAATATTCTATAACAGGGCAGTTTGCTACTGATACAAAAATAAATTATATGCTTCACTTTGCCGTTAAGATGTGCAAGGAACGCTCCAAAACATCTTCGGTGGACTTGAATCGTTTTGTGAGTTCTTTTGAGATATGAGCTTCACCGCTAACCTGGGCGCTCACAAAATGTCCCCTTAGATTTTAACCCCTTCAAAGTGTTGTAGCAGTTTTTTGTATAGCGCTTATGATATACGAAATATATCAAAGTTACAAAATCCATTAATAGCAAAGTGTTAAGAATATGTACCACAGGTGAAGGGATGCCAAAAAGGCACTACCAAGGGTCATTAGCGAACGTCCCAAACATTAAGGCAAACGAGATACAATTAGTTTGGCAAGGTCTTCAACATAAAGAAAAGGAGCCTGCTATTGTATTTTTACAAAGTATCGGAAACCCGAGGGGTTTCGCCAGAGGGCAAAGTCTTGACTTAATGTAGTGAGGGCCATTATGGATGTTTGGGAAGCTAAAAGGATATAATGACTGAGAGGCAGTAGGAGACAGGCATCGTTACGAGATATACATGGAAGCAACACGGTGAAAGTTCGTTCCAACGGTTCCGTCAGACTGAATATTTAATTCTATTTAAAATTGTTCAGCAAAGCTTAAACGTGTAAAAAAGAAAACAAATAAAGTGTTCTAACAAAGCTACAATATCGCTCTCTGTAACCACCACGGATACCCGAGATTAAGGCTCATGTGTGAGCAGCCGTAGGCAACCCTAACAAGAAGCAGTCAATCGAGTGATAAAATGCTTCAAATTGGCGCTCCAACGTGTGGCGTGAACTTCAGAGAATTGCAGGAATGCTGCGTGAACTTCAGAGAACTTCAGGAATGCTGAGCGTGAACTTCAGAGAATTTCAGGAATGCTGAGCGTGAACTTCAGAGAATTTCAGGGAAGCTGAGCATGAACTTCAGAGTACTTCAGGGAAGCTGAATAAGGTATGCGGAGAATTTCAGGGAGCTGAACAACAAAGGCCGTGAACTCCAGGGAAGGTGACCCAGGACACAGCAGGAACGAGAGGATCCACATCGAATAGCAGTGCAGCAAGCTGATTAAGGTACTGAGTGAGAATTTTATCTACGTGTTGTAGTATATAGTCAATGTATTTAGGGAACGGGAAAATGATCGAGCAATTAGATATAAATATGGAAGTGCAGGAGGGTGATGAGAGAGTGGGAGAAGGTGTATATAGTAATGTAGATAATGCAAGGGACAGAGTAGCTGATACGAATATACAAAATCAGGGAGAAGAAACAGGGGGAAGCATGGAGACTAATGAAATATTAAAGTCACTTATGTCAATGATGACGGGTTTAACAGAAAGTCAGAAAGAGATTAAGGAAAAGGTAGAAAAAAGTCAGAAAGATTTAACGGGTTTAACAGAAAGTCAGAAAGAGATTAAGGAAAAGGTAGAAAAAAGTCAGAAAGATTTAACGGGTTTAACAGAAAGTCAGAAAGAGATTAAGGAAAAGGTAGAAAATACGAGGGAGAACTTAACAGCTGACTTAGTCAAAATAGGAAATAAGATTGAGAAACAACAGAAGGTTTTAGAAAATTTCAAGGAGGAAGTTAGAAATGAAATAGAAAATGTAAGAAGCGAGGTTAGAAATTATCAGGAAGAGGTTAAAATTGAAATTGAAAATGTACGAATTGAAATGAGGGAAAGTCAGGAACAGGTTAGGGAAGAGATTAAAACAGTGCATAAAAATGTAGAGAAAGAAAATAGAAAATTAAGGGAGGAAATAACTACTGAATTAGCTAAGGAAAGGGAAATTAATAGCAAGGAATTAGAAATCTGTAGGAAAAGATTAGAGCAATCAGAGAGGGAAACTAGGAGATTAGCTGTGAGTGTAGATGAGGTAAATGACAAACTGAAAGAAAGATTAAATAACATATGTATGTCTGACAATGTTAGTGACTCTGTGACTAGTAATACTATTACGGTAGCAGCACGTGACGAAGCGATGCATAATG
The DNA here is from genome assembly GCA_030765045.1 of Tenodera sinensis. Classification (NCBI taxonomy): domain Eukaryota; kingdom Metazoa; phylum Arthropoda; class Insecta; order Mantodea; family Mantidae; genus Tenodera; species Tenodera sinensis. Next base: position 142,388,372 of record CM060965.1, on the reverse strand, counting down.
CGTCAGCGGACATTCCGATGTTAAATTTAAATGCTGGTACCTCAGGTAATAGTAATACCAATGTTAATGTTAATGCACGCAATAGTCCGCATTTGCAATGGCCCAACCATGTTTTGAATGAAATTTCACCACCAACCTTTGAAAACGAAGAATTTGATGACCCCAAGGCTTTTATAAATAGCATGCAAGAGTATTTTCTTGTAAAAGGTATTCCCGAGGAATATAAGATGACGGTTGTCAGAAAATGTTTTAAAGGCAACGCTTCAAACTGGTTAGAGTTATCAGTAGGATTAAGTAATGATTATCGGACATTTAAGGAAATTTTCTTAAATAGATATTGGGGAGCTAGCAGGGTGGCAAATACAAGACTGGAACTGAGTAATGGGAAATATAACCCGCATAAAGATCAATGCATGGTTAATTATTTTATGGCTATAGCTAGAAAATGTAAGATGCTTGACCCTCCGATGGGAGAAACAGAATTAATTAATTTAATAACCACACATTTTCCGGAAACAATTCAACACTATCTGATTATTGCGAAGCCGATAACAATAGCGGCAATGATTGACTTGTTAATCGCACTAGAAAGAAATAAGAGCCAAAACGAGGCAAGTAATGAGAGACCTTTTGGAAACAACCGATCTCCAACAAAAATTTTCGGGCAGGGGGCAGGTTCAGGTGATGTCAGGAATTGTGATGCTCGGCAACGGTATCATGGCCCAGTCCCTAAAAACAATAATTACCACCGGAAAAATAATTTTGAGCCTCAGGATAGGAGACATAATTTCGAGCCTCAGGATAGGAGACATAATTTTGAGCCTCAGGATAGAAGAAATAATTTTGAGCCTCAGGATAATAGAAGAAGGGTTGAGAATTATCCACGGGAAAGAAACCCTCAAATTAATTACGTACAGGCAAATAGATATTACGGAGATAGAAGGGGGAGGTACACTAGGAATCGATTTCCTTCGGGAAATAATTATCACTATGATAATAATTGGTACAGACCGAATTCCCCTAGGCAAGAAGAAAGAAATGGGAATAGCAGAATTTCTCCAAATCCGGAAGAAAGGGTGGACGCTATAAATGCGGTAAAAAGATTGGAAGAAACAAATTTTCACCAGGATTCAAACCCGGGACCTTCATATAATGGGAATGGGACAGGAGCCATTAGTAAGCTTTCGGAAAACTCCAAACCCAGTCAACTTCGCCTTCAGTGAAGATTGGGAATGATGAATGTTCTTATTATGGGAAGTACTTCGAAAATAAGGGACAGAGAAGGCAATGTTTGATCGAAAAACATAAAGAAAATACAGAGAATGAAATTTTAATTGATCCGCCAAGAATAAATATTGGTATTAACGGGAAATTATTTCAGGCTATTATTGATACAGGTGCTAATATTACTGTGTGTTCCCAAAATTTTTTTTTGAAAATTTAGTGAATAGTGGTGTACAATTATTATCTTTGCCAGTTTATGGGATATATTGCTCTGTAGCAGTAGGTAAAAGGAAAGAAAGGGTAAAATTTCAAGTGATGGTAAAGGTCGAGATCGCACAGAAATGCACTGAAATATTATTTTTGGTTGTACCCAGGCTTGTTTTTGACGTAATAATCGGTTGCGATAGTCTTTATGCTTGGAATTCCATCGTAGATTTTGAAAATAAAAGTTTTAAGTTTGAAATAGGACCTGACACCATTATTGTACCATTTTTAGACCATACTTCGAGGATAATTGTACGGGATCAGGTAGAGGAAGAAATGGAGGGGGAAACATTCTTTGTCGAGGTAATAAATGTTGGAGCGATGGAATTAGCAGAATTAAAAGTTGGGAACTACGATGAAATAGAGGAAGAAAATATTGTAAGTAGAGGTAATTATTTCTGTGATTTTGACGAAGAAAAGAAACCCCGAGAAAACCCAAAATTCAACTTGAAGAATAGTAATATAAATGAGTACGACGAAAGAAATGACTGTGTCCAGATAGAAAATTTAATAGGATCTAAGGTGAACCAAGCTGAGAGACTAAATGAGGAACAGAAAAGAAAATTACGGGAACTTTTAATAGAAAACAGGGGGGTATTCTCGGAAAAGCCTGGAAGATGTAACTGTTACACACATTCGTTTGAAGTAGCGAATAAAATTTTCAAAGAAACTCTAAGTAGCCACCAGATAAAACTATATCATTGTTCTTATTATTTTCCTTCAGGGAATCCGACAGAGCGGATATTAAGAGAAATAGGGGCTTATTTTCGAGTGCTTACTCATAATAATCATCGAAACTGGGTAAAGTATTGTCCCATCATAGAGAAAATTATTAATAATACTGTAAATACTACAACTGGTTTTGCACCGATACAGATAATGCAAGGAATTGACCCTGAACCCATTTTTGAAAATACTCCAAGAACGATTGAGAGAAGTCACCCATTATCAGGGGAACAAAGGGCTAAGATCGTTTTTGACAGATTGCAAGAAAAAGCGGAAAAGAGGAAATCAAAAATCAAGAAACGTAAAAATAAATGGAATCCTCAGGTAGGAGATCTAGTCCTCGCCAGGGATTATAAATTATCCAATGCGTTAAGGGGGAGAAGTCATAGATTAGAACTATTATATAAAGGTCCGGTAATGATTACTGAGAAATTCGGAGAGCATACTTATGAATTAGTGGACTTAAAAAACAAACAAATCGATTGGGAGATGGCATAAGCAGCTAATAAGACCGTATAGAAATTCCTCAAATAGTATCGAAAAGTAAGAAAAGAAATGGTGAGAAGTTAGTTGAAGGAATGGTTGGATCATGAAAATGAGGGCCTAATTGTTTCTATGTAAACTTGTAAATAACTGTAAGAATAACGTAATTAATACTAAGCAAAGTGAATATATCGAAGAAAAAAAAAAAGTGAAGTGGATAATGTGCGTGTGAAAAAAAAAAATAAAAGCAAATTAAAAGTGAAACAAGCAGAACAATCAATAACCATAAAAGACTTTTGATGAAAATAATTATATAGAATCAGAAGAGCAGTGAAAGAAGAAACATGTAAAATCATATTAAATCACTATGTAGTATTAAAAACATAACCCTATGTGTGTTGAGTGCTGATTTGTGTAATGTAAATATGTGAAGGGTATTCTATGTACAAGCTATGTCTTTAAGAATTTGAGTGTAAACCCTTTTAAGCATTTGTATGTAATTGACGAAAGATTTGCTGAACAATCGCGAAATTTTAACAAGAAAATGATTTTCGGGCAAGACATATACCTTATCATATTCTTACATAATATGATAATGTATATGAGGGGCATTTGTAGCAGTTTTTTGTATAGCGCTTATGATATACGAAATATATCAAAGTTACAAAATCCATTAATAGCAAAGTGTTAAGAATATGTACCACAGGTGAAGGGATGCCAAAAAGGCACTACCAAGGGTCATTAGCGAACGTCCCAAACATTAAGGCAAACGAGATACAATTAGTTTGGCAAGGTCTTCAACATAAAGAAAAGGAGCCTGCTATTGTATTTTTACAAAGTATCGGAAACCCGAGGGGTTTCGCCAGAGGGCAAAGTCTTGACTTAATGTAGTGAGGGCCATTATGGATGTTTGGGAAGCTAAAAGGATATAATGACTGAGAGGCAGTAGGAGACAGGCATCGTTACGAGATATACATGGAAGCAACACGGTGAAAGTTCGTTCCAACGGTTCCGTCAGACTGAATATTTAATTCTATTTAAAATTGTTCAGCAAAGCTTAAACGTGTAAAAAAGAAAACAAATAAAGTGTTCTAACAAAGCTACAATATCGCTCTCTGTAACCACCACGGATACCCGAGATTAAGGCTCATGTGTGAGCAGCCGTAGGCAACCCTAACAAGAAGCAGTCAATCGAGTGATAAAATGCTTCAGTGTTCAGTGCTAGCCGATAAGGTATGGCTAACGATCTTGACAGAATTCTCTCACTCTACCTCTTTCTCTTTTAGCCAATACGATCCAGAGCGTAAACATACATTTCCTTTTTACACCACTTTGTAACCTTTGTTGTGATTATTGGCATAACTATCTCCCAGGAGTGGCTCACCATGTCTCATACAGCGATAAATAATGTGACATACACGTGAGCTGCAGTGAGATTTCCTTTGGCGCTCTCTGTACCATAATGCTTTTCAGAAAAGAATATCTCTTGTGGAATAAGGAGCAATTATATAAGTCAATACATCCAACTTTGACGTTTGTGCACACATTAGTGATTAATACCTCTTAAGTACTATTGGCATTTCAACGATAATTTTTAATTCTTTCATATTTCTTCCTCAGCTACTCTTTCACGCCTTCTACAATGAACGTATACCGTATGGTTGAGCATTTCCTTCCATAAATCAAAGCAATAAGGTTTTTCAAGATTGAATGTTAAATTAACAGATGTTTTCCGGTTATTTTTGGAAAAACTAGGGAGCTAAAGTTGAGAAACCGTGTAAATCAAATAACCGCAGTACTTAAAGTTTTCGGTGCCGCAGAGTTCAGAATCAGAACGTTCTTTTCGTCCTGAAATATACAACAATGTTAATGAAATGCTCCAACAATCACCGCATCGCACCCTCCTTTTTTTTTTTCTACTCAAGGGTAAATGATGAGGGAAGTCTGAGCACCTAAAACTTTGCTTTTAGGTCATGAAAATAGCTTCCACTGAGGGAAGCCTCTAAAACTGTGTTAACTGCAAAGTTACTATCTTTCCCCTCCAACATTTTTATTTCGTTTTGCACTCTTTTCCTTCCACTTTACTTGATGGACTACACAGTCAACGGCTGAGCGTGGCATTCTCTGTGCCGATTACATAATTTTCTCCTTCGGCTGCAAACTGAAAAACAAGTGGAATTTAAAGATTAACTTGGTTTTTGTGTGCTCGTAATGCAGTTCTTAGTAACAGGTATATTTTCTAAATTAGTGTAATTATTTCCAATGTTATTTTTATGAAAAAGAAAACAATTGTACACTTGTAAGGAGATTTCAATTGGAATAAGTTAATGATGATTATTCATAACATAGATGTCCCCTTTATCCAAACGAAGTAACAAAGAGTTGGAGTGAAAGTTCTTTAAAAGAAACACAGAGGGAAATTAAGACATCAAAAGGTAATAAACAAGGAGGAAGTTGTGTGCATTCCTTATCATTCCATTTTTAATTTCTCTACCGGTAAGTAGGGGAAGTATTTTATTCCACCCAAAAATTTGATATTGAGATTTCACCGGAAATATATATTTTGAGACCCCTGAATCCAAAAAAAAAAAAAAAAAAGCATTTTTAGAAAAAGGTCCGTGTGTGTCTATCTGTGGACAGCATAACTCAAAAACGAAAAGTCGGTTAAAAACCGAAGTTGGTATTTAAGTTTAATGTCTTTCAAGGATGCGACACGAAGATTTTGAAGAAAATAGCCCCACCTTAAACTACTGTTTACATTGAAAATCTTTTCGAAAATTTTGATGTTCTTGAAAATGGCTCTAACGATTTTGATTAAAATGTCATGCGTTTGAGATATTTTTAGGACAAATGAAATATACATCTTAAATATTCTGCCTAAAGCCACTGTAGTCGTATTTAGTCTGGACGACTTTTGTATAACTGGTAAATCGTTAGAGAGGGACCAAATCATACTGTACAAAAATTGTAGATCTTGCTAAAATACATAATTTATGCCCGAATAAATTTTCTTGTGGGTGAACCGTTTCTTGTTATGTGTGTGAGTTTCGGAAAGCTTCAAGCTTTCGTGAAATGGAACATCGTTGTTCATTTTATTATATCTTAAGCGTGCAAAGAGAACGGGATATCAAAGTTTTAAAAGATTTGACTATTGCTCAAAGCCTACTGCATTCTAATATTCCCCTTGAACGAACAAGGAAATAAGCAATAAAATAATTTGTACAAATGTTTATCTTAACACGAAGAAGATATAGGAATAAGGGTTTGTAAGAATGGTTAGTACAAGAGTAGAGAAAGTCATGTGAGTGCAGCACATAAGATTTTTTACTTTCTCTACAGGTAAATAGAAGTAAGTATTGCATTCTAGCCAAAAATTCGATTTCGAGATTTCACCGGAAATATATGTTTTGAGACCCGCTGAATAAAAAAAGCATATTTGGAAAAAGGTCCGTGTGTATGTGTGTGTATGTGTGTGTGTGTGTGTGTGTGTGTGTGTGTGTGTGTCAGTCTGTGTGTGAGTCTGTGTGTCTGGCAGCCTGTGGACAGCATAACTCAGAAATGAAAAGTCAGTTAAAAACCAAAGTTGGTATTTAAGATTAATGTCTTTCAAGGATACGACACGAAGATTTTGAAGTAAAGAGCCCCATCCTAAACTACCCTTTACATGGAAAATGTTTGAAAATTATGATTTTCTTGAAAATGGCTCTAACGATTTTGATTAAAATGTTCTATGTTTGAGATATTGTTATGGTAAATAAAATGTATATCTTAAATTTTCTAGCTATAGTTCCTGTAGTCGTATTTACTCTGGACGATTTTTGCATAAGTGATAAACCATCAGACCAAATCATACTCTACAAAAAATGCAGATTTTGCTAAAATACACAATTTATGCCTAATTAAATTTTCTTGCAGGGTGAACCATTTCGGAGATATTCCTTATGTGTGTGAATTTCGGAATAATAACTTTCGTGAAATGGAACATCGTTGTTCATTTTTTATATATTAAGTGTGCAAAGAGAACGGAATGTCAAAGCTTTAAAAGATTTTACTATCGCGCAAAGCCTACTATATTCTGATATTCCCCTTACACCTACAAGGAAAAAGGCAATAACATAATTTGTACAAATGTTTACCTTAACTAACACGAAGAAGATATAGGTATAAGAGTTTATAAGAATGGTTAGTATAAGAGTAGAGAAAGTCGTGTGGGTGCAACACATCAGATTTTCAATATATGTTATATTAATTTAGATGAAAAGATGGATGCTGAAAAGATGTGAATGTATACCAGATGAATCACACACACACACACACATATACACATTCTTTTTGGAATTTGGGCACTCCACTAGTAAACAAATGTGTGTTCTAAACATCTCAGTGAATATTGAGGGGGCAAAGGGTATTCGCGATATAAATCCGTAATAAAAAAAAAAAAAAAACATTATAGCGTTACCCTGAGAATTCTGACAGATTTCCACACAGTTTATTAATTTCTTTAAGAATACATATTCTACACATACACACAGCTTACCGAAACTCCTGTTCAATGAGCACCGATTATAACAGATCCACTTTCAAAGTGAATTGAAGAAGTGGCGGATGTGACAAATGATAGTGATAGATTATGAGCAATTAAACACACGCCTATATTCATAATGGAGTTGTACAGTCACATCAACAAATGTTAAACAGTTTAGTAATTCAATTTTGGAAGAAATCACAGCACTTAGTAGTGTGTTTAGCAAGCGTCTAGCTTGAACTATGATTATTAATTAACATTAAGCACCAAGAGAAACTTGAACTATCTGCAAGTTAGATACTAGTAAAGCTACAGCGTTGTAATGGTCTTTTGTATTGGAAAACAAATTACAAATACGTTGCATTAAACATAAAAATACAGCTTGAGCACATAATGATTAACCAAGTACTATTTGAACTACATATGACTACAAATATTCTACAATGTTAATAATTAGGAGTAATTATTTTTCTATAGGTACTTATTATGTATTGTTTTTGTTTCATTTCTGTTAGTATATGCAATTTGATACTGAGCAAAAAAATAAGATCCTTCCTACAAGGAGGTTTCAACGTATGAAACATTCTTTTAGTTCACGGTTGACTAACGTCGAGTCCACTCGACTAGAAGTCTCTACTGACCTCTTTTACACAAAAAATTTATATACCAAGCTTCTTGTTAATGTACTAAAAGATGTCAATATTTTAGCTTATGCCAGCGTATTAGTATTCATGGAACTTTAATTCATGGCTATCAGAATAGGCCCAAGAACGATTAACTGCAGTTGACACATTACAACTACAAAAGAAGTACTTTATTGACAAACTGAGTAGTGCTTTCAAATAAGAATATAATCTGTGGGTTGCATAAACACGAAAAAATAGGATCAGCTGATTCGCCTGGTGAGTTCTACAGCAGTTCTTCATGAAATGATGGAGCTTTTTAGGCATATAATGTAACCTCATTCTACGTACCACGGATTTTGATGATATGCCTAGTATCTCTGCGAAATGCCGGGTTTCGACAAAATCTTACACATAATGGGGCGTCTAAAGCCGGCAGATAGGAGAGGTTATCGAATGGCCATTTACTGCACTTCCGTTTGTCTCCTGCAACATGCATTCTATAAGCTGATGAAATAGAACGACTAGTCAGCAACTACAACATTATAGAGAAAATGTAGTGTAAATACGTTATTAAAAATCGTATGTATTGCATTCATATGGCCATCTATTCTTGTACAAACAGCACAAAAGAAAATCTTCGGCGTATTTTGTATACCTTTCTGGGGTCATTTGAGGCGTGTTCTTCACCTTACCTATCACAGGTCGTGGTGGCTAATGTCGCACCAATAAGGGTGACAAGAAGGGAGATTGATGCCTTTGCTTTTTCTGAAGAGACCATGTGATACACATTTAGAATCGTGCACACACAATCACGCACGCACAAAGTTGTCATATATATGTTGGTGAGGAATGCTTGTTATAGTTGCTCAAAACCGCAACTAATTGAAAACAAATGAAAACAGCAATATTAAGTAGAAACAGAGGAATAGTGAATGAGTTGTGCTTAAGGGCCCGTACAGAGCAATATAATAGGAATATATATTTGTATATGATCTATAATTATGGTACATTTGTGAGAATAAATATATGTTTCATTAGATAAATCACCCTTTTGTTATAATTGACTAACCGTGTTTGGAAATTACAGATAAACATGTTTATGTATATGGTTTACATGAATATGGCAATGCATATTATGGCAACAGAGCTGTGTATTTCTATGATCAGCAAAAGGTTAGCTAAGTAAATTTACAATTACAGTTTGAGTTGGAAGGAAAACATGCTACCTTATTTATTTGTTTCTTTATTCATTTATCATGTATTCAGTCGCTTATTTATGTTCGCTTTTGTGCAGCAGCAGACGTTGGTATTACTAGGGAAATACTGTTCTGTTTCCTTTTATACTTTCCTTACTACGTATAGTAGAGGAAATTCCACCCAAAAATTCGGTATCCAGATTTCACCGGAAATATATGTTTTCAGGTTCCCTAAATCCAAAAGAGCATTTTTAGAAAAAGGTCTATGTGTGTGTGTCTGTCAGTCTGTGGACAGCATAACTCAAAAACGAAAAGTTGGTGTTTTAAGTTTAATGTCTTTCAAGAATGAGACACAAATATATTGAGAAAAATTGCTCCACCCTAAGCTACCCTTTACATGGAAAATATTTCGAAAATTTTTATTTTCTTGAAAATGACTAACGCTTTTGATTAAAATGCCATATGTTTGAGGTATTTTTAAGGCAAATGAAATGTATATCTATATCTTGAATTTTGTGGGTATAGCCTATGAAGTCGTATTTACGCTGGATGACGTTTGCATAACTGGTAAACAGTAAGAGATGGACCAAATCTTACTACACAAAAATTTAGATCTTGCTAAAATACACAATTTATGTCTGAATAAAATTTTTTGTAGAGTGAACCATTTCGGAGATATTCCTCGTTATTTCTGTAAATTTCGAAGAACCTCAACTTCTGTCAAATGGAACATCACTGTTAACTTTTTATATGTTAGCTGTGCAAAGAGAACGGAGTTTGAAAGCTTTAAAAGATTTGACTATCGCACTAGGTATTCCCATATTCCCCTTGCACCTACAAAAAAACGAGCAATAATTTCTGTAAATGTTTATCTCAACTAACATGACAAAGATACAGGAATAAGATTTTTTAGTAATGTTTAGTGCAAGAGTAGAGACAGTCATGTGAGTGCAACACATCAGAGTTTTCTTATGGTTCTGCCTTGTTGTGCGTTTAATAAACACCATTCAAGCTTTAATTTGCATCCAGTGAAAATCGTTTTACACATACATGTATACATTTCGCTAACCTGGGCGATCATTAAGCTTTGTCCTTAGACTTTAACCCCTTTAGCAGCATGTCCCGCTCTAGCCGACAAGGTACTCCTGCTAATTAGAGAAGAGGTGTAGCAAAACTGAGTGCACTCGTGTTATTATTTGGTAATACATTCCTAATTGCATACCATTTATACATTTCACCTCTATCATTCTGGTTTCGAAGCAGCAGCTTCATGTCGATGTATGATTATCCTTTGTTTTCATTTGCTCCGTATGCGTTCATGAAATCCTGCGTACCACTGAAAGTACAATCAAGCTTGGGATGGACTAGTTGACTAATGTGTAACACAAGGTAATAAGGATACACTTTTTTTACAAATAATTGCTTATGGTGTTATGTTCCACCATTAGCCGAATTGTGTATACATGAATAATAGGTACACACGACGTTCCTCCAATGACATCTCTTTAAGTTTGTTTGTTTGGATTTCCTGGTACCGATAATATCACGTAGCATTACTTTCGGTTCAAAGAGGATATTGTGGTTTTCAACAGCAGCTAAAAATCACAATATTTCCAGGTTGGGTTGCTTCTAAAACAGCACGAGAGTCTACAAAGGTTCCTCTCCAGAGAACACATGCAAGATTAATTTTATTGCAGACGTTCGTTAATACTTCCCCTAAGGTAAGTACAGCTCCACAGAATATTGTTTTTCAGAAATACTACGCGGCGGTAACAAAGGAACACACATTTGCGTGTTTCTGGTTTTAGTCGTGCATTCTCACCTCTGAACCCAGGGGTTGCGTGTGGGCTCCCAGATGAATAGGGGAAAATTTCTTTAAACGAAATCATTCCCTACTTTAAGATGGCTGTGAAGTAGGAGCTCTTTTGAAGGAACTAATATAAACCAATATATGTTCGAGGTTACCATAAAAGCCCACACAATACAATATAGTAGACAGCATAACATCGTTGAGTAAAAACCAAAGTTGATGAGGTTGGGCAAATTATACAGCAATATTTACTTCTTAAGATCAGTAAGTTGTACATACTGAATGAGTCACTTCCAAAGTACCAACTTCGTCCCGTTTTGTGAATTAATCGTACAACTACGTTCTAGCTCATGATTCATCCAAAAAGTTCCCAGAGCTACTGGATACAGGATAAGGGAGGAAGTTACACTGCATGCATCGAGAATAAATTAAGTATGAAGTACGTTATAACCTCACAATTCCTAGCTCAAAATACCTTGAAATTTTGCAACGTTGATTTTTCTATACATATCAACATAAATAGTATTCATTTTCTGTTTAAGTTTCATAGAAATTTAACAAAAGGCACATAGCTTTATAAAATGCAATGGCCTATTCAGAATAATTAATTATTCAGCAGACATACTGCCATTGGTTTACTTCATTGTCGTCTTCATTTGTACATAAAAACCTGCATTGTCTGCTTAATAAAGAACCACGATTCAATTGGTATTTTACAACTGCTTAAAGGTGTGTGTATTTTTTTCTCTTTATATTTATACGGCTCCACTAATATCTAAGGTCAAGTCGGTGGCTTTTTATATGAAACAATTGCATCGGCAATGATGCCCAATAGTTTGATTGGTATACTTGGGTTTGGTTACGTTAAAATCACACACACACACACACACACACACACACGCACACGCACACGCACACGCACACGCACACGCACACGCACACGCACACGCACACGCACACGCACACGCACACGCACACGCACACGCACACGCACACGCACACGCACACGCACACGCACACGCACACGCACACGCACACGCACACGCACACGCACACGCACACGCACACGCACACGCACACACCACAGTTCAATACTCTACTGCTGTTACAAGTATAATAATATTTGCCTTTCACTATATGATAAGTACCAGATTTATGATTTTGTAAATGTTCAAATAGAACATCACCAACATGTACATGTATATAAAATGTAAATTGTATGTAAATAAATAAATTCAAGCATGTAGTATTCATATGGAATGGGGCATGCATTAAAAAAAAAAAAAAAAAAAAAAAACACACACACACACACACACACACACACACACACAAAGTAATACTTTCAGATTCAAGGATGAGGAATAATTGTAGCTAAAGAAATATGCCGCTCCTACCTGTTGGGAATTGAACCTGATATCTCGATTTGCATAGCAGATGCACAGAGGCAGTCAAAGTGATCTTGCGCTATGTAAATACACTTTTTAAGCACATATCAAGCAGAAAGGTAATGCCATTAGAAGATTCGATACCGAGATTTGAGTGGAAATGTATGTTTGGAGGTACCTGAATAAAAGAATATAAATTTTTAGAATATAATATGTTGCACTCACATCTTTCTGTGCTGTCGTATGAACCCTCCTTATAAACCCTACTCTTTAATCTTCTTCTTGTTAATCAAGATATACAATTACAGAAATTGTCTTATCGTACATTTCCTTGTAGATACAGGGGGAATAGAATACTTTAGGAGCTGGTCGCTATTGATACCACATTCTCTTTCAGAGCACTTAAAGAAAACTAATAACGACTTCCTATTTCAGAAAGGTTTAACTATTTGAAAAATTTGACCAGTAACTAAAGGGAAATAATCAGAAGGTCGAGATAGTTTGATAGTTGGTGTTGGAGATATAGAAGTTTGTCACAAAGGTCTATTGCAGTGATGTCAAACACTTGAGCACAAGCGCACTCTTCGAAGTTTAGCAAGTCCACGCTGCCCGTAACAGCAGTATCTGCTTGCTGCTTGGGACAAGGCTGTTCAACGCGCACACATGTAAAAAGTACAGACATTTGCACATTTGCAGTCCCTTAACGTAAGCACATAAATTAATAAGTATTGACTGCATTCTTAGAGGAATTCGATAGAAGAATTTCGAAGTTCTCAAATCTAGACAGGGTATTTTTCCATGCCTTAATCTCTTAATCCCGAGAACGCTCCAATTGAAGTTCAACTAGAACTTACTCATTTCTGCTGTGATTCACATATAAAAGAGACGTATAATGATAATAATATTCTCAGTTTATATCAAGTCGTTGATCCACATCCAATTTTTATTGGCATAAAATTTTTAGAATATACATTTCCTATTCGTTTAACAAACCCATTCAGACATTGTTATTTTCTCAAATTTGTAAAACTTAATGCAGCTCTAATCTATCAAATGCCTTTTCAAGATTGTCAAAGCACATATATGCTGGTATGTTAAATTCTAATGTTTTTTCTGAGATCTGTTTTATTACGAATATTGCATCGGTCTACTAAGTCTGAATCCTTGCTGGATATCAGACAGTATTATAATTTCCGCCAGTTTCTCATGGATTAGTATTGTTTTAATCTTAAGACCAGCACTCAATAGATTAACTACTCTCTAATTATCTTAAAACTCTTTATACCCTCTGTTAAAAATTGATATCGCGATGTCAGGTCCTCCACTCTTTCTCCTCCATACTTAACCACTTGACTTGTAATTTCATCAACTCCGGGCGATTTACGGCTTTTGAGATTCATTATAAATTCTTGCTATAGTATAAACAGTTCTGCACCATCAATTTCTTTACGTCATACTTGATTCTTTATTATTCCATTTAGCTTCTTTTTCAAATTGGTCGAAAATTACTGCTCCTATTCTAATTATTTTAGTGCTACATTTTAGAAGGAATGATCAACTATGAGCAGCACTACAATACCTTAACCAGAAATGTAACTTGAAATGTTAAAAAATAATTTTTTTCCTGTTTTTAAACTTTGTTATGAGTTTCTCATAACAAAACATAACCCCTGCAACGAAGCATTCTGCTCTTCGATTTCTGGAATGTTTGTTTCAGAAACATGGATTCGACTATGATCAAAATATAACTTTATTTAGGTTCGTCATGGTAGAACACTGAAAAAGTAAAGAACAACCTATTTAGAGCAGATTGTAAATTCAAATAAGTTTTTCAAGAGCAAAACACGATGCTATCTTGTATTGTCCTAACCTAGCCTTGAGGATTACAGAATCACAGAACTCCTAGTATCTTTCAGTATCTATATTTGTAAATTTTACAAATGATGTTCCCTATATATCGATTGGGAGCCACCCAATGGGGGAAAAATCCCCATGCTGGTACCGGGGATCAAACCCGGGTCCTCCACACCAGAGGCAAGCGCGCTACCAACTGCGCTACGGAGGCGGTTCATGGCTGAGTGTGCGTCAATAAAAAAAAGAGCACTTCAACTGCGAAACTACATGAAATGCGGTTGTCTTCATTGTTCACAGAACACGTTAAACAATGAGAACAATGCAAGAGATAAGTGCCAATTCAGCATTTCTCCCGATAAATGTCAAAAATACTTCGACCTTTAATTTCGGAAGTCGGCATCAAAGAAATACGGATCCTGTTCGTGTCCGAACAAAAATTCTGGTCACCGGGAAACACAAGAGCTTTGAAATTCTGCTTCCTTTGCACGGTTAACATATAAAAAATGAATAGCGATGTTCCATTTGACAGAAGTGTAAGTTCTTCAAAACTTACATAAATAACGAGGAATATCTCCGAAATAGTTCGCTCTGCACACACACACACACACACACACACACACACACACACACACACACACACACACACACACACACACACAAAAAAAAAAGTGTTCGCACGTAAATTGTGTGTTTTAGCAAGATGTACATTTTTTGTATAGAGAATAGGTATCTCAGCCTCACCAATATGTGTCCTGTGTAACGATCCAGCAGAAATGAACGAAGACCACTTGAAGACCTGTGAAGCATTAAAATCAGAAGAAACTACAGTTCAAAAGTATTGGAAAGCACGAATGCTAATGGCTTCATTGCCAGATGCAAGGCACTAGAAAACAACAACATTTTTGTATAGTAAGATTTGGTCTCTCTTTTACGGTTTACCAGTGAAGCAAAGTCATCCAGAGTAAATTGGATTACATGGGCTATAGGCAGAAAATTCAAGATATACATATCATTTGTCTTAAACATATCTCAATCATACGGCATTTTAATGAAAATCGTTAGTCATTTTCAAGAAAATCATAATTTTCCAAAAATTTTCCATGGGTAGATGGGTAGAGCAATTTTCTTCAATATCTTTGTGTTGCATCCTTGAAAGACATTAAACTGAAATGCCAACTTTGGTTTTTAAGGGACTTTTCGTTTTTGAATTATGTTGTCCACAGTTTGACAGACACATGCGCGAGAAATACTTTTTTGTGTGCTGGGGTCTTGAAAACATATTTTCGTTGAAATCTCAACATAGAATTTTTGGGTAGAATGCAATACTTCCTCTACTTACTAGTAGAGAAAGTAAAACACTCGAAGGATATTCCTGTAGCCAATTACATTGTTCCGCAATCAACGAGAACCGGCACGTTCAACTAAATTATTAAAACCCATTACACTTGCATGAAACGGACTATTGTACTTTTCACTTTTACAGCTTCTTGCCACAATTGGGTATGCTTTTCATGAGGCACGATTTTGTGGGAAAATAGCAGTCAAAGTGGAATTCTTCATCTTGTAGATTATGATGGTGTCCAACTCCTTTACAAGTTTGCTCGGATGGTGATTTTTGCAGCTCCGACTAATATTCCAGTAGCAAAGATTTATTTTCATACACAACATTTTTGGTTCGTAATTTAAAATCCCAACTAATAAATGGCCCCACTAGGAATCCTTCGTGTCACGACTGCCATTTTTTTTTTTTCGAATAACGAACATGAAAAGCAAAACCGCATTGCGAGCAACATTCACACAGATCCATCTGATTTCGTACACGTTTGTGCTATGCTTTCCAGCATGTTTACCCTTATTACTGCCAACTATAATCTTTTGACTTAGGTTTAAATTTAAATACGTCTACTTAGCTCTTTAACTCTCACTTTCTCCACCAAAGATCTACTGGTAAAGGGCCGTTTTAGTAGATCATCTGCAGGATTTGCCATGTTGCTTACACAAACCTTTACGCACACTTTCTTAAAAAAGTGATCCGTGCACAGCATATCTAACCTCTCACGGATAAGAGCATGTGCAGTGGAAAATAAACCTATGCACCCTTTCTCTCAGTGGATGGTAGAGCGACTGAAATAATTTCATCACTGGACAACGCAGTTCGTGATTTAGCTGGCCACCAGTGCCTGTAATGCGGAGGATTGCAAAGGATGCTGAAAAATCTGACAAATTTAAAGCGAGCACCCTAGCCGATAAATTTTGTGAAGTGGCGTGCTCTATTGTTGAATTTAATTGACACGAATAACAATCGCGTAATGAGCATTGCCCACTGTTTTCATTTTTGCCTGCACTCCAGCTTTACAACCACTCATCACAGCTGCACCATTGCTGTTTATGAAATAATTTTGTCTGGCATATATTCAACATTCAAAATTCATGGTTTTAGAGCATCTACGTTATGTAGAAAATCGAAAACACTTCAGGACATTCTTTTCATAGCGCAACACTAACATTGAAAGTCTTTTCGGACACATCTCTTGTTTCATCTGCTTTCCGAAATAACTTCACGGCAGGCTTCGAACATATAGTCCAGTAGCATATTTTGGATGGATTTTGAAATCCCCTTATAAGCCTGATAACCTGATCTTTAATCACACTGTCTATATCAATCTAGTAAAACCAAAAACTAAATACCTAACGCAACAGCCCATGAAGGGCCAAGGCTTGCCGCCCAGCCGCTGCGTCCCCCACCTGTGTCCACTGAAGGCGTCATGAACACCTAAGTTCTTGAATGTTTCTGTCTCCTCGTGCCCTCTCATGTCCATTTCGAAAGCCAATAATTCTAGAGAGCGCATGTCATGTTTGTCTCCTGGTGATTGTATTTCACTATTCTCTAATGATAAGCGCGACTCAAATTCTTGCGATATAAGCTTTGCTTAATGCACTGACGCACTAATGCACTAAGTGTGTTATTTATATGTTTTGTGATTTCCCTATGTCTCTTTGTTAATGCATTGTCATAGATCTGAAACCCCCATGTATCCCACGCTACACTGTTACCAAACAACGAAGACGAAAACAAAAGCGCATTGCGAACATCATACCCACAGATTTAACTGTTTTCATACAATTTTGCTACCTATGCTTCCTCGAATACTCGCTTTTGCTACTGCCACATATAGCCTTTTGACTTAAAGTTAAATGTTTGATTTAAATTTAGGTAGTCTACCGAATTCTTTAACTCTGACTTTCTCCTCCAAAGGGCCTGTTTAGCAGACCATCTTGAGAATTTGCCATTGTAATTAGCCACAACTGTTTACGCGCATTTTGAGAAGAAATTGTACACCGTAAGACACTACATAGTCGTGCCAAACATGGTTTACTGGAGTGCTGTAGTAATCACAGCACACTTAAGCTGCGCCGCGTCAGGGCGGGTTTTCTCCGGGTACTCCGGTTTCCCCCACCATCTCATTCCACCGGTGCTCCATCTTCATGCATCATCAGTGTCACCGCCTGCGGTGCCGTAGTAGTAAAAGCGGGCGTTAAACACTACAACAACAACAACACTTAAGCTTGCACGGATGACGTCACATAAGTGCATGCGCGTCGAAAATAGAATGCTGCCCCGCGGAATGAGTGAAATTATTTAAGCACTTGACACTCCTCTGTTTGATTTGATAAGGGCTCACACACAAAGAAAAGTGGCGTAATGTTTGTGCGATTTTTACAGGGTATTGCACCTGACCACCTTTCGTTTATATTGCGAAATACCAATGTTATCATCATATGTTTGTAGTTGGCATACCGTTTCAGAGCTTTACTACGAATTACAGTGCCCTGCACAAGCTTTGGCTACCTTTTACTCATAGCCCAAGACTCGATCCACCTTTCGTTTTTACTCTAATCTGTGACATGTTTAATAGCGATGCATTGTTAATACTGCCCAAGGGAAAAAGAAATAACTAACAGAAATAACGAAAGCACTATAAAACACTACAGCAGAAGTAGCACTAGCAGTGTAGTTATCTTCGTGAGCACACTCTGAACTTTATAACGCAGAACACCATTAACATTTACTCGTATAACAGTACTGTTACGGGGAAGTAACAAAACTCCAACTTTTATCCTTGTAAACTGATTTCATGAAGTTTGCGAGATAAGATAGCGGAAGTAGGAAAGGCTACATGTTGCTAGTGAGTGGAATTTCTGATAACAGAGCATGTTATGGGCAATTTTGTATTGCGAGAACACATATGCGGCACCATGGTTCTTTGTTATGTTGTTGTTCTTGTATTTGTTGATATAGCTGGAAGATCGACGTCTCTATTTATAGCGTAGACAGTAGAACCAAGCAAACCCTTGAACAACAAAGCTACATTTCTCATACATGCAAGGTTAAGGTAATTAACCTTCCGTTAGGCTCGTGCCCTGGTAGAACGCCGTTAGTCGCGCTGGGCCCAATTGACCCTCCCTATATTTTTCTTCTTACATGCTTGCCCTTATTACTTTCTCTAATGGTAAGTAGGGGAAGTGTTGTATTCCACCCAAAAATTCGATGTCGA
Organism: Tenodera sinensis; assembly: GCA_030765045.1. Classification (NCBI taxonomy): domain Eukaryota; kingdom Metazoa; phylum Arthropoda; class Insecta; order Mantodea; family Mantidae; genus Tenodera; species Tenodera sinensis. The sequence continues at coordinate 142,369,723 of CM060965.1, read as the reverse complement.
GATTTCACCGGAAATATATGTTTCGAGACCCCCTGAAACCCAAAAAGGATGACGTTTTTCGCATTCGTTTTATCCTAAACACAATGGTTTACTTTTTCTTCCTCTTCCTGATCTGATTACCTTCCCCGTATGGAGGACTGGCACCGCCTTGTGCTTACAATCCAACGGTTTGTACACTTTTAAACTGAACGTTATGTAAAACTTAACTTCTGAGTGAAGTTTCACTATTCTGTGAAGGTGTGAAAGTAACGGTTGTAAAGAATATTACTGTGTGGATGTTTAAGGGTGATTTTCAGCCATGGTTTGACACGTACCATCATCTAAGTGTTTACTGCGGTGGAGAAGGATGCAGGGATTTTCTTGAACTTGGGATATCAGAGAAAAGCGCAATTAATCCGCACGAACGCTTTCTCAAGAAGCAATTTTTATATAATGAGGGTTTCATGCGCCACTCATTTGCATGCGCTTCACCACCTTTTGCTACAGCTATTAGCTTATTTACACTCACTTTGCGTAAAGCATACCATGCCAAGAAGTTACGAATACTACCTATGAGGAAAGCTCTTCCAAGTGTAGTAGATTCGTTGACTTCGATTTATTCTGGTTCTGGAAACTAAACGTGTAAGCTTTCCAGTTTAGTTATTACGATTGATTTACCTGATGTTTACTTTGTGGTCACTTGAAATCCTGTTGCAGCAGACTCAGTGGTCGAACTTTAAAGAAATAGAACTATTGTCAACCTTATCCCAAAGAAACGTCAAATCCCATATTCTATTGTTTTTGATCAAGCTTTAAGGGTAAAAGGCAGGTATTTAAAGCAGTTTTCCCCATGATACACCTACAATACGCTTCTATCTCAGGCTCTTCTTCATCAGTGAACGTGAACAATAGAACATACGATTTTCATACACATGAAGGGTGTATTATATGTCTTAGAATCTGCTAACTTCTTTCAGAGTTTCTAAGGCAATTTTCAATGTTCCATATTCTCCAACTGCAGGTATTTTATTTTTCCTATAATTTATTTCTAGCCCCTTTAGTTCTTAAAATGCTTATCTTGACTGTAATTTTTCACATAATGATAAGAATAATAATTTGGAAAAGAATTTTAGCAATCAATTTGAATATGATATAAATGGTGCAAGATAAGCATCGTTTTTGCATCAATCTACACAGCAGTTTATGACAGTAACATCGCCATTTAAAATTAAACACAGAATGAAAGAAAATTACACCCAAATGTTTAACATTGCCAGCATAGATTTTGAATATCAATGAATAAAGAGTATTTGATAGCTTTACGAATGTCTGTTACAATGTGAAACTACACTGTAAACATTCCATATTTTAAAAAGATGAGAACATTTTATGCATTCTTTCATTATTAAGTCCTAGATATATTGTACGTTTTCCTTTGGGGATTAAAGCGACGGGATTCTCTGAATATATGGGACACTGACAGTGAAATATGGCATGATGTACATTGTGGTTGAATATCTCTGCTAATCTGCTACGAATGAGTCAGCAAGCAGCAGTGGAAAATCCTCGTTAAACTTTGGTTACTTATCGCACAGACCACTGGGTTTTCCATACTTTGTTGTATTTTGTACGGATGTAAATAGAAAAGTCTGAATGGCGTATTGAAATATTAGCGCTGAAAGTAGATTCAGAAGTCCAGTTTTGATTGTCTCGTCTGCTCAGTCATCGCCGGAAATTTCCGGGTGTGAAGGAGTCAATAAATAAGTAAATATCTATATTTTAACATTTTGTATAAGATGTGTGTCGGTGTAAACGGCTTAGGTTAATCTGAAATATGAAAGCGCAAAAAATGACTGTTCATTGGAAGCTTTTATGGACGAAAGGGTCTGGTTTATAACATATAGTTCACCCAGAAAATAGAAAGCTTTCTTCAATTCGAACTTGATTTGGAGCCATGTACAAACATTGTGTCATAATCAGAATATGAATGGGAGTCTTATATGGAAAGTTGCTGATAAAAGTTTTTACATGTTTCTCCTTTTCTGAAAGCTTCCATTTCTATATCAATTTGTATTCTTTCAACCTCCAGAGAGGAACTCCATGAATTGTTATTGTCCTTATCTTCAAAAATCTAGCTGTTGTTTCATTATGAGTAATTGAATCTTTGGATGTTAATTTGGGTATGGTAAACTTAAACTTAAGCTCTTGCTGTAATCTAAGAGGAGGTTCATCTAATTTCATATGGAAACTGTCGATAACAGTCCTCATGGACATGGATTGTGCACCATTTGGTCTTAAAGTAACGAAGGTTGTTGAATTATACACAACTGAGGTGTGATCTACCTTGGATGTAATTAATGCTTTATATGTCATTAGAAGGAATGTTGAATCACCAGGTGTTAGCACATAGCGGTCTTAATATATTGTGTCAAGTGTCCAGTCCAGTTTTATTTATATGAATATCTATCACAATTCACAACTCGACCCTTCCCATTCTGATAATAAATTCACCAACAAGAATTTGGTGCTGACTTATGTCACCTAAATTACCACTGTCTGACGTTTCTAAGGTTCATGGTATTACTATCCGTTTTACTGGTCCCCTTTTCAATTACAGAAATTATAGTAACTTTGCAGTTATACAGCTTTGAAGTTGGACTACAGGTCTTAACTTTCGTTTTCTGAACTAGAGTTGTAGCCCCCATTACTGTTTTTCCTCCACTTTTCCACATCCTTATGTTAATAGAATATGTTAAATATGTTCCGCATTCGGCAGTTAGATGAAAATAAACTCCGAAACTTTCAGTTAATTGGTTTTCAATTTCCATTTTCTTACTCCAAATTTCTCTGTCTTTAAAACGTCTCTGAACATTAAAACTTGATTGAAGTTCCCTTGAAGTTCCTGATAGTAAGCCTACTTCTGATATTCTGGACAAAATAAATTAACTAATTTTTCCATGTCATACTCCTTTCCCTCCCAATTAATACATCTGCAGTCAAAGAATTGTAATGTTTAAGGCCCCAGCGCTAGGTGCTTTACCTTCCTCTAGGTACTAGTTCAGCATATTCAGACCATTGCTAATATGCTCTAGAAGTTCCCTTTAGTGCACTACCGACGTTAAAATTAAAGCATCATCTATAATTGCTCAAAAATCGAAATTGAAATTTTTGCAAAATTCGATTTTAGTGTAAACTATTTTTGCTTTACGATGTCGCCATCCTCAGGATCGCTGGCAGGCATTTACTGTCTGTTCATCAGCTCGTGGTCTTAGGACAGTGGTGTCAATCCAGCATTCCAGCATTCGAGAACAGGTCGTACAGGTTCTCCTGTACGGTATGTTTATCTGCACAGCACCTAGCCGCTTAGTGCGACTTTATCTGTGCAGTACAGAAGGTAGTCCAATTTTTTCAAGCTTTTGTGTCTGCGGGCAATGGTTTCTTCCTGCATACCTAAGTTTGGATGCAGGAAGGGGGCAGGAATAGGTGTTGGGGTGAGTATGTGTTAGATAATGGGAGTGGCATTACCATTACCCAAAAGCGTTCTTAGGAAGGCGGTAACTTTTCCTTCTACGGGGTGCTCTGTGGTCGTATTGACCTAGTACCCGTACCAGTTGGTTAGTTTGGGAACTCAGATTGGTGTGCATGGTTCGGGATCGCTCCCTCACCAAGTCCATGATGTAGATTAGTCCGGAGTGGTTGTGAAGGATGTAAGACGGGAATCTTCGCTCGGTATCAAATATTATACTCAACGCCCTATTCTGCACTGTCTGCAGTTTGCGTGTAGTGGAGGGTGCTGCCAATCCCCAGGCTTCGCAGCCATATAGGATCAATGGTGGGATGATTGCCCGTCGTGGCCCCGAGTGTGAATGCCACAGAGAGAGCCAGTCGCCGTGCCGAGAGCAGAGCGTGCCAATACGATAGAAACCAGTTCAGTTCAGTTTTCCATGTGATGCGAGTAGAGCAATGGCTGCGTCCGAGAGCACAGGCATCAGTCATTTGGATTCACCTGTTTCGAATGGGAAAAACATTTCCTATGCAAAATTGTCGGTAGTAGTATTCGGAACCTAATATGCAAGCAGAATCTTGCGTTAAAAAGTACAATTTGCCAAGACATTATAAACGTAGATAAAGTAAATAATGCAGCAGTTCACCTTGAGTTGATAGAAGTACAATGTGATCGTCGTCTTCAGGAGAAATCCGACAGTTCTTGCTCAGATGCATTGATTGAAGTCTACCGGAAACTTCACATTAAGCGTTTCCCAAATTATATTTCCAACGCAGCAAAAACCATGACAGTGCATGGATAGTACCTACGTTTTTGAACAGGGTTTCTCTATAATGAAGCTCCTGAAAACTCGCCACAGTAACAGACTCTCGGATAGCAATTTTCATCCAGTCTTTGAATCTGTCTTTGTAATATTATTGAATCAAATTCTGAAAAGAGTGTGAATTCAAAAATACGCCAAATGACTGATCCTACAAATATGTCATATTAGGTATTTTACTTAGGTTTTCAATAATATTGTCTTAAATTCATGATGCCAACGTGCAACACTAAAACATGCATCTTTAAGGACATTAGCTTTCAAACAACCAACCTGTAGATCTTCCCTTTAATTTTGGTGGAAATCCCCAACCCCTGTTAGTAATAATTTTTGTGCTATTTCACTTATTTCAAGATAATCCAAGTAAATATTCTGTTTTATGTGTTTAATCAAAATAGCTAAGAATATCCATTTAAGGGATAACAGGATTTCAAAGCTGCCAGTCACTTTTTGTATAAATATAGATATATCCGATACAAGTTCGTATCAAAGGCATTATTATTAGTACTGGGTAATTTATTCTTTTATTAATTAATTAATTCATTTATTTCTGTATTTCTTTATTTATTCATTCATTCATTTGAAAATTGATTTTGACATTTTCACATCTAGGATTGAAAAGTAGTAAAAATATCTATCTTTAAGAAGTATGTGAGTGAATGGTGTACTTCACAGTTTAACAATGCTAACCCAAGGGCTATGGTAGGTTTAATAATACCTATAATTCAGCCTAATCACCAAACAGTTGCAACCGTTTTCCTATGTTAATCAACTTGAATAACTATGTTAAGTAGTTATTGAGAAGTACTCTTCCCCTTCGTAGATCTTACTTACATCTTGTGCTGTGTCCTTATAGGCAATTCTGAAGGAAAAAAAATCATAAGGTATACGCACTCCAAGAAAGGTCTTCTTATTCTTCTTCTTCTTCTTCTTCTTCTTCTTCTTCTTCTTCTTCCTCTTCTTCGTCTTCGTCTTCTTCTTCTTCTACATGGTTTATGCTATGCAGACCGTTCCGTCAAAGTCATCAGTGGAGTCCATCTTCTGCGATGTCGGCCAACAACTCGTACTCTTCTTGGGTTATTTAGAAAGGTCCTCTTAGACATCCTTTCTTCACTCATCCTCATTAAATTTTCTGCCCATTTCTTCTTATTTGTTTTAATTTTGTCTTCTAATGTATATATTTTTAGTTCTTCTCTTATTAACTCATTTGTTATTCTATCTGCTCTTGTGCATCCTTTCACATTCCGCAGAAATAACATTTCCGCTGCTTGTATTCTACTACTATTCTTTGATTTCATTACCCAACTTTCGCTTCCATATAGTAAGGAAGGAACAGCCAATGTTTCATACAATTTAAGTTTAGAGTCTTTTCTTGTTTTCCGATCTAAAGTTCTTTTAATGGTTCCACATATAGCTTGGTATTTATATATTTAGTTTTCTGTATCTTTATCTTCTTTGTATGTAATATCGCACCCTAAATACTTAAAGGGTGCTGCTTGTTCCACTATTTTATTTTCCAAAACAATTTTAGTTCTTATTCCATATTTATCTATGAATGCCATTCATTGCTTTTGATTTACTTACTGATATTTTGCAGGTGTATATATATATTGGCCACCACTTGGAACTTATAAGCCAACAGATTCTACCATTTCTACCATTAGTAAAACATCGTCTGCGAATAACAAGGATTTTATTCTAACCTTATTGTCAATTAATATTCATTCCTTATTAAAATGTTTTCTCCAGTCAATTAGAATGTCGTCATTTAGATATTAAATGGAATAGGTGATAAAGCACACCCTTGCCTCACTCCTTGGTTTATTTTGAAAAAAAAAAAAAACTTTTTACTGTTTCTAGTTAGCAACGGGTCTATACACATATATAAGCTCTTAACGGTTTCTATTACTTGGTTAGGGATACCTTTGTTTTCCAGGGTATTCCATAGTAGTTCTCTATTTACTCTATCAAACGCTATTTTCTAAATGTATGATTAATAGATGTTCTATTTATTTCTCTTATTTTTTCTGTGATTTTTTATAGCAAATACTCTATCTGTACAAGATCTCCCTTTTCAAAACCCGTTCTGCTCTTCTCCTAATTTATTTTCAATTATTTTTTGTACTCTTCTGGCTGCTATTCTAGTATATATTTTATATGCACTATTTAGAAGGGTAATACCTCTATAATTTGATGGTTGTAAAGGTTTTATCCAACCTGTATAAAACCAAGCTGCAGGTAAACAGGTGTCGGATGATAAAGCAGCTAGTGTTGATATGTATTACGTCATGTTTGGCCCGCTGGTTGCAGTATTTGCCCAGTAGAGCCCTGAACTGCCTGTGACCTTGACACCAATGTTTTAGATCATCTACGTCTTAAGATGTGAAAAAACATGGAAATAAATGTAGTTAATTTGACCGCGTATATACCAGGTGAGTCAGCCGCGCCTTAGTTTTTGGAAGGTAGGCCACCCATCTAACGGCATGTGCACCTTAGTCCAGTTTTGCGCTTACTAAAAAGTATTTCTTCACGTTCTTAAAGAGAGAAATGCGCAAAATTGAGAGCAACAGTGGTTTAAGGGACAGAACGTACTCCTCGCTAAAGTACACCTCAAAAACACACGACTCGTTTACTGAGAGCGAATTCCGGATGCCGGCCGATTTTACAAACTTTTTATTAGAGTATACATAGCAACGTAATTCAGTAAACGCCTCGGAAAAAATGGTCCTATCATGTGAGTACACTAACAACGTCAGCTAAAAATAAAATGGTGGATTATTGTACTTAGAGCAGGGGTTGGCTGAAAAAAATTAGGAAATATTAAGAGATACGCCTCATCCATCATGGACCCGTACAGTCAAAACGGACATATCAAACAAAAGTTTATTTACATTTTTGCGTGAACTACGCCTTGTGCATCTCAATTAATATGCATAACAGCTTTTGCCATTTAAGTAATAATATTAAAATAAATATGTAAGTAAATGATTAAAGCTGTCTTAAAAGGATAAATCAAGCACGGAAACTTACGAGGTGGCAATGGCATAGCGCCAGGCATACAAGTCCTACTATTGAACGCTTACGTACGTGCTTTCAGTCAAGTCTCGAAATAGCTGAATAGGATTGTGACGTGTACTCTCCGCTAACCCCCAATGACACAGGTACGAGTCTCAGCATTGTAAATATTTCATCAAATATATTTCATTAAATTTTCATCAAAAGTTGGAAACCAATTCACAATAATTTAGTTATACAGTCCCTGAGGGTTAAGGACATTATAATTTAAATCGTTTTTGGTTGTCTGCATTTTGTAATTGAACAGATATAATGACTTCTGCCCCATTGGACTGGCATGATGTCGACCCCTGCGTTCTCCACACGTATGCTGTCACACGATATTTTGTGCCTGTCTTTCATTATGTAGTTTACAGACGAGTACGTAGATATGCTTTTGATCTACGGAGAAGCAAGAACAAATACACCAGCGGCGCAGCATCTATATCGGGAGAGATATCCGAACAGACGACAACCAACATCAAACACCTTCCGGAATGTTGAAAGGCGTCTGTCTACATGTAACAGCGTCACTTGCAAGAATGCCAGTAGCATAAGAACATAGTTTCACGGCCAAATTCAAGGTCATAGGGGGGTGGGGAGGGGTGGGGGTGGTAATCTCAAGGTCACTCAAGATGGCCGCTATACATGGTATAGTTTCACGACCACTTTCAAGGTCATAGGGGGGTGGGGGAGGGGTGGGGGACTCCAGTGTGACGGTTGAAGGTTGAGGGGGTGGTAATCTCAAGTCATTCAAGATGGCCGCCATACATGGTATAGTTTCACGGCCAAATTCAAGGTCATAGGAGGGGTGGGCGACTTCAGTATGACGGTTGGTGCGGGGAGGGGGTAGATGCCATATAGCGTTTTCCAATATGGTCGCTTAGGAACCGCCTTCGGTCTAGAGTATATAAGAGTCTCGTCTCATTGTCTGAAGTATTAGTTGCGAGGTGGAATCTTACTAGGGGCTTAGTAGGATAACAATATTGTTGCGTGTGGAATGGATGACTTTTGGAGTGAATGCGGAGAGGAAGCGTATCACTATACATACTACCACAAGGAGTCATGTAATGGGCTTATGCATTCAATTGTATGTAGCATGGCTTCGTATCACGACCAGATGTCTTATAGAGATGTATGCACAGAAAACTGCCGCATATACAGAAGAAGATACTTGTAAGTATATATCTTTTTTAATTATATTTAGAAATATTCTTAGCATGTCTTTAAGGAAATGTTTAATGTAATACTTGTATATATTTTTCAGACAAGGTGAAGATCCGAGCATCGGAGGGGTAGATGAAGTAGACGCTGTTGTTTCTAGCCATGCTGCAGAATGCCATTCAGAGTTTTGTAACGGTTACACTCATGCAACCCTATGCGACAAGCCCGAGGTTCATGACCAAATGTCATCATACTTTTTGTGTAACGAAAACTGTGGTATATATCAACTCAGGCAGAGAAACTTAAAGTGAGTATCATTACAGAATAAAAAATTAAATATACTTATAGGCGAGTTGATGTTTAATGTGTAATGATGAAAACATTATTCGTGTTCACAGAATACGCATGACAACACCCAATCCTAGAGAATGTGAAGATCCGTGCATCGGAGGGGTAGATGAAGTAGATGCAGACATCGCAGATAGTGACACCCTTCCAATAGACAATCTGTTGCAGGCGACTCCTGAGCATTCGCCCAGGAAACAACCAGAAGTCGGGAAAAAATTGTTGTAAGTAATCAACCTTATTAGTCAAATAATCTTTACTGCAGAAACTATTCACCAGCTTTAACGCTATCTCTTGTATTTCTTTCAGGACTTCTCCTTTGCATTTACCAAGACCTAAAATTTCTAACAAAGTCAATATGGAAATGTTTCAGATCCCTCAAAACATTGAAGAAGAAGAATACCTTTGCTGATCTCCAGAGAAGGCTCAAGCTCTTGGAAGATCGTATGACACGACTCGACAACTCAAAGTCAGATGGAAGCACCACCAGTAACACTCGTGCTCCAAGACGTCTCCATCTCAAGAAACCATAACGTAAATATAGGATTGTTTCATGAAATTCCATCGGTCTTCATAAAAACAACATTCAGTAACGAATTTGTGTACATGTCATTGCTAGACTGGGGGATTATTCAACAAAATCTCTACATTTTCGAAACTTTCCTCAAATTGAAGAAGTGTCCGCCCAGTGCTTATGTTGAAAATGTAGTATACTCGTATAATCTAATTGCAACTATGGAAAATGAGAGTATAATTCTTTTGAATACAATTTTTAATAATGGGAAAATACTTTTAAATTACAGTGAAATATCTGAAGTGAAAAGACTTGAAGCCTATATTGATAAACATTTGTGCAACCTCTCCAATGCAAATACGGACATATACGTAGGGACAAGGAGTTGGAGGAGGAAGATGATTGAAGTGTATGAAAAAAAATAAATAAATGATTATCTGCTTATAACATGTTTTATTCATTAAGAAACACCTTACATTCCTTATATTCCTAATAAAAATACAATATTAGTTTGCAGCATTTCAAAATAGAGACTGCATCACATGAGTGAGGGGCTTGTAAGTAAATACTTTGTCATGTATTATTAGACAATACAACGAGGTCTGTGCAGGAATATTTGCACCTGTTTGAATTTCAAGTCTAATGTTGACAGCTCCATTTACAATCTCCTCAGGCTGATGTGAACAGTCAATGATAAATATTGGAGCATATTTAAGAAAATCCTTTCTCTTCAATAAGGGGTAATTGTCTTTAGCATAATAAGGGTTTTGGAACTTGGCATACATTTCATATAATGCTGCAAATCTTGAGTTTCCAAAGTCCAAGTTCATGTCGTGGTAGGGATAACATTCACTATTGAGGTAAAGTCTCAAATTTGTTATGTTGCAATGATCAAACATGGAGCAGTCCTTAGTTGCATTATTGAATCTTGAAGTCTGTGCTCCGACAATAACAAATCTTGGTTTCTCTGGTTTCGATGTTGTTGCAACGTTCCATGTAAAGGATCTAGTTTGCGGCACAGCAGGCTGAGTATGAAGATCCATAGTTCGAAAGGCAATATGTAGCGGCCGGTCCGACTTGACAATCTTGAGGATCTCCACTTTTTTAGCATCTGAAAGGCGTATTACAGGCATCCTCCACTCAATGCGAATAAGATTAACAGACGCATCCGCTTCTCCTGCAGATGTCACAATACAGTTCTTAGAGTCCTTGGAACGAATGAGTACCAGTTCAAACTTGCTATTGAGAATGAGATCCTTGTGGTCATCTGCAAACCCCAGAAGCATTGACAGTGGTAATATAGCGTTGAATGCTCCACTCTCAGAATGTACAATATCCACATCTTTGCCAGGGTAGCACCATCCAGCATTTATCAAGCGGCTTGATTCCATTGGGTTGAGGGCAGCATAGTTGCGAATAGTTGATGAAATCCCTGGATTCCTTGTTCTATCTATAGTCGTTCCATTCATGTCCAATCGAATCTCATCAAACATGAATGCCATTGCATTATTAGAGAGCTTTGCTGTAGTACCTGATGCATTAGGTTTAGTAATAGTTCCCTCAATGTAGAGATAACTCCGGCTAGGTAGCGTATACAAATCTTCAGCTTGACACGGTATTCTAATCTCATCGTTAGCGTCCAGAGCAGATGTATTATAGGGTAGAAACACATGCTCCTCTTCTTTAGCAATCTTGTCCTCAAATGTAGGCGTTTCGGTCACATTGAAGATATCCATTACAGAAGTCTGAAGCCTAACTGTTCGAGGAACTTGCGATTGCTTGGTGTTAACGCCTTGAGGGTCAAATGCAGAGTATGTTGAGCATGGCGAATCCTAGACTTCTTATATCCTGGGTAGGCTCTTCTCCTTCTGCTAAAATAGACTCCCATTCCGACGAATGTTGAGCCTTATGCTTATATCTTCGTTTCTAAAGTTTATTGTATGACCGTTCTGGTCGACTATTCGAAGTGTGATTTGGTCAATAATGTTGGTGTCTATGATAGGCAGGTAAATGGGATTTGAAGGCTCTTGCGAAATATGATATCCAGGTGGGACGGAAGGGAAAATCTCATAGATAGAGCGTCCGCTTTTACCATCAATGAAAGATCCTGTTGCAATACTGCACTCAATTCGTATGATGCTCACCTTAAATATGTTTACTAGAAAATCCGATTCAGCCAGCTGATTAGCAGGGATAACTCTCTTTTCATCAAATCCTAAAAGAGATCCGATTGTACGCTCCTTAGAAAAATCTAAAGGGAATGGGCATTTAATTTCAGTCTTCATAGTATTATTGTTAGGCCGAATAAAGAAGTCATTTTCGTCTAATTCAAGCCTGCCTTTGATGTAATTGTTAATGTCTGCAATTTCATATGTTCCGTGTGGAATATGTATGATCTTAACCTCTTCATTATCAATGTAATGAAGTTGATTATTGCTGTGATCAATGTTGGGGATTGAATAGAAGGTTTCAAAATTTAATAGGGCAATCTCATAATATCCTTTTGGATCAAGCCTGAGCGGCGGATTTAGATATGTGGCAAGAACAGATTCATTGCCGCTAACAGCAATAGTGTAGCTCATTGTGCTAGAAATTGCAAGCACAAGTGTCCACAGATCACTGAGCTAAAACTCTGAAATCTCCGGGTATTATACCTTATCTTAACGCCTTCGAGGTACCTTTCTATTTCTTTTGGTGGCTTTAAGTTTCCAAAGCTATCAAAATAAAATGCAATGTTACCATCCTTCTTTGCACCAACCCAATGTGTGCCTTCATTCTCTGAAGAATCCAGATTAACAATAATTCTCTTTCTGTAATGAGGTTTTAAAGGAAGACTCTCGATCATATATACGCCTCTAAAATTGGGAATATTCAAACGTCGTGCATACAATGCAAGATCAATGTTGCTCAAGGCTTTTTCCGGGACAAGTATAATCCTCTGCCCGAGTTTTTTGAAGACCTATTCTTTCTACCGGTGTTTTTTGGCTTTAGACCGCTTTCTCTAACATTCTTCTTGTCCTTTAAGTTTTGTATTATTTTAGAAGCAACTGCTAAAGACGCTGACAGGGGAAGGTTTGGTAAGAAACCTCCACTTCTCTTTTTATTCCTCTTCCTCTTTGCCTGCCGAAGACCCTTTCCTTTTACTTCCATCTCTCTGTTATGTCGCAACATTTCTGCGTGATGTTTATCCGCAGCTTTTTTCTTATTCACTGCAGATGCAATTTGCGCTGCACCTCCAGCTGCAGCACCTAAGGCAGCGATAATTGGTATGAGGGGTAGAAATCCTCCATGCTTCTTCTCCCTGGATCCGGCGCCAACAGCCACCTTACCCTTCATAATCGATGTTACCAGTCTTGCAGCCAACTTTTCGCCTAATGTAGCATCCGATGACTGAACTCTTTTCCAAGCTTCTTCTGCCAAGATCTTATCTGCTATGTTTCTGGAAGCAGTATCGTTATGCTCAGCGTAGGCTAAATCGTGACGCATACAAGCATTGTCTAAAGGATTGATTCCTGGGTCTCCTCTCTTTAGACGCTTTTCTAGCTTTGTCCTGGGTCCGCAATACCTGTAACCGGGTAAATGTGCTTCAAACGGCAGGCGATTTATGAGAGAGTTAATTATTCCTGAACCTCTGGGTGTCTTACTCCTCTTAGCTCTCATTGTATACTAATAGATTTTAATGCTAGCCTTCCCTTTTATACTTCCAATCCTTTTCCAGAGGAATTCGAAGATATTAGTGTTTTCCATATATACATTAAACATTCCATTTTTACATTTAGTTGTTAAGATGGAACTCGTGAAGCAAGATTGTTCTCTGCCTATTCAGGTGTTAGACTTTGAAAGTGATTTTAGACAGGATCGCCACGGAAAGCTATTTCCTGGTAATGTAAGAGCTCTTATCCTAGGGAGCTCCAGCGCCGGAAAAACCAATGTATTACTGAACATGCTGCTTCATGAGAATGGCTTACGTTTTGAAAACTTGTATATTTATTCCAAGTCCCTATATCAACCAAAGTATCAATATCTGATCCGTCTTCTTAAAAGCATTGATGGAATAGAAGTGAACACCTATGAAGACGGAGATAGTGTATTGCATCCAAGTGATGTTAAAGAAAACTCAATCTTTGTATTCGATGACGTCATAACTGAAAAGCAGGACAAGATAGCCTCCTTTTACAGCATGGGGAGACATCGCAATGTTGACTCTATATATCTAGCTCAGTCTTATGCAAAAGTACCGAAACATCTCATCCGTGATAATACGAACATGATTATCCTCTTCAGGCAAGATAATTTAAACCTCAAGCATATATATGACGATTATGTGAACACTGACATGTCTTACATTGAATTCAAAGAATTGTGCAAAAATGTCTGGGAGAGTACCTCAGAAGGAAGACCATTTGTATTGCTAGTTCCCGAATTCCCTATCAATGAGGGACGATATAGGAATGGTTTTGATGTATATATTAAAATACTAAAGAAAGAAAATGATCATTTGTAGTTCGAGATGAGCATTGATCGGTTCGGGTCACACAGGAGTGCGCCACTTAAAAGATCGTTTCATCAATTCATTATAGCCAGAGATGGAAAAGGAAACTACCAATTCCGCAACAAGAGATTGTGCATTGTTCAGGACCCTGAGGAAGATAACGATGCGACCACTAAGCGATATGTTGATTCGCTTGTAGCTTCTACTGAAAATCGATTGCAAGAGTTCACCGAAAAAGCGGCACATCAACGCATGAGCGAACTTCAAAATACGCTTAGGAATCATATCCAGAAATACCTAGACAAGCAGCATGATAATCTCATGAGCTACTTAGACAAAAATACTCTTAAACGAGATAATGGAAACAATATCATACTGGATACAATAAGAATGAAGACATTACTACCGCCCCAGGAGGATCATGATGTGGCGAATAAGAAGTATGTAATAGACTACATCAACTCAAGAACAGCTCCGATCGATTCAAATGGGAACGTTTCCTTTCAAGAGAAGATTAAGAGAAGTAGCAGATCCTATCGAAGACAGCGATGCAGCAACCAAAAAGTTTGTTAAACACTTTTTTGGGAGGAAACAAAATGAAGCACAGCAAGATTTAAATACCAAACTACACACTATTGGAAATGACATAACCGAAATAATGGGAAAACACACAGAAAATATAGCAAATCGACAGACTTCCATGGATAAACACCTTACAGCAACCATGAATAATGTTAATACTCTTAAAGCACAGGTTCACGTCATAAATGCCATGCTAGAGCAAATGAAAGGACAGCTCATTATTACATTACAGACGAAACCTTACAGGAGTCCTTCGTTAAGGTATATGTTAACATCAGGACTCGAATACTACAAGGCACCTGTAAACGGAAATGTGATTTCTTGTTCCATGATATCATCGATGCAAGCGCATACAAGATCAGGGACAATGTTTGCAATAAACGAGCGATTAGTAGAAAGTTACCCTGCTCCGATTAAGATGGGTGATATACTAACCTTCACTTCTCCAGTTAATCGAGCAAAAGATGGACATATTCTAAATATTGAATTGAAAATATCATATGATCTGTCACTCTCCGAATAAAAAAAACCCTATATATTGATATGAAAACCTGTTTTATTGTCATTTTAAGATGGACAGCGAGAGTATAAGACTTAAAGAATCTGCAGCCAAGCATGCTAGGGCTATAAGAGAAAAGCTACGTGTACTAAAAGGACAACAGTTTGAGACCCAGAGAGTAATGAGTGAAGCTCTTCAACCAGTAACAGAACCACTACACGATATCCTGGAAATACAGAAGAAAAAGAATACTAGCAAAACTTCAGACAGAAAGGAAATTCAGAAAAAGAATTATGACACTAATGATCAGAAGAATGAGAAAATTTTAAGCTACCTACATAAAGTTCGAAAGAATGATAAGAGCGAAATAGATACTGTATACGGGGTAAGATACGAAGATGGAAGCTATATGCTAGGGAACAAGATTATCGACTTCATTAACGATAAAGTTCGAGTAGGAGAAGAAATGTATGATGTCACACCTGGTTTGAGTGACCTCCTCTTCAAAAAGATACCTGAAATGCATGACTATACAGAAGAGGATCTTGTTACATACAGCAAAATACTGAAAGCATCGCAGGTTCATCGTCGAAACTACAGCAGGAATGGTCAGCTGAGATCAGGCAATTCATACAAGTATAAAAAGGTTATACAACCTTTAGTGAAGAACCACAAGGGATTAGGGTTGCAGTGGAAAGAACATCAACCTGACACGAAGCAAGACTACATCTACTGGAACGACCCCAATGATCTAGTGAATCGTCTAAGACTTCTTGTTGCATCCAGAGACGCTGGAAACAACAACCACACTCAAGAAATTGAAGAGATTATTCAAGAGTTGAAATCAGCGAGAATCATAGCATGACAACTGTGAAGCAAAATATAGCAAGAGAGCTTCATGCCCCTGCCCGAAGAAACTTCTTACGTCGAAAGATTGTGAGCAAAGGATTCGATGATTTAGTGCAGATTGACTTGGTTGAGATGATATCTCATGCAAGAATCAACAGGAATTTCAAATACATCCTTGTTGCAATCAACTTCTATTCTAAAATGGCATATACACGTGCATTAAAGGATACGACAGGTCCCAAGTTGCTAAGGCTATGGAAGATATACTACAAGACATGGATACGCCTCCCCGCAATATACAGAGTGATAATGGAAAAGAATTTTATAACAAACACTTTAAGCGTTTAATGGGCAAGTATAATATCAATCACTATAGCACTTATAGCAATGTGAAGGCTGCAGCTGTTGAACGTTTAATAAGAACCTTAAAGAACATAATGTACCGAGAGTTTTTATCGCAAGGGTCATACAAGTGGATTGATCTTTTACCCAGAATCACCGCAAAGTACAATGATACTTACCACTCAACCATCAGGATGAAGCCTAGTGAAGTTACGAGCAACGATCTTCTTCTGACTATTTACAACTATAAGTATCCTCAAAAAGAGAAAATGAGTGCAAGGAAGTTTAGTGTATGTGATTATGTGAGGATATCTAAGAATAAGGGGCATTTTGAGAAAGGTTTTGAAACTAACTGGAGTGTTGAAATCTTCCAAGTTTGTCAAGTGAAGAGAACCAATCCTACTACATACATACTAAAGGATAAGGACGGTGAGGAGATAAAGGGAGCATTCTATGGACATGAACTTCGTTCTACACTGTATCCTAACACCTATTTGGTGGAGAAGATTGTGAGGCGTCAAGGAAAGAGGGTTCTTGTTAAATGGTATGGATTCCCTGAGAGTCAATGGATTGAGAGGAAGGATTTGTTGTAGTGATGATAATAATCGTGAAATAAAGTCTTTCATTTCCAATATGAATATCTGTTTTATTGTCTAAACATAATTTCCCTTTACCTAACTTACAACATAGAAAAAAATGTATGTATATACAATAATTGAAAATAATAATATACAAAGAATTGAAATAATACAATAAAATATATACAATAATAAATAAAATATTCACAAATAATGTAATAGTAACATACATACAAACAAAATGAACAATAATAACATACAATAAAATATATACAATAATAAATAAAATATTCACAAATAATATAATTATGATGGTGATGTGACAGTCAGGGAAGTCGGGATTAATTATTCAGCCCTAAGAGAATAATGACCCCATGCGAGAGTTGCATGAGAGCCATCAATCATCTTACGTTTGGTATCTCCTCCATGCAATGCAATTTTGTTAATTTCAACAGTCGAAACTTTATGTTTGGTGCTTCTGAAGCAAATTTGTTTAGTCAAAAATGTTTTGTTTAAATCTTTAAGACATTCTAAATATTTGTCAAAGCTGATTGCACGCATTCCACCTTTGGTAATCCCCTTTGCCTTCATGACTGTATGATGGTCATATTTATAACTGTATAGTTTTGCTCTAAGACCAACATACTCAGTCATCACCCTTCCGCCCAACTCATCCTTGAACAACCCAATCTTTTTCTTGTTGGCCTGCTTTATGCAATATATATTGTCATGGTTGTAATTTGAAGTATCGAAATAATGGGGATGCGTTTTCATGAACTGGTATATATCAGAACTAGTTTCGAAAATGAATGAATCTGTATCCATGTAATTTAAGATAAGATCATTCAGCTGGGGTTTCATTACTTTGTAAAAAAAATCATACATTATAAATTTTGAAAGGTCTAGAATTGCCTGCCCAATGTAGATTGGCTTGTTCATGAGAATCTCCTCTCGAGCCAACTCTATGCCAACTAAGTTTTCACTGAAAATTATGCTACGTACGTATGTTGGACGAGCCGTTAATTTCCGTGGTTGCTTCCAGGTAGGTACAATACGAAAATCACGGTATTTGCGCACATTTTCAATGAACTTACCGTACACAGCGTTGTTCATTTTCTTCCAAAGCGCTTGACCAAACTTAGAAGTTTCCCTGGCTCGCTTCTCGGCATTAAGGTTAATGTAAACCTTAAGCCATTCAGATTGGTCATAGGCTACCACCCGATGAATATGTCTCAATAACAGCCCCAGATCTAAGCACTGCTGCAAGGTTTTATAATGCAAGACATATTTGCTTTTATTCTCTAGACTTGCAATCAGTTTCTTGTATTGGCTGCCGGGTGGTATCTCGCTCTGGGGACAGAGAGGAAGATCATTATGAGCATCGTGGAGATGGTCAGGATACTCTAAATCCACCTCTAACACGTATCCTGTCTTGGAGTCCTCTGGGATCGTCGCAAAGTCGATGGTGTCAATTTCTTCCCTTTCAAGCCATCTGAGATTGCCATATGGGATCATTTCCATCATGGCCTTCCCGTATAAATTATTGATGTCAACATATGATAGAAAGTTCGTCTTCTGGTCAGGATTGTAGCCTGTCATGTATTGGTGGTTGACTTTGGAGTACCGCTTTGATACTGTACAAAGCCCGCCACGAATACCTTTCTCAAAAAATTCTATCATACTGACATCATTTATCAAGTCAAGCTTGACTTGGGTGGTCTTAAGCATGGCATCGAAGGCTAGCGACGGTAGGGTGTAGTACCATGCAGGGTCCAAATGATACATATCCAGCGACAAGTCTCTAAATTTCTCAAATACATCTGCTAAAAGCAGCGTATCCGTCTTTAGATAAAGGTCACTATATTCCCCGAGATTCTTTATGTCGAAGGTCTTCCATACCTTAAGTGCACGGGCATACTCCTCTTCCGAAATATCGTCGAAAAGCTCGATCGGAGGCAGCTCCTCCTCTTGGAGCTTTTCGACAGCATCAAGATAAGTATAGGGGAATATACCCTTGCACTTCATGAGGGCTAGGTGTTCTGGTATCGAATACTCGGCATTAGTGACCTTGAAGTCATCATCGCTTAACATATCTGCCAAGCTGGATAACTTGTCATCGAGAAACTTGTAGCTGTCGAGGAACCTGAATTGAATGCCCTTGTACCATTTGCTGAATGCCAGATAACGTTCAGAAGATTGTGCTATACATGAGATATTCCCATTGTCATAAGCCATGTGTCTAATCAAGAAGTGACTATCATAATTGCTTAAGCAATGAAAAAAAATTGGAATAAAATTCGGCAATTTTCTATTCAAATTGCAAGCATTATGCGCACAGCCCAAATAATGACCAGAAATATGTGCATGGTCCCTCACTCTAATATCATCTATAGCAAAATCTTTCAGGCATATGTGACAGTGATCAGCATTCAGGAAATCCATCTCGTCCTCTGGTGACATATGCAGCGGAACTATATGGCCGTATACCTCAATAACTTCGTCAGCGATCCGTCTAAGTTCGCTGAAGAAGTCATTGAGAGCATTGTCACCTCTGAAGAGCTTGAACCTCGACATGGTCTGATCATGTCTGCATATAACCTTCAGCGCTATCGATATCGCTTCATGTTCCTGTATGGTTCGGGTCCAGCTCGCTGCGTCTGAGGGCTCACATGAGTGGACCTTCCTCAAAACAGACTCGATATCCGCATATATAACAAAAGGTACAGGAGCAGACTTTGAAAATGCATTAAATGTGAGAACCTCTCCCTGCATAGGCATTTTGAGGACCTGACATTTATTGCACTTCAGTTTATGCAATCTCAAGGCATCTTCGTTGGGACACCTTGTCATGCATGCCTCGCATAGCCACATTTTTTTGGCAAACTTAGTTATCTGACTTCTAACAAGCCTCGATATGCTGGTGATGAGGCAGTAATGAGACTTGTCACCCTCTTCAATCATTAGTATGTTAACCGGGCTAGCCTTCCTCTCGGATGGCTTGCGAATAGACTCCACTGAGTTGTTGGCATTTAGAGCAAATACAGCTATAGATACTTCGGGGTTTTGGCTCTCAAAATGTTTAATTTGTTCTAATGGGAACGGAAATGTTATTCCATCATAATTGAAGACTTTGAGAAGCAAATCTCCGGGGTATGATGAAGGACGATCTGAATGACTCTTTGCGGGGTATCTTGAAGCCAACATGCACCAAGCGAAACAGAAATCATCATTGTTTTTAATATTGACTACTGCTTTCTTCCTCTTGATGCATGCTGGCAGCTCAACATACCCTGAAGCACAAAGGGGATTGTACTCTGCGGCACTATTTACCAGCGAGTGGATTGCGAACAGTGTCTTTGAACTTGCTTGACCTTCAAAACAGGCTAGATTTTCTAAAATTTCGTTTCTCATTCCATGAAAGACTACATCAACGTTCGATGATCACTGGATCTCCTTCGTCTTGGAATTAAAAAATATTGATTCCACTTTTTCATTTTCGGGGGTCTGAATTAAGTATGAGTCGTTCATAGAACAACTCATTTTTAATCCAGACATGCTCTTCTTTAGCGTGGATTCAATTTCTTTAAGAACAAGTCCCTTGCATGCATTAAGGAACTCCGTAGGGTCCATTATTCCAGCCGTATTTTCAATTTTACTGTTGAATGTACATTCTTTACTTTGAATGCGGAATCTATCACCTTACATTCTAGGTCATTATAATCATTCCGACATACCCTTTTTGCCGGTGATGGTGCGGATGAGGTTGAGGGGTCCATCATAACTGAGCTGTCCGCCGCTGTGTCGGTTGAAGCCACCCCCTGGTTCACAGCTATCATTTCAGGATCATGAGTGTAGCTGAATGAGCTAATAGGATATTCCCTGAGGGTCTGCTCTCCTGTGCTGCGAATCATTTGAGTGTCATGAGATCTCTTGTAGCCTCGCCCCAAAGACTCATCTCCTTGAGGCTCCAGGTCTTCCTCAAGCTGCATAGGCTCATGACCTGTAACAAAATAAGCATTAGAAAAAATCATTAAAACATATTTAAAAATAAAACAGTTAATTCACATCACTGTTATGTATGGTAACAAGTTTCTTTTCATAGATAGCGTGTTAATGTCATCATTGAATATTATAGGTAATAGTTAAAACCGATTTGTTTGATCTGCACGAAAAAAGTTATTTTTAACACAAAAAGAAAAACAATAATAATAAATTGAGAAACTTACACTCTAATGATTGAAGTAGCTCTAGGAGAGCTGTTTTGTAGGCACAGTTCTCACACAAGCAAAGACCCTCTGTTGATATATCCCTCCAGCTACCCTGCTGTGATACCTCATCTTCAAAACCAGGGGGAGGTGGGATGATGTAGTCCTGAACAGGAGAATCGTTTTGTGATGTTCATGGTGATGGTTCAGGGGGCCCTGTTAGCTCCTGTTCAGGAGCAATCCCACGGCGGGTACGCCCAGCCAACGTTAGTTTGTTTCCTTCCTTGAAGGTTCTCATCCTCTCTGAAATAATAATTTCAAATGTATAAACTGTTTAGATGTACAATTGTGTATTTTTTAATCTTTAAACAGGGTTCATGATTCTCGAATAAGTTTCATATGTATGGTGTTTCACCTTTATAGGTGTTAGTAAAGAATTACATTTTAGAATAAGAGTTGATACATTTTCATGGATTATATACATGAATGAATAATATTGCATAGGTACAGTATTTCTTAAGTTCTTTTAAAATAATTATTAAAATTCCATTGTTAATTCATTATTTTTTAAAAATATTGTTAACATCAACAATAATATTGCCGGTACAGTAGTAGTATAAGAATTGAAAAAATTATACTTACCTTAATAACTCAGCAAAACTGTTGATGAATGTACTCGAAGTTTAATTCTCTATTGTAGATCGCTGGCGGTCTCTGCAAGAGCAACTGACTTAACGGCTGTCGGTGCGCTATTTATATACGCTTCCAGGATCATCCCTCCCCTCCCCTCCTCTCCCCTCCTCTCCCTCTGCATGCCGATAAGTCACCCCTTGCCCCAAATAGATTCAAAAGATGACTGTGTACAGAAAAAATGTCGTGTGAACAACTTTTTCATTGAACAAATATATAAACTTTTATGTTGTAATAGCTCAAATACACTGTGTTGCCTGATATATCGTTTTGATATGTAAATAAAACACAATTATGAAACCCTTAAGTAATGTAAAAGAAACAATTCCACTTAACATGGCGCTTTTAAATATCCATCCTTTTGTTCAACAAATGACTAATGAAAAATACTTTAGCAAGTGTTTTTAAATTTCTGGCTATGGTCATGTAGTCGTATTTTGCTGTCGACGGTTTGTGCATAACAGGTAAACGCGCTGGGATATACCAAATCTTACTATACAATAATAAAAATCCCATTAAAATATACAATTTATGTCTAAATAAATGTTGTTTAGGGTGAGTCATTTCTGAGATATCAATTGTTATTTGTGTCACTTTCAGGAAACTTAAAACTTTCTTGAAATGCAACATCATTGTTCATTTTTTTACATGTTAAATGTGTAAAGAAAACGGGATCTCAAAGCTTTAAAATATTTGACTAACGCACAAACCCTACTGTATTCTAATATTCCCCTTGCACCTACAAGGAAATAAGCAATAAGATAATTTGTACAAATGTTTATGATCATTTACACGCAGAGTTATATAGGAATAAGAGTTTGTAAGAAGGTTTAGTAGAAGAGAAGGTCATGTGAGTGTAGGACCCCCAGATATATTTTCTTCCCACGCACTAGCCATCGGTAAGCTCCCTTCGCCATCTGTGAGCGCTTGAAACTTCCATCACCTGCATCCGGTATTGCTAGCAGAACAGCGAATATTCTTTAGGGTGAGTCATTTCTGAGATATCAATTGTTATTTGTGTCACTTTCGGGAAACAAAACTTTCTTGAAATGCAACATCATTGTTCATTTTTTTATATGTTAAATGTGTAAAGAAAACGGGATCTCAAAGCTTTAAAAGATTTCATTAACACTGAAGGTATACTGTATTCTAATAATTATTCTCCTTGTATCGACATGGAAATAATACAATAAAATACAAATACAAAAACAATAGCAAGAATACAAATGCTTATGACCACTTACACGAAGAAGACAAAGGAATAAGAGTTTGTATGAACAGATAGTTAGTGAGTAGAGAAAACTATGTGAGCGTAACACTGGATTTCCCCCCTAATGTAGCAACAACTCCTTCCCAACTGTAAGAGACTAGATTACGTTACCGCTTGCTGGCATGTAGCGAAAGAAATGACATCTCTAATATGTCTGTCTGTTAACTCACTTGTGGGAAAATATATATTTAAATAAAACGTAAAGCAGAATTACTGAACATTAAATTTTATTACAGAGAATATATACATGATTTTCTTTCCTTTCTCTGAATTCTTTCTTATTTCTTATCCCCAGTTGGTTGTATGCATGTGCAGGTGTGTGTGTATGTATGTATGTGCGTGCGTGTATGTGCTTGTGTGTGTGTGCGTGTGTCTGTCAGTGTGTAAATCTGTTTGCGCAGGTGTCGCTGTATAGATAAGTGTACATTTTAAAAAATTTTGTTATAAGCGACTACTACGTGATACAAGGATAAGTTTCTTTTTTTCTTTTTTTTTAATATATATATTAGTAAGAAACTGCATGCGTCAAGATTATCTTGTTTCGTTTTTATTTATCAGTTCAACGCTAAAATGCACTTCCCTCAGGTTTAAATTATATATCATACATTGTATTTATCAGAATGAATGTCTAATGAAAAATATTTTTGCAAGTATTTAACTTACATAGCATGAAGTAAAACAGCAGTATTGGCTATTTTGTGTGAGTTTGCGTGCGTGTGTGCGTGTAGGACTTTTTGGATATGTTTCCATGGTATTAGAGGAATATTGGAAACATGCATTTTGTCAGAAAAGCTGAGTGTTTCCATTGTTTTATATGTGATCTGCAGTAGACGGAGAATTTCAGAACTGAAAATATTTGTCAATAACCCGAGCTTTGATGTATTCGCTCTATAATGTGAAAGAATAAGATGATTTTTGAAAATGTATGTCACCTAACACAATGAATTTAGTTGAAAAAACATTTTTGTATTAATTGTTAGGACAAGAGTAGAGAATGCCGTGTGAGCGTAGCATCCCCTGATATATTTTTCCCACGTTAGACAGCGTTAAACACCCTAAGCCATCTGTGAGCAATTGAAACTTACACCATACACCTTACCATATTGTTAAAAGAAGCGTGACTTTGACTCAAAAAAATTGACTGCCAAAACTCTCTCACGGCTTGGATCGAGATTCACCCTAATGTAACCTAAGCGACAGACATATTTTTATAATCCTCTACAATTTTAGTCTTTTTTTTTTTCTGGTGTGACTTATAACTATGCTCTTATCCGTCGCCACCCCTTTCCCGCCCCCTTGCTCTCTGGTATATATAGATATATTCTAAGCTCTGCCTCTTATCCAATTCATAATGGAACACCAGCAGTCAAGTGTCTTCGTTGAGTCATTACTCCAAGAAGACATAATGCTTCAAGAAAGACTTCAGCGTCTGCTTGGCGACTCTTTTTTCACAAACGTTGCTGCACGAATAGGTGAGGCCAACAATAACAACGACGACTCCATTTCACAGGCAACCACCCTGCCCTGGCCTGAAAACACTCATGTGGCACTTTTGTCACGCACACCGTCTCTGCCGTCAGAGCTCCTGGACCAGGAGAATATCGCAGAGGAACCGGATGTGCACCTGCTTGTTGGGGATGTTCCCAACACAGTCATATCTGATCGCTGGATACCGTCCTCCAGGCGAGCTCCTCTTCGCCCCAGGCACCAACACAACACATCTGCATCACATACTTCACAGAGACGACAACAATTCGAGATTTCACGCCGCCGCCGCCAACAACAACAACAACGACAACGAGATCTTCGAAATAGTATTCATATTCCTTGTCTAGATCTCAACTTCACTCTTCCTTCTCTTGATCTGTGGTAAACTTTCTTAATGATAATATACTGTTTCATCTTTTTTTATTTAAAATAAACTTATCAAACTATGATTGTTTTATTTTTAATGTGAAGCTAACATTCCTATTTCCTCATTTGCTAGATACATCAATTCCTAGTTAGATTAGGATAGGCTATACTCTAGACCAAAGGCGGTTCCTAAGCGACCATATTGGAAAACGCTATATGGCATCTACCCCCTCCCCGCACCAACCGTCATACTGAAGTCGCCCACCCCTCCTATGACCTTGAATTTGGCCGTGAAACTATACCATGTATAGCGGCCATCTTGAATGACTTGAGATTACCACCCCCTCAACCTTCAACCGTCACACTGGAGTCCCCCACCCCTCCCCCACCCCCCTATGACCTTGAAAGTGGTAGTGAAACTATACCATGTATAGCGGCCATCATGAGTGACCTTGAGATTACCACCCCCACCCCCCCCACCCCCCCTATGACCTTGAATTTGGCCGTGAAACTATGTTCTTATGCTACTACTAATGCCTCCTCATAGACAGGCACCAGCAACATCAGGTGTTAATGCAGAAGCAGTTTTGACGCCACCCAGAACAATCCGTATACTAGTACACGGTCAGTTGCTCAGGAGGTGAACATCAGCCAATCTTCTGTAGTGCGAATATTGAACACTAATAAGTTCCATCCTTATCGTTTGCACATACACCATGCACTTCACGGGAGAGATTTCGAAGCTCGAGTAACCTTTTGTGAATGGTTCCTGGAGCGAGTAGCAAGTGATGTGGGATTCGCATCCAAGATATTGTTTTCTGACGATGCAAGATTCCACAACAATGGAACTGAAAATCATCATAATTAACGCCATAGGAGTGTTGTTAATCCTCATTGGGTAAGGGAGGCAGCATTCCAAGATCAGTGGGGTGTAAATGTCTGGTGTGGAATCTTGGGAGACCACCTTATTGGATCATTATTCTTCGAGGGGCATCTATCAGGAGCACGCTACCTGGAATTCCTCCGTAGCTCACCGCTTTTTATTAGGGAATGTGCCACTGCAGGAGCGAATGACGATGTGGTTTCACAACAACGGCGCTCCTCCGTATCGGTCGAGGATCGTCATTTGAATGCTGCACATCCTGGTCATTGGATAGGAAGACAAGGACCAGTCTCCTGGCCTGCCAGATCACCTGATCTGACACCCCTTGACTTCTTTTTCTAGGATTATTTAAAAGAACGCATCTATGCAGAGGAGATGGGCAATCTAGAAACCCTTCGTCAGCGTATTACAGTGGCTCGTAGAAATGTTCAACCCACCATGCTACACCAAATCAGGGGCTCCATCCAACAGCGAGCCCAGGCGTGCATTATCCAAGAAGGTCACCAGTTCGAGCACTTGCTTCGTTAGAGGGGTCCTGTTCCAGGAATAGAAAAAGGGTCATTCCAGCGGCGCAAAACATATCACTATGAGACATTTTTAATAGCACGATAGTTCAATGTCTGTAAAATTGAGTTTAACCTCCATGTTAAACTCTGACAATGTAATTTCCTTGCTTTCTGTGTTCAAATGTGTATAAATGATCCTTATTTCAATTGCACCTACCTATAGGTGTGTATTAAACAACTACCTAACTGTAATTCACCAATAAAGAAACATCAAACAATGCCATAAAACATAAATAAAACAATAAAAATGAATATAACAACAGTTTTCAGAATAATAATTTGTAAGTTGTGATGATTTCACGGTAAAAAAATCAGTACATGTAGGTGATTCGAACCACCTTCACAGTAGACAAACTACTTCGGAGTGTTGCGCTCGTTCCAGGTGAGCTACCTAGTAACGTTGAGGTGAACATTGCGTTTAAGATTTAATATTCGCTGGTTCCAGTAAACATTTGCAGAAGTGCAAACGTCAGCTGTCTAATTACGACTATGTTAAAAGGCGATGTGATAACATCTATATTAGTACTAATTTCATCGAGTGCTTAACATCCATGTTAAATACGCGGGTAGAACCTAGTAATGAGGTCGATGTTTTCATGTCGGACTATAAAATTTGGATTGCATAAAACTCGAGAGTAAGGGGCAGCTGACTCACCTGGTATAATATCTTTAAACGAGCAATTCTTGTGTGCGTGCGTGCGTGTGTGTGTGTGTGTGTGTGTGTGTGTGTGTGTGTGTGTGTGTGTGTGTGTGTGTGTGTGTGTGAAGATCTTCCGCGTAACTTGGAAACGGCTCTAACGATTTCGATCATATTTTGTATTTGGACAGGATTTTGCTTTATAAATTCATCTATATATAGGTGTAATTCCCGAATGTTTATGAAATATTTGTATGTATTTCTATATCTCTTATATCTCGGAAATGACTTTTAAAATGTGCTACAAAAACTTTTATTTAGTTAACGTTTTGCCTTTCAGGTTTATCTAAGTATCTTGTCCCACCAAAAAAAAAAAAAAAAAAAAAAAAAAAAAAAAAAAAAAAAAAAAAAAAAAAGAAAGGTTTGACAAAAACACAGAGGTGAAAGACGCCGAGTGAGGCTCGGTCGCCCAGGTACTATATTATTAAATCGTCAAATAATGACGGACAGGGAAGGAATAAAATATTTGAATTGAACGATTACTTATGAGTAGTATAAGTTATCCGACATTTGTCTTTTCCGGATTAGGAAAAACCCTATACAACCCAAACGTGATTATGACTCAGACTCTAAAGATTGCGAATCAGTATCTTCGCAGCATAAAAACCTTGTCTGTCACGAAGGGTACTCCGGCAGCCAAAGCTTTATTGTGCGTCAGACCCTGGAAGGAAGGATGAGAGAGAGAGCGTGCCATAGCTAGGTCCGAGTGATCAGTCACCCTGGCGGCCAACCGAGCGCTTCCCTTAAGCCAAACACGCATTTTCAGAGCACAAGCTCCAACGCAGCGCATCCCACCGGTGAGCCTGCTGATATTTACAATCTGGAAAGATCGGATAGAGATGAAATGAATAAAATGAAAAGGAGTGATTCGGGGACTGTATCCTTCCGAGCATTCGCCTGAATGACCCGGAAAAGACCGAAAAATCCGATGTAGGCCACGGGAATCAAACCCGTAACCTTCCAAATGTGGGCCACAGACGTTACAGCCTGAGCCATCCTACTCTGTCACCACAGAGCTAGACCATCTCAATTACAGTCACTGGTTTGTGGCGTGACAGACTGCAATCAAATTTTGGCAGTGTTGGACAGTTCAAATATGAGTAACTACCCTCAGGGATTACCCGAAAAGCCGTTGCCTGAAACCAGTAGTTTTAATATATAACGTTGGTTTCAATATTTCTACGAATAGCGAGAGAATAGGCTAATACAGACATGTATCATATGAATTTATTTCATTCTATTTGCACACGTATTTTTTCAATTAAGTGCATCTAAATTTACTCTGCGGATTTTAACTTTTCGTGCGTCATAAACCTGTTATATTGAATACTATATAAGTAGTTCTGTCAGTTCAAAGAAAAAGAACACGACAATGGTAGCCACAATAAAGTACCGCCTAGCTTTCCACAGTTCCTATTTGATTATTCTTTCAAAATGGGACTGTGTATAAATTAAGTTGAATAATTACGTGGAGATGTATAAGTGAAACGCATAGTATCATATTGACATAAGGTTACAACTGTTTACTTTCTCTACTACTTATAGTAAGTAGAGGAAGTATTGTTTCGATCCAAAATATCTATGTGGAAATTTCACCGCAAATATATGTTTTGAGGTCCCCTGAATCCAAAAGAAAAAGCATTTTTAGAAAATGGTCCGTGTGACCACAGCATAACTCAGTAGCATAAAGACGGTTAAAACCTAAAGTGCGTATTTATGTTTAATATCCAAAAATGCTACATGAAGATTTTAAAGATCATTCCTCCACTTTAAACCACCCTTTAATTGGAAACTTTTTCAAAAATGCTGCTTTTCTCAAAAAAAGTTTTTCTAACGATCTTGAGCTTGATTTGATTTATATTTTGAATTTTCTGGCTATAACCAATGTAGACCTGTTTACTCTGGATAAATTTTGCATAACTGATAAACCGTAAGAGATAGACCAAATCTTACTGTACAAAAGGCGCAGATCTCGTTAAAACATACGTTACGTCCAGATGCATTTTTTTGTGGAGTGAACCACTTCGAAGATATCCCTTGTCACTTGTGTGAGGTTTTCAATATAAACGCTTCTCAAATGGCTGGTTATTATTCACGTTTTAATACCTTAGCCGTAAGAAGAGATGCAATTTCATAGCCTTAAAGATTTGACTGTCGCTCGAAGTCTACCGTATTCCCATATTCCTCTTGCAGCTACAGAGAGCAATAAGCCATGATTATCTCGGTAACATGAAGAAGGTAGAGGAATAAGAGTTTGTAAGAATAGTTTGTGCAATAGTAGAGGGAGTCCTGGGAGCGCAATATATCGACCTTTTTGGACCTTTGGTGGGAATCGTGAAGAACCATGTAGCCATCTGGATGACATTATGTAAAAAAACAAAAAACAAGCGCAACAGCCCAGGAAGGGCCAAGACTTGCCACCCAGCCGCTACGTCCCCCACCTCTGCCCAATACAGGCGTCATTGGTGGGGTACAGTACTGGAGAGTGGAACGTAGTCAGAGCCCCGGGCCCTCCCGGCCAGTAATGCGGCCTTCGCGACCTGGGGTCGCTACTTCTCCATCAAGTAGCTCCTCAATTGTTTCCTCCGGGACCTAAGGAGACTGAGTACACCCCGTACCAGACCTCCCAGCGGGGGAAAAATCCCCATGCTGGTTCCGGGAATCAAACCCTTGCCAGAGGCAAGTGTGCTACCAATTCACTATGAGGCGGTCGGATGACATATTACTGTTAATAAATTCACAAACAGATTTACACATACATATACCCTTATCAGCCATACTTCCGGACATACGTACACAAACATGCATGTTCGAGGCAGGACTCGCACACGCTGCGGAGTGCCAAAGACCATGACCACAGCTACGAGGGCTGTCAAGGTTAACCCTATACTAACATCTTGTAGATCTTTGTATGGTGAGGTTAAGAGAAGAAGAAATGTACCTTTTACAGATATAGGAAACAAAAGAACTCATAACCCTGCACTACCCAAGTACAAAAAATAATCAGATGTAATGTCACTAATGTACAGGAATATTTAACGCCTTGAAAAGATATGCAACGACATTAGAAATCTGGTTCCTTCAAGTTATCCTATGTTTAAGCAATTAGGAGTTGATTTGCAAATCTACTTCTTCAGCTGCCAATTGTGGTTCGCCACAGTGAGTTAAAATTCGGAAACAATTTCTCTCTCTAATTTATGGCATTATGATAAAACTTGGTCCCTACGGTTTGTGTCGGTCTGGGTGGCTCAGTTGGTTAGTCGCTCAACTACTGATACCAAGTCGCGGGTTCAAATCTGGCCCAGAGTGTGTACACTTAATCTCTTTGGTCATTGTATTTTTTTCTCTCTCCTATGCGTGCAGATTTCAGCAGTACTGTGAATGAGTCATTCCAAGACATCTCACAGTTCTTACTTGGAATTTTCTGGTTAATATTTTGTAAAGTTACTGTGATATTGTGTTGGATTTGTCTAAGTATCTTTATATAGTTTGGGCTAATTTTAGTCCTTTTCATACGTGCTGGTTAAAAAAAAAAACACACATTTTGGGAGTATTTCAATACAGTCCTGAAGTTTTTCTTTGGTAATTTTACCGTGGCTGGAAATTCACGTCGATGAATGTATAACTAATTCAATGAAACACTAATTGTTTGATCTGTGTGACTCTTAAATAAGATATACTTAGAGCCTGTTGCTCGTCAATTAGATGAAACAGAAATCACCTAGACCTTCATGTTTTAGGTTTAAGGGTTTTCACTTGTCTACTTTACGCACCAGGATTCATGGAAAATAGCTTTGCAACTAATGAGGGCCACTGACTGTACAACAAGACTTATGAAATCGTTATGATATTAATATTCCAGATGATAGACTAAAAGGTGAAGTTCAACAACCTAATGGAAGTCACCCAAGGTGGCCGAAGTTACCGTACTTTGTAACTAAGTAATATAGACGGCCAGCACATACAAACTGCGAAAACAAAAACTGGTGGTTTCCAGTGATAAATTGAAAGACAGGACCCCATTTTAGAGATCTTATGTGGATATACAAGATATCACGTTAATTTAAACCAGTGATAGATCTCGCTATTTCGAACACATTATGCATCTTGCGTTTTTGTCTCTGAGAAAATCTACGGAGATATTTTAGTCTTGTCGAAATCAAGATGGCAACACTGCAGGAAGTTTGGGTGTCACTTTCACTAGGTCAATACATAAACATTTATCTCAGCATGGTGTCTCGTGAACGTAAGCAAATATCATGCCGTTTTACTGTGCGAGTGTAGGTCAAGCAGAATGTTATCTCCCGAAACATTAAAGCACCCTTCAAGCCACCAACCTGAAACCGGTTCAATTTCCTGACCAACCTCAACGCAACGTTGTCGAGTTACTTCACGTCTGAAAAAGTTGCTCGGAATATTTCTTTAATTCTCTTAAATGTTTAGTTGTTTTGAAACCATGTGTAATGTACCATAGTTACTACCGAAGCCATATCAGAAATAAGTTACTCTACGCATTTTAGAAATAACAAACTGTTATCTTAGTACATTCTTGGGGAAATATGCATCCATTTTGCAACAAAAACCATTTATTTTTTTAAATCAGCTGATCAAAGAGCAGAATGCTATTAGATTGTTTTTAATGCTTCTATGAAGCGCATATTTAGAAGGAGTGTAATAAGTTCCCTTCCACCCAATATGTGACATTTCGTCCTCCAATAAGCACTTTATTCAGACGCTGTTGTAGATTAGCAGATTTTGGTTACTCATAAAATTGATAGGCTTATACTCGTACCTCAGTACTCTTATGTTCTTAATGTTGTATGCTCTTAATGTTTCAGAATTAGAAGGCGTCGAATGCCCAATCACTGAGGTAATTCAACGAAACTGTTGTGGCCTGATGACATGTTTATTTCAGAGAGTTACATGGTTAAATAAGGTTCAACATTCAGAATCGTTTGTCCCTTTTAATTCACCTGCATACTCGTTTTATCATTTAGCAGAAATCATTCGGTTACGATACCCATTAGGGAAGTTAAAAGAGCCAATCTGAGCTTGCGGCTCCTTTAAATCGTGCTGCACTCTTTTCGCAAGTTGGGAGAATAATGATGTTCCTTTTTATATAACGATTTTAATAATGTGCATTTTTTGCGTTACCGCTGCGCCAAAAGTCATGAACAGTGAATGAGAAGGTCAATTTGGTTTAGATCAGTCCGTTTCCACTGCACTCCTTAAGTTATAAAGTCACTGGGACCAACTGGTGTAGGTAGTGCTTCCCAAAAGCTTTGACAGGCTTTGTTCGAACAGTCTCCAATTTAACATTATAAGCAATTTCAGGAGGTAAAGTGAAGCAGAAAGTATTCAGCGATCTTTCCAAAAACTGTGGCTGTGATAAACAAATAGAAATTAAAAAATTTGTCGAAAGAAGGTATCTATAAAACCAAGAAAAACTTCTTGTGAACGTTTCTGCTACTTCTTTCAGGTGGAGTTGAATGCAATGCTGACATACAACAGGCGAAGAATTAGAACAGAAAACATTCTTAAAAGTTCAATTGTGTGTAATACCAATTGTTAATAATTCTCTGACTCCGGCCGCGAAAGCTTCCGACTACTCATGTTAATAAAGTATTCATCAACCAGATGTTGTCGATCTGGGTGACTCAGTTGGTTAGACGATGGCCTACTGATCCCAAGGTCACCGGCTCAAATTCGGCGGTTTTTAAGTGTGCTTAAAAATGACAGCTCTATGTCAGTAGATTTACCGGCATGTAAAAGAACTCCGGCACACCGGCGACGCTCACATGATCTTGGCAATTGACAGCGTCGTTAAACAACAAAATATTTTTTTAAACCAACTAGACGGAAACTACAGCATTCATGGACTGAATGCGAGTTGTCTAGGACATATTATTCTATTAACCCTTTAGTAGTCGCGTGGGGTGTTCAGAGCACCCCAGTCATCCTATTACATAATGGATAGGGGTGTACCTTCATGATATTTGGTACCTTTCTAGGAAGTCATGTGCGAGTCTTGAGGAAAAATAGGATCAATAATGGAAGGCCTAGTGGTGTTATCAACATCCCGCGTGACTCTACGTTTAGAAAGCTTATAGTTGTACTCCGTAGCAGCTGCTTGTCTTTTGTCACCTTGTATGATTAATTCAGCAATTAATCCTTACGCAGTACAACAAGAAAGAATGCTGAAGCTTCTGCAAGAGGTATTAGATGAGTAAAGACATAAAAGTTAAATCGTAATATGTTCGATGTTTGAAAGCCAAGTGTCTAAAGCACATCAAAAATGTATGTGAAAAGTGTTAAGACAACTTCCACATTGCAGCCAGTGACAGTAACTAAATTCATAAAACTT
Organism: Tenodera sinensis; assembly: GCA_030765045.1. Lineage (NCBI taxonomy): Eukaryota > Metazoa > Arthropoda > Insecta > Mantodea > Mantidae > Tenodera > Tenodera sinensis. Next base: position 142,336,471 of record CM060965.1, on the reverse strand, counting down.
TTGTATGAATCGACAGAATAAATGTTTTGTAATATGTGTAATGGCTTTGATATTTTGTTATTTGGAGTAGGCACCACATTCATTAGCACTAATGGCGCTGCATGAGTTGTAACTTAATGCACAGCAATCCTGCCGTATCTATAGGCAACTCTAGCATTTAGGATATTGCTCTGTTTAGTGGTTTAATACTTGATTTATGTAGCTGTCATTAAGCAGGAATAAACAATGGCGGTCTGGCGCAAAATGGAGCACACGTCGGAAAGCTACTCACTTTGGCATAAGCCTGAACAATATCAACAGCCCTGATGACTGTATCAACAACGTCGGCCCAATAGGCGTCACCCAGCCCATGCAACGTCCAGGATTTTACAGATCATTTTATGTCCTAACAAACATCCAACATAACCCGGCCATGCACAAAACGTATCCTAGGTGCCAGCGGATATTTTCACTGCCTTTATATGAATAATTTTTAGCTACAGTATCTAATGTTTTCATTTTACGCGTTTCCTGCATTTTGCAATCTCCATTCCCTATGTCCTCCTCCATATTTTGCAGAACCTACAGGTAAACCATGTATGCGGCTTTCGGTTGCTCTCTTAGTTTAAAGGACCAGTATTAATGGTTTATCCGGCATCAACTCTACAATAACCAAATAGCAGAAACAATTCTTGTCTGTGGCTGAAAATGTTCCTTTGCAGTAGTACAGAATGAATGGTTAATAAATAAAATAGATTAAAATATAATCTCAATACATGTCGGCCCCCATGGCTCCTCACTGAAGTTGTGAGCTTTGGTGCCTCGTGGTGCAGGGGATCGTGAGTTCGAATACCGTCTTGCCCATGAGTGTTGGTAAATGTCTGGAAAACAGCACAAAAAGTAGGATGAAAACGAGAAAAGCAGCGTAAAAATAATATGTTATGCAACGACAGCATAATTGCCATTATACTGAGGCTATTTATTTTTTGCTCGACCATAAGTCAAGTTTAAAAAATTATAAAATATTTTTAAACTGTACGCTGCATGTTATCACTGGTATCCGACATTTTATTCGATTGTACATATGAGAATCCATAGTGGTACCTTCAACTTTTATTGTTATGGCTTTGAAACATAGAATATACAGTGTGTCCCTAAAGTCCGGTAACACTTTTCTTCATTTATTACACAAAAACAACACATGATACGGCTTTCGTTTATATGTCCAATGAAAGACGATCTCAAATGGTTTTGTTTGCAATGTCTGAGCTCACAATGCCTCGATATGGGAACCACGTGTAACTCGGCATATGTCTACACGGTAATCAAATTCTTACCATACTCTTTGGAGCATATCTTCTGATACAGTGGTAGTAACTTCTGCAATTCTGCGCCCATGTTCTTCAAAATTTCGTGGTGAAGTTGGGACATATATCCTATCTTTTCTGTACCTCATAGGAAGAAATCATAGGGAGTTAGATCCGGGGATCTAGGTAGCCACTTGTCAAACAATTATCAGTTTCCCTGCTCGTCCTATTCAGCATTGAGGTAACTCATTGTTAACGAAATTCTGAACGTCATGATAATAGGGTGGGACCCCATCCTGCTGGAACAAGAAATCCTCAGAACCTTCTTGTATTTATGGGAACAACCACTGCTGCATCATATCCAGGTACGTATGGCCAGTTACAGTCTTCCCTACGAAGAAGAATGGTCCATAAAGTTTCCGCGATGAAACTGCGCAGAAAACGTTTATTTTGGGTTAATCATGCTCATGTTCAAGAATTTACGATGAGGCTGTGTACCCATATCCAACAGTTATGCCTGTTGACTCTTCCATTTGCGTGAAAAGCTGCTTTACCACTAAAGATTATGCGGTTCACGAAGTTCTCATCCTTAAACTCATAACGGTTTTGTATGTCGTTTAGTTTCAATTGCTCCAAGAGCTGCAACTTTACGGCTTCACATGCAGTCTCTTACGTAGCGTTTTTCAAACTGTCATACGTGGTACTTGTAGTTCACGGGATGCTTTGCGAACAGACATTTTCAGATTTTTTATGAATGACTCTCTCACGCGGTTCATGGTTGCCTCATTCACCGATGGACGGCCACTCCTTTTCTTAGAACATAGGCAACCAGTAGTAACCAATTTATCATTCCAGGCATAAATGGATTTCTTGCTTGCTGCTTGTTTATTGGGGTACTTTGTCCTAAACTTCCGTTGCACATCTGTAACACACTTGTTTTTGTCTAACTCCAACAATCAGAAAGCCTGCTCTGCACCAGAAGTCGCCATATTGAATATACGCCAACTGCGGCGATTGTGGAAACTACGAGCAGTGCCTGTAGCATCAATATATACCTAACCATCTGATATCGCTGAGATTTTGGACATCGTACTAACAAAAAATGCGACACTGTTAAATAACTTTACTGTTTATCACAGCCTGGACTCCGACCATCTTCCTGTGCATTTCGACATACAGGGTGGCATTTCAGCCAGTGCCTCTGGCCCTCAAAGTAGAGCTGAGACCGACTGGAATAAGTTCACCATTGAAATGCACGGGATGGCGCAACCCAGACTGTCATACTATAGCGAGGCAGACATAGATGTTGCCATTGAAAACTTTACTGCCTCGCTACACACAGCCAAGAGAAATGCTACCACATACACCACAAGACCACCCGGTTTTTGCACGTACCCCGAGGTAGAGCAACTCATTGCGCGGAGACGACGCTTGACAAAACTGTGGCGATACACCCGTCAGCCTGAATATAAAGTGCTAGCAAAATGGCTACGCAACATCATTCGGCAACAAATTAAAATCAATAAAACTGAACAATGGGAAAACAAAATGCTGAGTACCACACATTCGGACTCTTCTTTGTGGAAATTACTCAAGGCTTTCAAAGTTTCCACGAGCGTCAACTCCGCAACTGAGGCGCTGCACACTCAAAGCGGCTTGCACTTCTCCGCAGAGGAGAAAGCCGAGGTCTTCGCTGACTGTCTCCAAGACAGATTCACCGAAACCCCAGTGACCAACTGTGAAATAGAACGGGAGGTCCAGACATGGGTACAAACCTGGGTGGCGCAGAAGCAAGAGCAACAACTACCCACCATAACACCGCAGGAAATTTACAAGCTCATTAGGAAATTGCCTAATGAGAAAGCTGCCGGTCCAGACAAAGTGACTAATGAGGAACTTAAGCATCTCCCGAGAAAAGCTCTGGTGCAACTAACAAAGATATTTAACGCCTGTTTGCAGCAAGGCTATTTCCCCTCTACTTGGAAACGAGCTAAGGTTATCATGCTCCCAAAGCAAGGGAAAAGCACCAGACAACCGCAAAACTACCGTCGCATTAGTCTTTTGTCTACTATTGGTAAACTGCTCGAAAAATGTATCCTTTCTCGACTTCAAAAACAAGTCTCGGCAACACATGAACTCTCAAATTCACAGTTTGGCTTTAGAAAAGGACATTCCACTGAACTACAGCTCCTCAGACTAACTGATGACGTAACAGAGCAATTTAACAATGGGGCTTCAACGTTGGCGCTATTTCTGGACGTAGAAGCTGCATTTGACCGGTGCTGGCACAATGGCCTTATTTATAAACTGCACCACAATTTCCCGGCTCTTCAAAATTATCTATACTTGCTACACAATTTTCTAGAAAAACGGCAGTTTTACGTCCAAGTGGGCCGCTCCTCCTCACGGGAGCGAGTGATGCGGGCTGGCGTCCCACAAGGGGCAATAATGTCCCCTTTTCTGTATATATTATTCACCAATGATTTCCCAGTGGACGCCAGATGCAAGGTCGCCATGTATGCTGACGACACTGCAATATACAACCACCATAGAAATCCACGTTTCGGCCTTGCAGAAATGCAACGTAATGTGAACAACTTCCTCTCATGGCAACAGGACTGGAAAATCAAAATTAATCCCGACAAATGCCAGCTGATTCATTTCTCTAAGCGGCGTCACACTTTGGCAACGGACCTAACGGTCGGTGGTCAGATATTGCACTGCCGTCAGCAAGTTAAATACTTAGGTGTCACCTTGGACCGCACAATGTGTTGGTCCACCCACATAAAAAATAGCGCCAATAAAGGCAGACAGCGGCTAAAGTTGTGCGCCCCCATCTTCCGTAGTAAACAGTTGCGACTAGAGTCAAAACTTATACTATATAGGTCATTTATTCTCTCGGTGGTCCTGTATGCATGTGTGGCCTGGGCTAATGCCTCCAAAGCTGCCCTCAAACAACTCCAAACCCTCCAAAACCTCTCCCTCAGAAAAATCCTCTCTGCTCCATTCCTCACCACCACCCAAACTCTTCACCTCGAAACTCATATCCCGTTCATCCCGGAGGCAATAGACAAAAGAGCCATGGCGGCATGGACGCGCATTAGGAACCACGAAAATGACGTGATCGCTAACATCGGCAAAGGCGAGCCGAAGCACCGCAAGCATACTAGGATAAAAATGTTCTAGAAGAGGCTCGGCTCGCCGACTAATGCGCGTCCACGCAACCTCGTCCCTAAGCCACATACATGTTCCGGCAGAGGCCCTCGCCTCGGAAAATATTCAGGAGCTGCCACCGCGGGACAGTGTATATAGTGTCAAGACTGTAAATAGTGTAGTGCGCTGGGACGCATATTTCTGGTGTGCCCAGTGAAGATGTGTGTGTATATGTCTACGAGTGTGTGTGTGTGGGTGAATGCGTGCGTGTATGTGTCTGTATATAATTTGTAAATATGTACATATGTATATATAACCCAAAGACGAAACAGACAAAAGACAAAAGAAAACTATTCTTCGTGACCTACAGATGGTCACCGTATGGGTTTTTGTATATAGCGAAAACTGTAAATATGAACAAAGTCAACTGTAAATCAATGTAAATATAGCCTGTAAGCCGGGCCCAATGTACCGGCACCAGGCCAATACTTTTACAATAAATAACTTGAAAAAAACTTGAACTTCTTTCATATACCATCTAAAGGAAAGCTGTATCATTTGTTGCTTTTGTATAATAAGTGAACAAAAGTGTTACCAGACTTTAGGGACATCCTGTATGTGCTATCACCTTTAAGAAAAATGAATTCAGAAAACGTGGAGACAATTTGAATTTATTAGTGTTATTTGCAATGTTAACAGTAATTAAATAGTAATTATGAAATAAACTGAGTAGCGGAAATCGATAATTTTGGTTTCAGCTGTTCGGGAATGTGCGCAGACGGCGAAGTATTGATTGCTACATCTGATTGGTGTCTACCAGTATCATTATGAAGACTTGGATATAATGAACTCAATTACAGTGGCGCATAAACTCTAAATTATGCATGCTCGAGGATAAAATGTAGTATCAAATTAAACCCGAGTTTTCGGCCAACAATGTGACGCTTAGTTTCTATTCTATTCCAAATATTAACAATGGATGATAGTTTTATGTGACTTTGTTAAGACTGCATTTTATGCTCACTAGCACGTAAAGACGAAGAGGAACAACTATTTTTAAAAGTATGAACCTCTAGGATAATATAACTCATTCACCTAGTAATGCATAGTTGTCAGATGTTAGGAAGATTTAGGTAGCGCTCTTAAGCCTTCTGATGGATTATCTGGAACAGTTAAACGTGTTTGAGCTAATGATTTTTGCTGGAAAGAACCTTGGAATGCTACTTAGAAAAGTGATGAAAAGAGAGTTAGGAAAAGTCGCAATAAGAGCAGAAGGCTTTTACTTGGATAAGAGTTGTAAAGTTTATGTTCCCAGAAGAAGTTACTGAGGTGAACAATGAAAGAAACGATCAAAGTCTGGAAGTTCAGCTGAGTCAGAAAGTGTGCCATGAGAATTATCTGTTTGTAAAAAAAATTGTCTTGATCCCTTTAAACCCTTGTAACCTTTTTAATTTATTTTTCTAAGCGCTGCATTTTAGGCCGACCTTCCTGCATTAAGCTTAATTAATGAAAAGTAAACAACGTGCTGTGTAATCACACTTCTGTGTAGAGAAAGCGATAGCTTGCTTGCTTGTTGCAGAACACCCAAAAGCAATCCTGAACATCATTATCTCAATAAGTCAGATTTGTCAGATTAAAGCTCTTAGTTTGACTTAATATAACATTGTATTTAAATTTTAAGCTTTTATGAGATGTTACAATCATAGAGAACTTACACAAATCTGTAAGGTCTTGAAATTCCATTCCCGTCACATGACAGAGAAATAAAAATATGAATAACGACCTCCCCTTTGAGAACGTAAGTATTGCAAAATTCTGTCATATAACCAGGAGTATCTCCGAAATGATTCACTTCACAAAAAAGCTCATTTTACAAAAATTGTGCCTTCTAACGAGATCTACATTTTGTATACTAAGATTTGGTCATTCTCTTACTGTTTAATAGCTATGCAAAAGTCACTAAGAGTAAACAGGAATACGTGGGATATACATAGCCAGATAATTCAAAATATGCATTTTATTTGCCATAAAAGTATCCTAAACTGTGGATTTTTAATCAGAATCAGTAAGGCCATTCTTGAGAAAATAAAAATTTTCGTAAAGGTTTCCATGTGAGGTGTAGCTTAGACTGGACCAATTTTCTTCAAAAGCTTCCCGTCGCATCCTTGAAAGATGTTAAACTTCTATTTTTAGGCAGCCTCAAAACATATATTTCCGGTGAAATCTCAACACTAATGTTTTGGATCGAGTACAATACCTTCCCTGCTTATCATACGCAGTCCATAAAAGCTGTTTTCACAATCACTCTGGTCTGAAGTCCTTTGCGGACGAAGGCAGAGGATACAGCGATTGTGCAGTTCACCTTAGCCACTTATTGGCTGTCGGGCGGGGGCTAATAGTCATGGGAAGTATTTTATGCTGCATAGGCACATATTACCCGATATATCAATTTTATGCACACTCATACACACCTCTTTAAGAGCTTGTACATGTGAAAATTCAAGCAAAGAAACTTTCAACTCAATTCCCAGATTTGAGCATTCAAATGTCATTGTTGTGTTTTATTACAATAACTTTAGTTATTGTTATTATATTCTTGCATTATTATAGGAATGATAACAGTAAGACACATAATAATAATTAGCAATAATAAACTAATCAGAATAAAATAATAATAAAAAAAACAATTATATTATTAAGAAACAAAGAAATACATTATCTACTTACTCCAGTGCCAGATGAAGTGGGCCACCTGGTATAATGGGGACGGGGTGTGTTTGTGGAGGAGCACTCCACCTTTGCTGTTCCAAGAAGCAGTGGCGTATGTTAGGAACACTAGCGCTAAAATTTGAGGTGAAAATGACACTTTTGGTTTTTGAATTATATTATTTAAAGATTACATATATACTGTGACTTCATTTTGGCTAATTATTTTTCCCTAGCTGCCATTTTGGAGAATTCAATTTAACCACACTGGAGTGACTATAGCGGCCCTTTTGTTATTTTGCTTCCAGGGTATGAATTGTGTATGAAATGTATTGCTTACATTTCAGTTTTGCTCTAATTTGTATGTCGATTTACATACATAATCCCAAACATGTTATTTAAAGGTGCAACGATTCAGTGGCTACCAAAAGTAATTTTTGCTGAAAGTAAAAGAATTTTAACTTCAACAACTTCATAACAACAGGAATTGTTTCTCTTCAAGTTTCTGTTCATCAATCAAAACAATTTACTTACAGTTTACTGAAGTATCAGAAAATGTCACTAGTGCACTTTTCTCAAAAATGTGAAGGGTGTTTAAAATGCATTTTTTCCCTAGTAAAAAGTATTTATATTATCTGAGAAACTATTTGAGTTAGAACTTTTTTCAGCCCCAGTGCCCCATAGTTATATCTAGGCGATATATACATACAACTATTGTGGAGGTCATCAGGGGAGAATTGTGGGTACTTTGGGAGCCAATTTGCCATTTGAACACATTGCTCGGAATGATATATTCATTAAATCTGGAACTGTGCGTGTAAAACATAACGTCACTGCATGCGCGTAATGGTAATTAGATCCACACACTTCTCTCTTTCTATACAAACTCAAACTGTAAAGATCAGTAGAATGTCTTCCGAATCTGGAGACGGCATAAATAAAAGTGAGGATACCTAAATTAAATTGGGTACGGAAGTCACATAAATGTAACACACGATTCTTTCCTGCAATGCTTTGCTAGATAGAAATAGGTTTATGGGAGCATGTACAAAGAGAAACACAACAACCCGCACGTAAACAGGAATGCGTAACATATCGCGATCGACTCATTTTGTAAAAACGTCCCAAAAGGGCTTCTAAATGAATATCTTCAATAACATTTAAATGCTTAATGTTTGGCTTGAACGCAATGTTTGCTGTAATTAAACAGTCAATAGAAGAAGGGAAGTATAAATGTATTTCGTTGCTGGCGGTGCTTAAAGACAGCACGATCAGAAATCAGGAAGCGCAATCATTAGCTGTTGGTTGGCAAGATAAAGCAGAGGGTTAAGCCAGGCACTGAGGTAATTACCTCTGGTCTATGAGTTATTTATGGAGCTAAAGGATAGGATGAAGTGAACAACGGCAACTAGCTTGCCGTAATTAAGGTGATTGTGCCCACGTAATTTTCATGTCGAGAACTAATGAAAAGCTCTTTCGCGGCTAACGTCACTTTGAGGTTCGCAAAGCAGTAGTTGGAGTAAACTTGAAAATTAAATTAAGTCTCTCTGTTCCTTCAATCCATCTGTCTTTCATAAAGGATACTCTCATTTAGAAGATTAAAAGTAGAAACATGAGTCGAACAGGTTAATGCAGTCTTAAATATTCAGAAGATGAAACGGAAAACTTCTATTTTATGTTTAGGGGAAGGCGAATAGGAGAAATAGTATACTCATTACGCACATCAGAGACCGAAATTCTCCTCTGTATTAGACATTGCAGTTGACCACTGAGGCACATTTCCATATCCTCACCTTCCTTTGTGTGTTCCATTGAACAATGGTATTAACATTTTTTGTCCGCGTACCCAAACACAGAAGTAATAAGATGTTCAACTGCGGTATAAAGTGATTTATTTTTTGGAACTAGCAACACTTACACACACGATGTCATACGATGTGTACTGAATTTGAATTATTATTTTGCTCCACGTCTGAAAAATTCAAATGACTTTTCATAATCGCCGTGATTGTTTACCAAGAGTCTCCGAAGTTGGGATGGTTTTGACGCGCGATTACCTCCTCACCTTCATCTATACTAAGCGGAATACTGTTCTCAGGTGGTCTCTGCTCCGGCTGCTCTGTATGGATCTTAATTTCTGGGTATGCGTGAGTGTTTTCACATAAAAGTCAGAACTCTAGTAGAAACACTTTTATTCTGAAACAAAGAAATGCTTGAGATTTGCCGATCGCTATTAGAAACGTTACGTAGTTATTGTATATTTACTCAGACCGAAGATTGTTACTGTAAAATGTAATGTGTCCTCACACTCGAGGGTGCGGAAGGCACGTCGGTGCGACTGACCTGCTCGCTCGCGGTCCGGAAGTCAAGCCTGTTTGACTGTCCTGATCACTCGGGGATCTGGGAGAGAAGTGTGTCCGACTGACCTGACCACTCGGGGTCTGGAAGACAAGTGTTTGTCACTGCGCGCTGACGGTAACAAGTCAATTTCCGAGTTTCCCCTCATTTACCCCTTAAAAACTTGGCGTTATGACGCTATTAATGCCTTTCACTTCTTAATAATCTCTACACTGGCAAGGGGGTTTCGCCGGAGCATACGTGACCATCCCTTGTTTTCCTGTTCAGCACACCTGCACTAAACGATTTCCAGGAAAACTGACCTTACAGGGTTTTTAGCCCGACTACCTGGTGTTTGCCATTAATGACTTGTCTGTAACATCATGTGTCCCTTCTGACAATTTTAACAGTTAAAAGTGCTCCCACCTTTTATGCATGCGACGATTTTAATATTTACCGGTTATTTAATTCTGGCATGTGAAGCAGAATTATTTCCATAATTATGCCGTTCACAATTTCGGCTTCAGTTTAATACAATTATTCGACGTTTGGTTGCAGATAATGAAGAGGGGCAGAGGTGGGTCATACATATGTGATACAATTTCATACTTAATATAAGATTCTTTGTGATAATTGTATTTCAATTTCTCGGGTTTTCGATTTGCTCATAGATGGTTCAACTTCAACACTATTCTCACCGAAGTCTCACGATAGAACATGTGTTTTCGCGCTTTTCACTAGTTATAATGGTTCACTGTAACTTGTTTAACTGATCTTACGTTTTCCTCTTGTAACGAATTAACCAATATTACAACAAAATTTATAAAAGTGCACTACCACAGTAATAAAAATAAATTCAACGGCGATAGTGAAAATAAATTCACTAATATAAGGAATGATATTGGAGACTGAGTAAATAAAACAAGGCTGCACACAACAATCAGGGTTATATGTGAGTACTGAAAGATTATATCTTAATCAGTAACGTACCTACATTAGGAGATACCATTATTGGCGTTTAAAATAAACAATACAAATGATTAGCAAGCGCAGCAATAAGAAATCATTGTTGAGAAGACTGAGAGTAAGAAAAATAGTTCTTGGACAGAGAACAATTCAAATCTCCCTGCCTGAAGTATATTTTATAGTCGTTTGCGATTATAATCATTTTGGACAATTATTCAAAAAGCATATATATATATATATATATATATATATATATATATATATATATATATATATATATGGGCGTATTTTAAATGTTAGGTACTCCCTAAGGACTCTTTGCGTGCCCCTGGGGGTACTACCGCGATTGTGCTTTGGAATTACTTTCTTTGGCCCCTTTGTTTGAGCCTAATAATCCTATTAAATCTCATAATATAGGCGATGTTCCCAAATCCCAGTGCGCTTCTTGAAGTTAATCCTGTATTTGTGTACGGAGCATGTATAATTCTGTCTGAAGGATGTGTAGGTTTCAAGGGTAGTACACATTTAATACTTTTCTGGATGCCTATTTTTATACGCTCTGTATTAAATATATAGAACTCTGCAGACGGAAGCGTGATTCTAACTGAATACCTCTTCGTTAAATACCTGCCACCGAACGGGGTGTTACAGACAGTAACACTAGGGACTTGTATTTGGGAGGTCCTGTGTTTGACTAATCTGACCATAGGTTTTTTCCGCAGCTCCCCTTGGTCACTGGAGGAATGCTGATATGACTACTTTTCTTTTCGTGACTACTATTCTTCCATTTTATTTCACTAATATTCAACTGTCAGAGAAGGAGCGAGTGTGGCGCTGCTGCATGGTGCATTATGCGCCCTGTAACAGCACAGGACGATCCTGTCCCCTCAGTAGGAACAGTGTCAGTACCTTGAGGTGTGCATGAGGACATCTGGATCTTCTGCATATGTTAGGTAATCCAAACTGACTCTTGCCTCTTGTGCCGGGTTTCGCCGCACCCGCTGGGCACTGCCATCTCCTCCTTCCCTCACGGGGCTCACATACAATAAACCAATGCTCTCCAAATTTCTTATACGCTCGGAAACATTTCAGTCATGCGGGCGCCACCACAAGTATCCTTCTTTTGAGAGGAAAAAGAGAATGCACAGCTTAGGGAAGTAATTAATACAGCTTTATGTGTACAAAAGCATAATTCATGGGTTATACTGGGAAGATATACGGAAGGAAATAGTTTTATCCTGAAATTTGAAGTAATATTAGAAATCGTCACCCTTATGAATGGTGCCAGAAAAATACGTCATGGTGCCCGCGTTGGACAGGGCTGCAATAGACTGACTCTAAGCTCAGTGTGGAATCCGTTCTGTTTGTAGTCTACCCCTAGATATTCATCTATCTAACCACACAAAAGACAGCTAGTGTAATGTAGGTCACAGCAACAAGCTAACAACAATATCATTCATAGTGGACAAGATATTTTTATTATCAGGCAACCAACTTGAGAGAGACGGATGACTTCATGTATAGTGTGCGAGGTTTGAGTTGGGACATGGACACTAGAAAGACATAGCACTAAATTACAAAAGGCAGCTGGTAATTCGTAACAGCCTACTCTCAGATCTTTTACTATTGAAACTATTTAAATTCGGGATTGCAAAGGTTGCAAAGGTATTTCCCAACACCCGCTTATATCAATACGAAAACTAGTGGAACAAGGACGGCTAGACTATCACGATATTTTCCGCATTTCTGTATAAATTTTTCTACATTTCAAAAGTATAACTCGGTCTGAGAGACTAGGCAGTGAAGGGCGACTGCGACGGTGTTTTTCAGCATTTGGACCGTCTTTAGCGAACCTCCCTCCTAGAACATTCAGGCGTGGGCGTCGGCAGACTGTGTTTCAGGGTGGGGGGCATGTTAGAATCCCTAATATTGTCATTTGAAACTCAATTTCTTGAAAACAACGATTAATGACTTCTTAAGCTTCATTCAGCAAGTATAAAATGACTGGAAACCCTCGAGCTTAATGAAATTGTGAAGAAAGTCCAAGAAATTGTTTTTGTATCAGAACTAAAACAATAGTTTAATGGTCAGTAATTGACTGAACATTAAATTCATAAATTTCCAAGGGGGCGCCCTCCCCTTGACCTCCCTTCACGACCCCATGCGGTCAAGTGGCAGCACAAGTGAATGTTTCAACTTACACCTCAAACGCTACAACTCTGCTCTGGAGTTCCGTAGCACTGCTTACAATACGAGAGTGGGTCTGCCCTGTTGCAGTTCTACATAGTTGTGTGCAATCAAGGGTCGGTTGAAAAGAAACAGTCCATCCGAAAATAACAAGGTATAAGGGTTGCACATCAGATATTTATGCTTCTCACACATCAGATCAGTGACCTTGAGTGCACCGTCTCGAATATAGTGAAAATTGCAGGAGATTTTCTTTTGAGAATCTTAGATAATGTAATACGCTGAAATGCTAGTGCTGTAGCCATAATCGATATAAGGAAGCGACTCAATAGAAATATTTATGTTAATGAGCACTGTATTTCACAATAATCATCAGGTAGTCTCAAAGTTTACTTATGTGGGTATTTTAAGTATAAAAGGTATATATCTATTCTTTATAAATAATTAATTACACATATAAATTATTTCATTGGATGAACGAAATATTCAGCTAAAATAAGTGTGCCATAAAAATCACCAACTTTATCTTGAAACATTTCGAAGCGTAAACAGTCGGGTAGTGCGTCGAGTGTTGTGTCACATTCACATTCGTTTCTCTTTTTATATCTGGTGGATGTCAAAAGAGGTAATTCTACCATGGTGGAGCCTCTAGACCAGAACCATTCCACGAAAGGGCCCTTTACTGGTTTAATGATATTTGTAAGAAGGGACGGTGGTAAGACTGTGGTTTAGTTTGTCACAGAGTGTTGACTGCCGAGACATTGATGTTTTCTAATTATGTGACAGCTTTTATTTAATTGTTTATTTTTTGTTAGATTAGGTATAGCCGTTTTAGTTAGGGCCAAGTACAAGTCTGGGGCGTTTGTAAGTTTTTTCGTGATCAAGGTTGTACTCCCCTAAGCCACGGTACCAGTCTGCGTCAACAGTGATGCGAAGGTAGTGGTTTTGAAGAGTTTGCAGACGTTAAAGGTGAGTTTGGGCGGCAATTCCCCAAACTTGACATCCGTAGGTTAGGGCACAGCGAAGCATTTGTTTGTAGAGGAGCAGTTTATTTTAGCAGTTTATTGCAATTTATTGCATATTACCGGCTCCGGCGTTTTGTCTTGTTTTGGACGCCGGAGCCTGCATTTCACAGCTTTGACTTCCCTGAAGATGCCGCACGAAGTTTTCGGCGAAACGTTGGAAAATAAAACTACTGGAACACAGCCTACAAGCCCGGAAGGAATGCATAATGGAATTAGCAACGCCAGCCGTGAAAGCCTTAGCATTTATGATGATTCAGTTGTCCATAGTTAAGGAAGCAGACAAATGAAGCAACCGAAACACGTCTGTGACAGTAAAAACAATTCTGACATAAAGGGATACGGATTTTCCCAATAATGCACATCATTATCCATTAAGAGGTAAAGGAATAGTAATTGTTTTAATACACAAATAAATAAATGCCTTACTCTTCATTTTCCTAGAACAATTACGTTCTTTTACAGATTACTAGGCTGAAATAAAATTAATGTTCTGGTAATGAATGACACCACACCAATGATGCCATACAATGCTTATACCTTTCACATGAATTTGTTGCCTGCTCTTCTCTTTTCCTTCATTTTTACTAATGCCAGCCGATACCTCCCCTAACCTCCTCTCCATCCGAATGTGGAGAGTGTTCAATCAATGCGAACACATGCCATTGATCTTAAGAATTAAACGTTGCATGACAATTTTATATCAATTGCTGCTAAATGTATTCGAATTTAGACAAAATAGCATTACAGCACTGTTCACACAATGTCTGGGCGGCAGTTAGTGAAATAATAAACCCTTTATATCCATTCGTCAAAAAGCTAGATGGCTCCAAGTATTTGACACAAATTACTTTCACAATAACTGTGTTGAGCATCGTGTAGAATCCCTGGTTAACCTATGGTCGAAATAATAACCTCCACCCGGTATAACAGTGATGTCTATTACAAAATACATTTAAATATGTTACTAATGCTAAATATGTTCTTAGGACGAAGGCAAAGGATGTTGTGGTCTTCCACTCCACCATAACATTTATAAATCTTTTATGCTTCACAGATAAATGCTTCTTATATATCCTTCTCAGATTGAACGGTTGGCGGATGTAAATCGTTCCAAAAACAGAGTTGCCTATTTAAATGGGTCATCGTATGAACAACCTGCGTGTTCCGCAGTAGGGTATGTTAATGGTTACGTAAACATTAGAATGATTGCGTTTCCTTTGTTTCTAGTATCAGTGTAAGAAGCCGGATACAAGAGCATTTGTAGCCTATTCGTCAATCTCAAAACAAGCAAACATGTTTGAAAAGTTTGCGACTGCCGGAATAATTCGATAACAATAGAAATATCAAACACACAGAAGCTGCAAACAGTACTATTATAAGTATATAAAGTAAGGGAATAGTGCAGAGAAGTATTCATTAATCAAAACATGTTCACTGTGTATTCTCTGTAAATGTATAGAACTATAATTTTGTGAGTGATGGTCTATCACTGATAAACAATCAAGGTCACAATTATAGTAGAACGACTGTTACAGGTATAACATTAGCAAACATGTTAGCCTAAAGGACTAGGGCAATCAAATGGTACAATAATATGATGAAAAGTTAGCAGGATCTAAAACTAAAATTTAAACCTAAATAAAAAGTATGTTTGTTAAGTCTTCAGTTGTAAAACATTCAATTATGTTACACAACAATGTTAGGTACATTATATTACAACACTATTATTCGTGATAAAGAAATTATTGTTAAGCAACTTCATGACAAAACAGGCATTTTTAAGAAAACAATAACATTACTCCAAAATCATAATGAAGTGAACGTTTCTGACATTTCCAGTAACTTGACATCAGACTGCGTTAATTGATTCAGCAAGTGAAGCCACAAGGTAAGAGAGCCCAGTTTTAATATAATGCAGAATTTAAGACGGACAAACTTGTAGCAGGGTGTTTAATGTTAGTGATTAAGCTTAATAAATCACAAACAAGCAGTAAAATAGTTGCCGTTTCAGTGTTTTTAGTGGTCAAAAAGGTTGTAATGATGTGGTTAAACAAACAAATTAATTCCGAGTGATTTTTTAGTATCCAGACAACCAAATGAAGATTGACGTGCTGTTAGTAGGAAAAATGCACGAGTAATCACAACTGAATAACAAGGAGAGTCAAATCAAATTTGTTCCAAACGTAGTTGAGTTGTCTATTTATAGATTGCGTCGCGATATCAAGGTAGTTGTTATGTTGCCCAAAGTAATATGCTAACAGCTCACAGATAAAAATATTGAACTTATCTCATCATTGAAGATTTCTATTTATGAATATAATTTTTGGCAAGCTATAAGGCCTGATGGTACTTATGTAAATATGATTTTTACTTTCGCTAGATAGCATAACGATTAATCATAAATGATTAATTTTGAATCTGGATTTTTTACTGCTTATGTGCAAATTTAAATTATAGAATTAACGAAACAGAAATTAGATATTTGTCTCTATATGATTTAAGAGTTATATTCTTGACTCGGGTACGGCCTGATGTTGCCTCTCTTTATTCGTATAGCTTCTTAAATAATTCTAATAAGTTCTTATACACGTAAGGATCACGTTCTTGGTGGAGTTAGGATACACGTACGTCAGAAATGACCTTCATTTGTCTATTGACATGTTATCTATATGCATACTGAAACTGTTTGAAATAGACACAAAACATTGATTTAGTTCTTATTGTGTTTTCACTCCCCTCAGGGTGATCGTAAATTACTTTGTGAGGTGGTGGGCGAAGAGGCACTGGGGAAGGCTTCCTCCGGGTTCTCCGGTTTCCCCCGCCATGTCATTCCAACGGTACTCCCTCTTCATTCGATGCATCACCAGTGTCACCGCCTGCGGTGCCGTATGCAACTATTTCAAATCTAGTGGCGTTAAATTATCATGTACGAATCATCATCTGGTCGATCTTTTGTTTTGTAGGCACTTTTGTTCGTTTTTTATTTAGTCCAACTGCACTAATCGTAATGATTATATTTTAGGAAGAATTTAACACTTTCTGGTCAAATCTTTGACTTATAATAATTAATTTATATTTTATTTATGAAAATGTTCACATAAATATCATTCGACGTCTAACCTTCCCAGATAACACCTTTTGTTGCGCTCGAGAATTCATAAGTTAGGTCAGAGATCTTATGAATTACTCATTATACTTGTAGTTATAGTGTACTAAATTGCACGTTTTTAAACGGTGTTAATATGATCCATATTTTATCTGTTTGACTCTGTACCCGAGGTCATAAATAAGAGCAAATTATGAAGATCAATAAAATCTTTGGAAATGTTATCACAGTCAACATTATAATCACTGCAAATAAATTCGTAAAGGGAGCCGACTTATGCAAAATCAACCAAAGCTCCCCCTCCTTTTTGTTGGAAAAGTTTTCATCTACAATTAGTTTGCTGATTTCCGCTGTTGTTCTGAAAAAAATCGGATCCGCGCCTCTTAAAACTTCTTTGAAGTTCGTCTGTCTGTTCTGTCAGTCAGCTGTTGTAGTTGTATTCGAGATTTGCAGAGAGGAAGCGACCTCGTTGACCTCCCCTTATGGACAACACATACAAAAGAAGGTCGCCAGGTTGGCTTCCTCCGCAGGATTTCGTTTATTCTTTCAGATGAGTTTGCGTGGTTGACCATCTGATTGTCAATATCCTTTTATTTATTTTGATTTATTTATTCTTATGAACATAACAGGCTTGGTCGAGAGCTTCCTGTCGTTTGGTTCACCACTCCGGTAGAGTGCTGTGGACCCCCTTCAAGGGTGCCTTGATGTAGTGTTTAACGCCCGCTTTTACTACTACGGCTCCGCAGGTGGTGACACTGATGATACATGGAATGAAGATGGAGCACCGGTGGAATGAGATGGCGGGGGAAACCGGAGCACCCGGAGAAAACCCGCCCTGACGCCGCTTCGTCCACCACGAATACCACATGCGGGTCCCTGGGATCGAACCCAGGCCGCATAGGTGGTAGACGAGCGCGCTAACCGCTCAGCCACAGCGCCGCCTCAAGGGTGCCTTGTTGACCTTACCGGATTGCTGGGAGAGGCACCTTGGTTGGTCTTTCATCTGGGAAGAACTGTCATTTATTAGGGTTGTCTTTTTGGTCTTCATTGCACTATCTCTGGTTAGCAGTTCTGCACTGTGTAGCGATTGATCCTTTTACACTCTGTTCCACCCTAGAGCAGCTTGCCTCTTTATTTAGTACAGCTTCTTTCATCACATCCAGTTCGATCCAGGTAGCTAGCCAAAGACGACCATACACATAACATTTTCCTTTTCCTCTCACCTTTCTAATCCTTTACCATTACTAAATCATCAGAAAAACTACTTCACTCCGTCAATAACTCCATTAAATAAAACACTATTGCTGCAATTATCAATTGTGTATGATTTCTAGGTCACGGTAAATGCTGGTAATTAAACAAACCGATATACAAGTCCCTTCCGGTGTATTCACATATTCTAAAAGAAACTATTCATGATAGAGATGAAATCTTGTTATGCTAACACTTCCGCAGTTTAATAGCAGTTTGTTTCAAAACGTAAGCTAATTGTCAAATAAAATTAAAGACTATAATTTAATCAAATAGATGGCGAGATCATAGCATACATATAGTCCACAGACAAACAAACCACAATCAACCTCCTCAATACCGTCACTATCAACGTAATACAAAGACCAAATACATTTTTAAACATGGCACAAAAACATAAAGCATTTGTTATGTGGAGAATATTATTGTTTTAATTGAAAGCTACTAAGATATCAATAACATCCATTTACCCAGTAGAATGGCTCTTACGGTAACATCTGTGGGCCCCATTTGGGGTCGGTATGGGTTGCTCAGTTGGTTAGACGCTAGCCTACTGATCCCAAGGTCAGACCGGTGGTTTTTAATTGTACTTAAGAACAGCTCCATGTCAGTAGGTTAACTGGCACGTAAATGAACTCCTGCGGTACCAAATTCCGGCACACCGGCAACGCTGATGTGATCGTGGGAATTGACAGTGTCGTTAAACAATAAAATAATAGTTTTTTTCCGCATTCGAGAGATCTCGAATCCCGTAGACGACCTTCCTTACCCATAGGTCGCCCGTGTCGCCAGGTGAATGCCGAGAAGGAATTTCCAGAATTTCGAATTTCCAGAACAGGTACTCCACTGATGTTACAGGAGTGCCATACATCATACTCTTCATACAACTCCATAGAAAATAGCTGAGAGCTGTGAGACCTGCAACCGCACTGGCCATGGAACTGGTCCACCTTTACCCATTGATGGATTTGAATATGGGACGTTGAGGTGATTCCGCACATTTACATCAAAGTGAGCTGTAACTGATGTCAGCCATTTCAGCAGCTGTGTACTAGTACGTGTCGCATTGCTGTTAAAACGTTACTGTACTGGGAACTATGCAAGTAACGCAGTAGGATATGCGCCAAGAACTCTACAGAGAAATTTAACACATGCGCAGTGATGTTATTATGCTCAGGTCGTTTATGTCAGTACAAAGTTGGCTAAAGGGTAGTATACCTTCCGTATTAACATACCAAAACGAATGTTAACGAATTGTTACGATCGTTCATTCTCAAACTTCGACGCTCTCCAGCGTCCAAACCGTGCATTTTCGAACATGGATTCCTCCCGAAAATCAGTTTATCATCCCACACAACATACTAAGCGATGTCGGCGTTTTCTGGGACACCCAGTATAATAAGTTTCCGATACAGCCAAAACTGAGGAATGCATTTGTTGATGCAAAAAAAAATTGAGACCTCCATGCTGCTCCTTGTAACACCACATCAAAGAATAGTATTTTCGATCACAGTTGCTAGTCACACTGATGACTACTCTCACAGAGCCATATATAAACTCTCGAGGATACAACTCCGCCGCTATTTGCATTACAAAAGCTATGTGGACTGGAGAGGAGCCATATTGAAATATTATTCTGCCCTGCGGCTGCAGTACGAGAACGCATGACAGGTTTACGTTCTCCGGATTGTTGATAGCCGTCTGGAGCCTCCTCAATCTTTCACTGCCTCCACGGAGGTATTGACACACAACCGCCGAACAAGATATTCTGATTAAATCTTCTGGCTTCCTTGGGACAACCTGCCTGCTTTGCTTTACTACTGTGATGCCACAACGGTTATATTCAGCATTAAAAGGTGATTTCAGCATATCGAAGAAGTAATCAATGTTAGCAAAAATGCTGACGGATAGCTTTCGAAACTTCTCTGCACGGATGAGCAGAATTTCATACTGGCGCATGGAAATAACGCAAGATTTTAACCTCCATATGTTTGATTCAGAATGCTTATACTTTATCGCATAAAAAGCACCCTTAAAGTTACAAAATATAAGTGTAACATTTGTTAGTTTCCCTCTGTTATAGGTAAAATAGCAAATAATAATATGAAACTGGGAAGAACTATTCATATTGACTCGTGTAGGTATTTATACTAATTCTCATCTTCTATTATGTTACGGCTAACAGTTTGATAATGCATGAGTTACATGGAAGACAGTAAAACAAAATAATATACATCGTGCTTATAAATTACACATGTGATCCTTTTCTCTTTAGCAGCCTTACAAATACTTATTCCTTTACTTTGATACTTTGTACAAAAATAGAGAAACTGTATCAATTTTGATTAAAATATAAGTGTAAGATGTTTTAATAACAAATAAACTATATCTTGAATGTTCTTGGTATATTCTCAAAATTCGTCTTCATTCTGGGTGACTTTTGCATAACTGCTAAATCGTAAGATATGAACAAAATATGTAGATCTGGTTAAAACACACAATTTATAAGAAATATATATATTTCCTTGGAGTGAATTCTCCAACACTTATACTTTTCTCAAACGAGAAGTCATTGGCATTTTTACATCCTGGACATACAAAGAGAAATGGATTTCAAAGCCAGTTGCGTAGCGACCATCTTTAATATGCTCCATTATCAGTTAAAACCTACTTACTTACTGTATTCTCATATTCCCCTTGCACCCACAAGATAATTAGCAATAAGATAATTTCTGCAAATATTTATCTCGATTAACATGAGTAAAGGAATAAGCATTTGTAAAGATAGTTTGTACAAGAATAGAGGAAGTCATGTGAGCGCAACACTTCAGATTTTTATTGTAAAACTTGTTTTGTTTCCTTCCTCATAAAAATGTGAAGCAAAAAAAAGCAAGAGTAGAGTAAACCTTGACCAAAGAGTCACATTTTTATTTTATCTTGTGTTTAGAAGTCTCTAATAACACTATTTCTTCGTGCACCATTAAATGTGTCAGCTTTGTTGTAGCTCATTGCACCAGAATTAATCAAAAATACCACCAGAGTATATGGATCGACGTGAACTGACTGCACTCCGCGCATGTTATGTAAGATACCCATAAGTTATAGTACTATTTCCCCTAACCAAATGTGACGCTATTGAAAAGTAGTGGACCCTCCAAAGATTAAGCTGTTGTTTAGAAGCACTCAAGGGTGCATATTCGGTAGAGGCAAAATCACCGACCCCAGTAATGTAACAAGTTCAATGCACAGACTATCCCCCCTCTTTCCTCGTCTTTCTCTTACTCTCATTCTCTTCTTCCTTTACCGTCTTCGTCTGTTTCCAAATATTTCTCCCTTTCTCAATCTCCTCCTCTTTAGTACTATCAATTTTCCAATTTCTATATTACTCTTTCATTATTTTTCTATATCCTCGCCATTTCTTCTCCCCATACGTTAATTGCTTTTTGAGAAGCTTCACGCTAACACTCCCTCCCAACCGGTCTTTGTCTCTGTTCAGCGTATATGTCTTGTGTCTTTCCAAAGGAGACTGAATGTATATATCTGGAACATAAACAGACGTTTGTTATACATATTAGGGTTCGGAAAATGTATTGTCACCGCGCCCGCCGCATCTAATTGCCGACAACAGCAGTGTCACCCATCGCATTATTGTCGGCACTACGGCAAAGGAGCCGAAGGAAAGAGACAGAGAATGGCCGCATTGTTGGGGCGCTTGCCGAAAGAGAGAAAAGGATACAGGCTTCTGGAGTCTTCTACTTTGTATCTCGCCGCAATAACTGAACGTTCCTGAAGCTTCCAGAATAGTGCCTGGGAGATATAAATAGCGGTAAAGTGCGACAGAGGGGAGTCAGACGTATGTGAAGCGTTGAGTAGTCGTGCCGACGGAAAGAAGAGACGTATGTGAAGCGTTGAGTAGTCGTGCCGACGGAAAGGACAGACGTATGTGAAGCGTTGAGTAGTCGTGCCGACGGAAAGAAGAGACGTATGCGAAGGTTCAGGAGTCGTGCCGACGGAGAAGGGAAGTTTTGTGACGAATTTGGAGCCGTGCTGTGAGTGAATCGGAAAAGACTTTCTTGCTGTTGCAACGAGTGTAAAAAGTTACTGTTTACGGAAATAAAAGTGTTTCTTTATCTAGACTACATCTGTCGTCTTTACTTTTTACACCCACCAAAAGTCACAGTATCTACCACATGCTAATCAGGGAGTATAGTGTCTGCCTAAGCTACGAGAATAAGAGCTCACTCTTACTATAATTTCCAAGGCTCATCATAAAAAGAGTTCGATTGATAAAGAAAGCTTGTGAGACAATTATTCTTGCAAAGCATTTTGTGGTACGTGAATTATTAACTGAAAACAGCAACATATTATGATATTTTGAATCCATTAAAATCCATTTGATAAAATGTTTAGTATGGGAACTGGTCTTATCTTTAAATTAGATCTTCAAGTTCAGTAGTGATTACATATTTCAATTACTCCTGAGTGAATGCTAACATATTCGTTTGCGTTTCCGTTTCCATTTCCGTATCATTCGAATTTAAGACAAACATGTTTTTGTTTGTCATGTCTTCATTAAACATTGACACAGCAATATAAACATGAGAACGTACTGTCTTTGATATCGCGAGTGCTGATGGCCTTTCAGTAATTTCATCAAGGTTAACAGTACGCAAAGTTGAAAGTAAGTTTGTTGGCATAAATAAATAATAATTACCATTTGAAAATAGTAGTTACTTAACGACTACAGGCATGGGTCTGAAATCTCAAATTTGCTAATCTTGTAGCAAAAGAGGATTTGATAACATAATTAAAATCAACAACTACGTCACTTTTTTCTTTTAGCAAAATCATAGAAGTGGCTTACCCTTTTCGTGAATTAGGCAGGTTCGGATGTTGTATTGCTTCTTTTATGTTTTGAATTCACAAATTCAAATAACACTGAATGAATAATAATAAATGAATGTAGGAGATAAAACTATCAGCTATTTGTTTTTTAACACCGTACCTTTAATCTACTCAGTTTGGTTTTGGTTGCTGAATAAGACAAAAACAGACCGTACATCTGTTGAAAAGCTCTTGGGTATATACATGGAAGCAATTAAATAACACTGGTAATCTATGATTGCCGCAAATCACTGGCTTCAAGCATTAAATCGCATAAGTTTGCCTGTTTAATTTTTCACCAGATGCTCAAAATAAAAGCGTAAGTGAACGCTGAGGATTAGTAATTAATAACAATAGTAAATTAATATGGTGTAAATATTTAAAATGCATATATGGATATGTTTAGATAATATGTTTGTGATAAGCGTAGCTTGAAACGACAGAAAATTGGCAGAAATTCGGTGAGAAAACGTTGGATTATTTGTCACATTGTTACCCAAAAGGCAACACTAATTGGCGGATGAGGTGAAATTATGATTGACTATACTTGAGTAAATTTATTCAGCTCTGTGATTTTGTAAAGTGAAGTTGCAATTCAGCAGCAATAGCACTGTGATGTTTCATGCAGAATCAGATTATATGAATTGCAAGGGCACACTTTAAAGGAAATATCGATGTAATTTGCTGCATAATGTGGCAATCTGGCACACGGAAATAGTTTTAGCATGTATGCATTCAGTTCTATTCAAATTAATCGTTACGTAGTCTCGCAAATCTCATATTCTCCCTAACTACTTTTACAAGAAAAACGAATTAATGCCCTATTGAATTATTCATAAGAATGAACATACCTCTTCTAATACACAAAACAATATTCCATCTCAAATTTCACTCATCATTCACTACAAACTTCAGTATGTACCGACCGCCATTTTACCCATTGTTAAGGGTGAATGTTAGGAAGAAATTGCGGTTATCACTGTTTTACTTTCTCTACTGGTAAGTAAAGGAATAACTGCATTCCACCCAAAAATTCCATGTCGAGATTTCACCGCAAATATATGTTTTGAGACCCCTTGAATAAAGAAAAAGCATTTTTAGAAAAAGGCCCGTGTGTGTGTCTGTCTGTGGACAGTATAACTCAAAAACTAAAAGTCGGTTAAAAACCAAAGTTGGCATTTAATGAAAAGAAGAAAATAGCCCCACCCTAAACTACCCTTCAGATCGAAAATTTTTTGAAGGTTTTTATTTTCTTGAAATGGCTCCAACTGTTTTGATTAGAATGATATATGTTTAAGATATTTTTATGTCAAATGAAATGTATATTTTGAATTTTCGGGCTATAACCCATGCAGTCCTGTTCACTCTGCATGACTTTTGAATAACTTGTATACCGTGATAGACAAAATCTTAATATACAAAAAATGCAGCTCTTGCTAAACCACACAATTTATGTCTGATTTTTTTTTTTTTTTTTTTTTTTTTTTTTTTTTTTTTTTTTTTTTTTTTTAAGACTGAGCCATTTTGGAGGTATTCCGTGTTATTTGTGTGAGTTTTGGAAAACTTTAAACTTTCGTGAAATGGAACGTCATTGTCCATTTATTTCTATCTTAAGTGTGCAAAAAGAACGGGATCTCAAAGCTTTAAAAGATTTGACTATCGCTCAAAACCTACTGTATTCTAATATTCCCCTTGCATCTACAAGGAAATAAGCAATAAGATAATTTGTGTAAATGTTTATCTCAACTAACACGAAGAAGATATAGGAATAAGAGTTTGTAAGAATAATCGGTACAAAGTAGAGTAACTCATATGATTACAACACAGGATATTTTTCTGATTGTATTGTTTGTGGCCCACATCAATATCCCTTGCAAGTAGTATATACTGTGATTTCAGTTTTTGGATTTTAAGTGAATAACTCCACTTCACATTAACGACTTTTTTCTACCCACCAATATCTAATTACTAAAACCAAATAAAGAGAAAAAAATGTTGATTGGCTGGGGTTGTTTACTGATGAATTTTGAATTTCCCGTGCGCAGGGAAGGTAGCCATTGTGTTCCCAGATTTATGTGTAATCACAGGGCTAGCGGTTACAGCTCAGTTTGCACAGAGGGCACCCTATTTGCTAGCAACTTGTGGTGAAATGACGTTGCAGAAGTAATATTGCTATCCGCCCTATGGGCCCGCTGTTTACTTAGTAGACCGCCACGCCGGGATTAGATTGCCCTCCCACTACAGAAAAGGAATCGTTAATTTCTACACACAACACTGGAGAGCTTCGAAAGAACACCAGGATTAACGACGAAGGCACTCCCACTAAAGTAATGGCTATATAGGTGTTTAGGCATATTAACTAACGAGAAAACCTATGATTTACTATTATATGGTTCTTAAACAAACACCATTATGTTGATTTACCTTAAACAAACGAAATGAACTTCGTTGTTCGGATCCCCAAGGATTCTAAATTCGCGATGAGCTCAGAATAATTCACATTATATTAGACTTCAGTATTTCCAGAACCGAGTGGGATAGCTAAGGCTCGCATTCGGGAGGTCTTGGGTTCGATTTCTATTCAATAGGTCAATTCACTATAGCTTTTTGTGGTTTTATTAAGGGTAACCGAATGCTGGTGTGGAATAGAGTATGTACAAACTTCAGCTAAGACTTCCGTTTAGGATCAGTTGTAATATTATACTTCCTTTCCTTCTTACTTATTGTAACAGTATATTAATCGATAAGCATTTTGATGATAGCATTGTTATAATTATATAAAATATCAACTAATGATGTAAAATATCGGAAAATATTTAAGATAAAGAAAAACCTTTCTCTACCATATTGTGACCCCAACCGACAGCAGCGGCAACAGCAAAGGCTCGGGGCCGGGCTGCCTCGCAGCACTGGCGGTACGTGCAACAAAGGTGCTCAAGGTCTGGCTGTTTCGTGCGACTATTGTGAACATGCGGTAACAATCACAGCGGCAGAACCACAAGGGGTTTTCTAGATCACTCGAGAAATGTCCGGCGGCCGGCATATTTATAGAAGTTCGAGAAAGGACCGTGTTATATCATCTCCGCTATATAAGGAGGCGAGGCAACGAGAGTAGTTAGTTATAGACATGAGATATCGGAGTCATTCAGCTTTTAGTGTGTGTGTGTGTATGTGTACGGACGTTGTGAGAGAACCGGCGCATAGTGCAGGAAGAAAGCGGAGCATTTAATGAGTGTTGAGTGATCATATCTCTGAGTTAGTGTTTGAGTAACAGAGAGGGTGAAGAAAGACAGAAAGGAATAAGTCAAGCTTACGAGAGGAAAACAGTTGTTGAGTTGTAATATCACGAAGGACTGAAGACTTAATGACAGAATGGGAACTGTGCTGTTGTAGATTCAGCTAGAAGAAAATAACGAAAAAATGGACTTTTGTCATTTTGTCATCATATTGTCCTGTTTATTTCCTTTTATATTTCACGTTTCCAGGACCTGACACAATGAACGGTGACGTTTGACACACCTTTAAAGCACATATATGGCATATGCGGCGCATATCCACCTTACTATGTCCTGCGACCCTGAAAAGTGAAGCCTGTCGACTAGAGAGGAACATGAAAGAGCTAATGGGAGTTAAAACCTGAGGCATCCGGATCAACTTATTGGACACAGGTGTATTAAGTGATTTGTTATTACGAAAGGAAACGTGTGTGACTTAAATTACTTTATATGTGCACCGTTTTAGTGAATTTCCAGAATCCCATAACTATTATACATGTTGGTTGGTTGGTATCTAATGCACTGCTTATGGTGAAGTCAATAGCAGTCTGGCCTTCCAGTATATTGAGATGAAGTCATCTTCAGAGGAAACAGCAGGGCATGACCTAAGATATACACTGTTCATGATTTCATTTGAGTCACACAAGGTACAAAGTGGAGATTGTAAGATGCTATTCTGTGGAGATGATGTGCCAGGCAGTCGTGGCCAGTAGTCATTCTCAAAAGGGCTGCCGCTGATCTCGGAGCACAAGTGATGTGTGTTGATTCATCGTTCAGGGACCTCCACTTCTTATTGATTGCAGCAATTTCTTTTCTGGATATGTTGAGCTTCTAATCTTGTTTCTAATATGATGTTTAATTGAATGATGTGAGATGTTTTTTTTTCACTTTGCGTTGTGTAATTTGGGATCCTTTCTTTGCCAGTTGTCAGCTGCCTCATTCCCCGTTATCCCGTAATGTGATGGAATCCACTGTAGAGCTAATGCTTTGCCGGAGTTCTGTAACTGGGAGGTAAATCTGCGACATTTTGTTTCCACTGTGTTTGAATTGGGAATTGATTGGATAACTGCTTTGGAATCAGTGTGTATTACTGCTCTGTCGAAGTTGCTAGTTCTGAACGTTAAGTTTTCAACAGCACAGCTTATTGTTTCTATTTCGCCGTCAAAATCTGTAGTGAACGCTGCGACAGGGTGGCAGAATGAGAATAATGTGCATGTTCCACCTGCTCGTGCACTACTTTCAAAACTTGTCATAGATACATCGGATATGTGTACAGGGGGTAATCACTATGTATGGTTGGCATGTAAGGTAAATAATTTCACATACAGTACTTTTACATTTGTATACGGATTATGCTTTTAAAATAATTTTATTTAAGGTTTTAAATTCCTAATAACCAGCTTTATGAATTCTTTAACAATTTTCTCTAAGTTATCTTAACTTAAACTATTATTATGTCAACTTTTATAACATCATAATAATACGCTACAAAAAGTTGTGTTCATAAAGACAACAATGCTGGGAGAAAATGGATTTTGTTTTTGTTTCTTTTCTAATATTTTTCTTGAGTGAAGACAAAGAAAAAACTATAAGCTGTCTTTTCACATTTGATCTTACTCAACTAGTAAGTATCTAATCAAAAAAACTTTATACAGCTCATTGTTACAATGACATTAGAAAGGGAATAGATGATATCAGCTAAACTAAGTGTGGAATCGCATATTATGTAGCCCATGAGACAATCACTTTTGTCATACAATTTGGAGCTAGCTTTTAGTGTGTAGATAAATAATATACATATGTAACGGTAATGACTACATAGTTGCTGATGTAAGAGGTGTGTAACTCTGTACCCATGAGCTAGAAAACTTTGTTAGCACCCACCTGTTCCTCTGCTGATCACGTACGTTGTAACATGGATTAATAGATTTAGGACGGGAAACATCATTCCATTTGGAGGTTATGGGAACCAAATACCTATGTTCCGCGAGCACGAGCGCAAAGGCTTCCCTATGGGGACCATTAGGCCTACCTGATTATGTTCAGCTTGTGTAAAACCCAGGCTATGGACAGATTTGTTGAATTCTGAGAGGCAGAAGTTAAATGAGGACAATAATTGGAACATTTAGTACTTGTGTATCCCGCAAAAGTACTTTTTGGAACTTTTTTCGGAAAATGTTCACCAGAAAATATGAGGTGAGACATGTTACAATACAAAGAGTGCTTTATCACTTAAATATGACCGTCTTAGCATGTTGTAAGATTAAACGCATAGCAGTGAATCTTTCGGAAATGCCTAGTGATACTAGAAAATTAGATTCACATGAACATTTTAATAGCTGTTTGCTATAGTAAGTATTTATTGCTATCTATTCCAGTTAAATCAAAATAAGAGCGAAGTCTGGAATCTCTTTGCACAAAAATTAGACCACAGATTTTTCTTTCTGTGTGAATAAGTCAAACTCATGAAATTTTAGTCATAGAATCCAGTTGAGGAAATGAAGCGTGAAGAAACATGCCTTAAAATGAGAATTTCTGCTGTTTTCCCTAATAACACCCCTGATCTAATGAACATTTTCAATTGTTAATTTCAAAATTATGACGTTCAAAAGCAGACACCGACACTGACACACATATACGTAGACACTGGCGTTCAAATAACTAACCATGTAGGCTTCTTTGGGTTCAGAAGGCCCCAAGATGTTCACTTCTAATAAAATTCGTACATCGAAGCTTAGGTTACAACGCAGTACCTCCGTATCTTGGATAAGCATAGAGAAAGTAATATACACTTCAGTTATTAAATATATTAATTTCTTGGCATATATGAAATGTGACCAAGGTGCCACATTTGCTTGACAAGCAAAGCAAGTCAGATGATATGCCAATAGCAACAGTTCGACCCCCACTGTGAACAATGCCGATATCAGTTTCCCCGAAGTAATTTGTGCAGTGACAGCTAAGCTTTCAAGTACAGATGTTGCAACATATGAAATAAAAGCGACGCCACACATCTCTCCCAGCCGGAAACCAAATATGTATTTTCATGAAGTACAGTTTAGACTCCTTCTACATTTTATCAATACATCGGTTATATCATGTTTACTGACATTTACATTCACGCCATATCTTAAAATAAATGCAGCTTTTTTTAATCGTTTCTGATGAAGAGCAGGTAAAATATTTTTGTATGTTAACGCTGTTGTTAAACAGAAAATACATATTTGTGCGCATGTGACAGATATACCGCAGAACTAGTTAATTGCAAAAAATGCCGCTAGATGAAGGCACCTGGTTGAACTAGACAGACAATGACAACACGGTTCCATATATGTGGATACGTAACTGTATTTATTACCGAATAATTGCTCATCGCTAAACTCTGCGTCAGAGGATGTATTCTCTTACCTCGCTCTTTCTTTTTCTCTTATCTCCTAGTTTCTGTGCTGTTTCTGGTGTGGAAATTTGCATAGAATAATGTAGATGAATTAATTACTCAGACTGTTCCACCCATACGTGACTTGATTAAAATCAACCAATCATGTGTGTAACAATTTCAAATTTCAACCAATACGCGAAAAATTTATCAGATTTCACTATCACCTTCTCTGCTTTTCTTATGTCAAGATCAGGTTAGAGAATCTAGCTGCTTATATAATTTGACGCAACAGAGCCGCTATTCAAATAAAAATCCCTGACTCTCGTTTCGGTGAACCATCTAATGCTGAAATAATTTGAAGAGGGAAACTCAGAACACACAATACAACAGGAAATACGTTTGGAATCAGTTTGAAAAACTTTGTGTTGAACGAAATTATAAATTAACAGCAGATACTTTAACTGCCATTGCCATTGCCAACACATGGAGATTAAAGATTGTAGGCCGTGAAAGCACACGATAATGCATGTCTGCCTGCTACATGTTGCTTTTAAGAGCCTAGCACTTGCAATACAGCTTTTAAATACCATTTCATATATCATTCTTTAATTCATGAAATAGTCTAAATGCAACTCTTGATAATCAAATAACTTAACATCACTCCTGGCATTAGTTATGATTGTAAACATTTGAAATGAAGTTTTTAATCGTGTCAGAAATGTCAATTTGGACCACTAAATTTTCAATCTTTGATTCCTCATATTTTAGCTGTTAGGGATGAGTTTATCTTGGTGACAAAAATAAATTGTTGTATACATAAAACATTCGCAATAAACAAGCAGTGGCCTCAGTTGCATTTTCTAAACTATTGTATGTGCTTTCAAGACTCCTTATGATTAGTGTGGTAGAAACTTTTGTCCTTTGAGGATTATTTTTATCATTTCAAATATAATCGCCCAAACTGTGTTCTGTCTCTACTGAACGGCAGCACGCATTGAAACTGTCCATAGCGCCCTGCTATTGACATAATAGTTACAAGGTTGTTACACCGAGCCTGGCATGTGCCAATTGCTACTATATAATGCTGTACCTGCTCACTATCTTCTTGACGATCCCTTAAATCACACCAGATTGTCACTGTTTCGAGAGAAATAACATTTCATTACGAGATAACATTAGAAGAAATAACTAAATAACCCAAAAATTTTTCATTTTGACAGTATGAAAGATTAAATACTAAAGAACGAAAACGGGGGTATTGTGTATCTCAAAGTAAGTGTCTCAAAGTGTCTCCAAGTAAGTTAAAACACAAGAACACAGAAATGAAATACTTGAGCAAATTCGTCTGTAGATTAGCGTGTGTTAGAGCACAGAAATACAATTTTGCATCATTTTATTTATGAGTATGTAAGGCCCCATTTTCAGGTATTGCCCAAGTTGTGTACCAGTGAGGTCCATGTGTCCTAAGGTGACTCAGGATAACTGGTCAATCAGTTCAAAAGGACCTTTCTCCCCCTCAACTGCGATATGAGCAGCAATAATGGTGCTCACTTTAGAGAACTCACCTTCAGAAACGCGATGACTCCGATAGGTCTGTGTTCATTTACAGTCAGATTAATATTCCTTATGAAGCACAACATTGTGGTTTGCTGGTTTATGGTTAAACAAGTTCCATGTTTTTCAAAAAGTAGACTTGACTTATTTACCTGCCACATTTAATTACATATGAATAAATAAGATATGAGGAATTCTGTAATTCAAATGAAATTACAGCATCTAAGACCACTAATGAATATGAGTTCTATATTTCTATTTGCTTATTTAAAAATGAATATATCATATCTAATACCTACACTGTTTGCGGATGACCAAGTGTTAATTTCTAAAGATAATGAAGATGTAGATTATATGTGCAGGAAACTCCAAGAAGAATGCAGGAAGTGGGGATTAAAAATAAATTTGATTAAAGTGGAACATGTGACTGTGGCTAGTAACGAAATTGAAATTGAGGGTCATA
The DNA here is from genome assembly GCA_030765045.1 of Tenodera sinensis. Classification (NCBI taxonomy): domain Eukaryota; kingdom Metazoa; phylum Arthropoda; class Insecta; order Mantodea; family Mantidae; genus Tenodera; species Tenodera sinensis. The sequence goes on along the minus strand of CM060965.1, from coordinate 142,304,899 downwards.
AAATTAAGAAGGTTGAAAATATTAAATATTTAGGTTCAATGTTATACGCACATAGATAAGGAAAATTAGAACTAGATAGACGAATATGCCACTAAAAACGATGTATTGGAAAGCTAAACTCATCGCTATGAAGCAGAATATTTTGGCTAAAACAAAGAAATTAATTTATAGATCAATAGTTGAGATTGTCGAGCTTTATGGGGCGGATACTTGAACAATGTGCGGAATACAGGAAACAAAATTCAGAACTGTTGAACTAGATTTCTTTAGAAGATGGGCTAGGAAGTAAAGAAAAGAGAGAATAAAAATGAAGAAATACGACACATAATAGACATAGAAAAGGTTGTAATCGAAGTTATAAATGGAAAAATACTGAAGTGGTTTGGGCATGTAACCTGAACGGAGAAGGGAAGATTGCCAAAGGAAGTGATGACGTGGACACCAGAAGGAAGAAATAGAAAAGGAATATCAAATGGAAGCTGGACAAATTTAAGAAGATGTATGGAAGTGAAGAGACTGCAAGAAACAGATGCGTTGGATAGGGAACAATGCAGACGGATTATAAAATAGTGGACATCCTAAGTACTAATCTTTTATTCTTACTATAATGATTTATAAATTGTTATTTTGTTTGGTGTAGGAAACCTACAGCATTGTGGGCATTCCTAAAATAAACAAAAAAATCAATGTATGTGAATGTTTGAATCTAAGAAAAATAAAAAAATGTATAATATAATATTTGGAAAATTTTGTGCTTAATTATATGCTTCTGCATATATAGGTATTAATTTCTAACTAATCGTAATGTATGTCTTGCTCAGTAATTATACTTGCATCATGTTGAACTGTGTTGTGGTATGGTAATTGGGTTTCCTAAATAGAATGACTATGGTTGGAACCCTCACATGCGGGGTTGGATTTGGCGCCCAATGGTGTTTAGTCAGCACTGAGGAAGCAATTTGTTCAGTTAATAGGGAGAGATGTACAGATTCCGTAAATCAAGTTCATCTGGAGAAAGCTGATATTGCGATCTTCTCTCCTGTCCATTGGATGAAACCTTAGCTCCTCTCCGCTATTGTTGGTCTGAGTCCGGCAGTCGACATGATTGTCTGAGGCCTGTATCTTTGCATTGAGTTTTGCATTATTTATTATTATGATTATTATCATTATTACTATTATTATGATTATTATTATTGTTATTATTGTTATTATTGTTATTGCTATTATTGTTATTATTATTGTTATTATTATTATTATTATTATTATTATTATTATTATTATTATTATTATTATTATTATTATTATTATTGTTATTGTTATTGTTATTGTTATTGTTATTGTTATTGTTATTGTTATTGTTATTATTCTTATTATGATTATTATTATTATTATTATGATTATTATTATTATTATTATTATTATTATTATTACTCTCATTATTACTCTCATTATTACTCTCATTATTACTCTCATTATTACTCTATTATTATTATTATTATTATTATTATTATTATTATTATTATTATTATTATTATTATTATTATTATTATTATTATTATTATTATTATTATTATTATTATTATTATTATTATTATTATTATTATTATTATTATTATTATTATTATTATTATTATTATTATTATTGTAATTGTTATTATTATTACTATCATTATTGTTAGTAGTAGTAGTGGTGGTGGTATAGATGGCAATGGCGGTGATGCTGGTGGTAGTGGTGCTGGTAGTGGTGGTGGTCGTGGTGGTAGTAGTAGTAGTTATTGCTTTGTTGTTGAAAGCTTATTGATAAAGAGAAAATCTTGTCTTAATTTCTTTCCTTTAGGTTACTAATAACGTGCAAATGGAACTATTGTATTCTGATACATAGTTAAGGGAATTATTGAGGCAAACGTTTTAAATTCATGCTACACTATTTCGCGTTTATCTCCAATGTGACCAAAATATGGAAGCTCAAAAACAAAAGGAATAATGAAAAAAGAGCTATTATTTCCCAAGGGGCAAAAATCCAGTTCCCCAAAGCCACGTAGCGGGACTATGAATATCAACGAAGTTCGTTAATTCAGTGCATATTAAACAGCTCGGAATAGGGCTGACTTTAATAAAAGATACATTTCTCTATCCAGGAGCGAATACAACCAATATTGTAGTTATGTGTAAACTAAGCTCGTTCATATGACTAAATATCAAATTTTGTTCCGAGTTATTAAGTTGAATGTTGTAGTGGAAATCATTTATCACCAGAACTTCGTCGTGCTTGAATGCCGAATGCACTTTTCTTGCTATATCCCGTCGCTTGACACAGTTTTACTATATTTTGTGCTTTCACAAAATTTTAGATATCATAGATCTTGCGGGGTGCTTATTTTTAAATGAAATGTGTGGAACGATACCTTTTATGACAGCTCATAGATATTGTGAGGGTGTTAGAATATGCAAGAAGGGAACAACGCGACATTTTGACTAGCATTTTCGGAGGAGGCAAGCCCCTTAATATTCAACTTGTTCAGTATCCTTTTGGATATTGTGGAGAAGAGTCATTTTTAGGAATGTGATGGCAATAGGTGGAAGGAAACATAAAATGAGCAATATTTGAAGATGATGGGGCAGGGTTTGCAGAGAGCAAAACGAGTTATTTAGCCTCTGGAATTAAATACTAAGTGTTAAAACCTGCAAAGCTTGAAATGGATGGCATCCTAGTACTAACTGTCCGCCACACACCTATCTGCAAGTATCTCCTAACAGATTGGTCATAGAATAACCTCTAACTGGTACATCTAACAACTGTAGCACATAAGGACTTCCGATCTTCGGGACCCATATCAATTATAAGATTGTTTTGGTAGGGAAGAAAGCTCTTGGGTGGAATGTAAATTGAAACATTTAGTAAAGACTTATTATTACTAATTTAAAATTATATTCGGTGCTTCTGTTTATCCGCTACAAAAGTTATACAACTGGACAGTAAGCTACATAAGTACACAATATGAAAAATGTGTACAGACAAAAATCCACTCATCTACTTTAAATGTTTAGCCACCCAAAGGAAACTTTGCATATTAGCTTAAAGTAGGCTATTCTTGACATATTACCTTACACATGAAAATCGTAAACAATAGCAGTAATTGAGATCAAATTTTATATTTAGATTATTTAGTGGCATTATCAGTCAAATTCGGTCTTTTTACTTCCATAAAGCGCTTTGGATACAAACCTCAACGCTCTTGATGCTTTCCTGTCCTTAGATGGGCACACCGAGCATCTTTTTTCTGTTTGATCCAGTAGTTTGGAGTATCTGCAATCTCTTCCCCATCCATTTTTCTACACTCTGGTAGAGAAAATCCAAAATAAATAGAGTGATGTTAAGAAAAAAAATCACCAAATGTACACCAGGGTCCTTGGGACCCGATGGCCTATATAGAGGCAAAGCTGTCGTGGACACGCCTGCAACAATGCTATGGGCGAATAGTCAACAAAAAGCTAGGAGAATACCAGAAGGGGCACACCAGTGCTCCCACATATATTTTGGTACGGATGAAAACAAATTTTCATCGTAAATATACAAAGAAAACAGAACCTTTGTTGGTATTCCAAAAGATTTGCTGTCACCGTCCTTCGTATTATATTTCTATATTACCTTATAATGCAGTCTAAACAGAAGCGAAAATTAGTTATAGTGAAGAAAGTATTTATTTACAAACAGAAGCCATTTTCTTTGTCTAAGCTATAACAAAAGGTTTATGATACCAGGAAGTGACCTCGTTTTGACATAAAGATTGCGTTTTTAATAATACTGAGTTATCGAAACATATTTTTAAAAATTTGTATCTTTAACACGACGTCCTCTTGGCGGGTGTAACCATATGTGTATAGGTATTATCCCCTTTCAGACTATCTCTTAGTAATGCTGAGTAAATTGTCTGCTTTCGCTAAAATACGAAAATGTGGTTCAAACATTGCTATCATAGAGAAGTACATTTACCTACTGAAACCTTAATCTGTTTCATTTTTAAGAGTTTCATAGCAGTAATGTAGACGGCAATATACATACTCAAACCCACCTCACAGACACACACACAGACACACACACACACACACATAATGACAAGGTTTCACTCTACTTTAGAAATATGAGGACCTGAGCAGAGACCACAACTACATATTGAAACAGCCCAGTGGCAGCTTTAACAACCGGCTCGGCTCCCTTCCCGGATTTTCTCTCGCTGGGTGTACTCAGCGAGTGCATTCACTCGTTGTGTCCCTGAGGTGCCAATTGAGATGTTCGATTGAGAAGTAGCCGTCGCTGTTTGCGAAGACTGCATAATTGGCCGATAAGGACGCTGGCCACATACCACCTCCAGTACTGCGCCCCACTCATGACACCTATGGTGGGCAGAGGTGAAGTGAAGTGAAGAAACCCAGCAGGCTGCAGGCAAACAGGCCACAGAGACGCGCGGAAGTCCGTATCAGTTTCAGGCTCGAAAATCCCTCCTCTTACTCTCCTCTTTCTAGTGTCCATGGAGAAGTAATATTTCCTTTGAGCAAGCATCCGTGCCATCTGTCCGGAACTGCTGAGAGCCACGAACTTAACACACTTAAAATAAGAATTTCAAAGGATGGAAGGAGATCGTGGTAGATGAAAAACTACCCCAGCATTCGCCCATCGCCCACGAAATCCACAAACAACCAAGTTCAGAGTGATAGTCGAGGGAAATTGAACCTAGGACCTCCCTAATACAAACGTCAACGTTACCGCGGAGCCTTTTACTCGGTTTGTAATTAATATAATTATCTGCTGTCTTTTTCTCCATTGGCAATGCACTCTTTGAGTGAAGCCTTGGCCTACCGCCCGGCCTCTGGATCCCCCACCTCTGTCCACTACAGGCGTTATGGGTGGGGTTCACTGGCGGTGAGTGGGACGTGGTCAGCACCCCGGGTCCTCCCGGCCAGTATATGCTGTCTGCGTAACCGATATTGAACACATAGAGGAACCAGGAAGGATGATCAGCCCGAAGTCTGGAGTGAGAGCAAGTTTCTGGATGATATTAAAATATGACGGGGAAAACTGCAGAACACGGAGAAAATCCACCCATGCGTCGGTGTGTCCATCTCACACATCTCACATATGAAATCTGGGATCGAACCCCGGTGAGAATCACGCGGTCTAAACACTCGGCCACGGCGCGACCTTAATTATGCTCTATACACCCTAATTACTTTCGCCGAAGGGACAGGGTTCTAACAGGGTGGGGGATCAATAATCGAATACACCGTGTCTGAAATAAGAGCTGAAGCTTTCTTGTATTTGTTGGTGTTCTCGAAATGGAAACCAGATACATTTTTTTTGCAACGCTGTCTTTTCAGGAATTCAGGAATACTCCGAATTCTGTACCCCCGAAAGATCAGTGTTGCACCAACAATTCACCTGACCTAAAGTCCGAGAACAGCTTGTGTAATGGCTTTATTACAATTTTTTAATTATATTCTTTTTAATATTGTACGAGCTTGATGTTTCTAAAGTGTTTACAATGTTACGGTGCGCTCAGAATAGGAATATTTGTGCATTTTTCGTTTCTGGTGCCACATTTGTATACACCTCCCGCATATGAGGCGAAAAAAATATCTTAAATGACTGGTACGCAATTACAGGAAGTGTTCCGGATCAGGAACGTGTATTTTGAGAAAATCTTTAATTGTTGATCAAACCGTTCCCTGTTGGGGCTCTAATGACCTCTTAAACCCTAACCACTACCTCACTCACTCTACTACGAATAGTAAGTAGGGGAAGTATTGTATTCCACCAAAATTTTCGATATTAAGATTTCACCGAAAATATGTTTGAGGTCCTTTGAATCCAAATAAAGCATTTTTACTTTCTCTACTATTAAGTAAGTGAAGCTTGTATTCCATCCAAAAATTCGATATCGAGATTGCACCAGAAATATGTTTTGAGGCCCCTTGAATCCAAGTAAATCTTTTTAGGAAAAGGTCATCGTGTGTGTATCTGTGTGTGTTTGTGTCTGTGCACAGCAACTCAAAAACGAAAACTCGGTTAAAAAGCAACGTTGGTATTTAAGTTTAATGATGCAACACGAAGATTTTGAAGAGTTTCTCCAACCTGAACTACCCTTTATGTGGAAAGTTTTTCGGAAGTTTTGATTTTCTTAAAATTAGCTCCAACGATTTTGATTAAAATGCCATTTGTTTAAGATATTTTTATAGCAAATGAAATGCATATTTTTAATTTTGTGACTATAGTCCATGGCCCATGTACATAGTGCTGTTTACTCTTGATGACTTTGCATATCTGGTAAGCCGTAAGAGACAGGTGAAATCTTACTGTACAAAACATTTAGATTTAAAACACGCGGTTTATGTTGAGTGATGCTTTTTGTGAAGTAAATCATTTCAGAGATATTCCTTGTTATTTGTCAGTATTTGGAATACTTATAGACTGTGCTCAAATGGGAGGTCGATGCTTATTTTTTTAATTTCTTGGTCATTCAAAGACAATGGAATTTTACAGTCATCATATAGCGACTACTCCCAACTCATTTGACTATCGCATTAAGCCGACTGTATACCCTTGTATCGACGAGAAAATTAGCATACGTTCTACAAATGCTTACCTCCATTAACATGAAGTAGATAGAGGAATAAGTGTTTGTAAGAATAGTTTGTGCAAGAGTAGAGAAAGTCGTGTGAGTGCAGTTTTTAAACAATTAAACCAATGGCGATGGTGGCTACACGGATGAACTCAGATTGTAAGGTTTCTGCGCTAACTACCTACTTGCTCTTTGACAAGCCACTTTGACTCAATTGGAACACAGAGCTTGCAGACTAACGGACGACTTCAACGTCATAATGTAACCTTTAGGTCATTCACTCCTGAAGATACAGAGGCATTAAAATATATGGTAACCCATTCACGCGCTCTCTCCACTGAGAATCGTGTGAAGTGGTGCCAGCGGAAACGCAGTAAAATCCTTATCTTATAGCAGATGCTAGAATTGTTGACCTTCTGCTCTTAAACCACCAGCAGATCTCGTAAAATTGTTCTCACTCACTCGCCTAAGCTGAGCACAAGAAATCCATGTGATTTCTTGCATGATGTTATCACTAAGTTCCTGTAATGTTTGACGGTTAGACCGATACACTGTCTTTCTAAGAAGCTGACAAAAATCACAACTAGTTAGATCGTTATAACCCAAGAGCCACAAATTAATACTGATAATTCATTCTAATATTTCATTTAATTCGGTAGCCATATGTTCAGTTGCTTGTTGGAAGCAAACATAGCGGTTTTCCTCTTCTGCCAGTGATCATAATTGGCGTTAGAGCAGTGTTCGATTTAACTCTATAACTTATTGCACACCATATCCCAATTCTCGGATCAGGTTAAGGTGTTTCATGTAATAGCATAGGTTTATAATAATCCCTGGATCGTCTCACTTATGCAGAAGGTATCGTTATCGCCGGGCCACTGTGTTCTCTAGCCGCAGCCAAGGCCACGGAGGAGTGCAGGATGAGGTGACGGGGGTGAAGCGCCCACTCCCCTGACCCATCATAAGGCTGAGTGCACCTCGGAGCAGAAAAAAAAAATGCTACACCGGTATCAGGGATCAAACCCGAGTCTCTCGCTCCAGAGACCGACACGCTGCCATTCGGCTATGGGGAGCGGTCGCATAGGTTTCTCTGAAGCCCGATAACAATCATTTAGATGAAACCAAGATTCATCGGAGTAAAAGAAAAGCTGCGGGACATCTACCGATCGCAAAAATCAACTGCAGTAATTCACTCGTTTACAGTAATCATTTTGTTTGAATGCATGCAATCGAGTATAGCGATAGACTTTCAGTTTTAACAGACGTATAGCGTTTCTCGCAGAAGGCGGAGATACACCTGTTTATTGAGCTAATTTGTTTAGCAACTAGTCGATCGTTCTAAAGAAGCAAGAACTTCGTCTAATTTGTTTTGTTAAACCTGATCTTCTGTTAGAACGATTTTGGTCCAATACGAATTGTTGGGGGGTGGCGGTGTTGGTGGTACAGAGTTTGGAAGTCCTTCCACAAATTCTCTGTGATACAGCATTAGATTTATGTTACAATTGAACCTTACAATGAACGCACGTTTTTCCACCTTTGGGCCGGAAATAACGCTCGGAAATTTCGCAGATGACAAGGGAAGAGTGGAAGACAGAACCCCCGCGAGAGGGCTTCGATACAATTTGACAACCCTATACTATCATTAAGGTTAGGGTTGTATATTTTTCTCACTTGTGCTGTTTTTTTTACATTAAAATTCGAGCTGTGTTGTGAATCTCAAAACATAGTGCTTAAATATTTTAGAAGCTACATTTATCTATAGCTTTATCTTATGTATACTGCACGTAATTATGATTTTTGGTTACATATAATTATTTTTATTAGAGTATTCTGAATATGTGTATGAAAATTGAAGCCATGAGTTAGTTCTGTTAAAAAATTATAACGCTGCCAAATGCCAGGATCATATCAGAGTCGCAGGTGTGTCGGATTTTTGTCCTGTAGGAGCCAAATCTACTGACATGGCCTGTCACTCTTAAGCACACTTATATATCGTCGTTCCGGGCAGGATTTGAACTCGCCACCTTGGGATCAGTAGACCAGTATCTACCCATCAGTGCCACACATGTCGACAAGCAAGCTCTCTGATAAGCTTAAGCAACGAAGACAAGTGTAATACATTTGACTACATAGTGCTTATAAAGAACAAATGATTCTGTGTGTGTGTGTGTGTGCGTGCGTGCGTGTGTGTGTGTGTGTGTGTGTGTGTGTGTTGTGTGTGTGTGTGTGTGTGTGTGTGTGTGTGTGTGTGTGTTCACTATAGAAGAAAATTGCAAACATTCTCTACCGCAAAACAGTTCCATCCAGGCAGGACCCAGTATCGCGGATTGACATTTGATGAAATGACAACATAGCTTAATTATGTAGGGTTAGCCAGACCAAAAACTATTGGTCGCGAATGACTTCAAGGGACAGGCTTTACTTTTCAAGTAAACATCGAAGTCCTGTCCCTTTGGTGCAATGTTTCCTCAGTGTCACGCATGAACTAGTACAGTAAAACCTCGTTTATCCGGATTTCTGGATTATGTGGTACAGTTTTGTAGATTTTTTAAATTTAATGCTCATGTTATATAATAAATGTAACTATGAACTTAACTATTAGTACGTCAAATATTTGCTTTTTACTATGATTCAACGGACGATTCGTGCATAAATTGTACAATAAATTATGGTAATATGTACTGTACTGTAATGTAAAATGTCACCTGTTGAGTTTAAGGAAAGTTTAGTAGTGTGTCACACGGTGCTGACGCGGTATGTCTGCACAGTTGTAAATAGCCCCGGAAGAAAGCTTTGAACTTGATCTCTCACTCGAACTCCTCAGTTTTCCTATTGTTTTCAAACAGCACGTGTCATTTAAGTTTATCGTGTGTGTTTCAACCAGATTGTTTTAGTGTCTTATCAAGTGTTTGGGGGTGCAATTCAGTGTACAAGTTTAAAATGACATCAAAGTGAAAGAAGGTCGTGATTTCAATGGATAAAACGTTGGATGCTATTAATCGAATTGATAAGGAGAAACATTGAAGAAAATAGCTGCTGAATTGGGATTTGCTGCACACCAGCTGACAACCACTAAGACGTACTTGCGGCATTAGCCAGACACCACTCCAGCTGAACTATTGATCATAAAGCGTTTACGTAACCGTACTTCGTTCAAACGCCACACGTGTTTAAAGCAGAAGTCTATGGATCAATTCTTTGTTAAGAAATTATTTGATTTTATGTGGTTAAGCTTTATATATATATATTTTTTTTTTTTTTTTTTTTTTTTTTTGTCTTGTGAATAATACATACTGTATACTGTACATAACTTTGTTACAAGACAGGAATTCAAGAGTTTTGTTTTGTCTACTACCCATATAACCAGGGTGGTCCGGATTTTTTATTTTCCATATTGCCTTTAGTCGCAGTGAGTCCAGATAAATGAGGTTTTACTGTAATATGTGTGAACCTAGTGCACAAAAAATAACTAATGGAAAACGCCATATCATTAATTAGCAGACAAAATCAACAAGAAGATAATCAAATAGTTGTGCCATACTTTAAATGACTAGATCACCTTTAGAGCCCAGAAGCGGCTGTATTTGAGTCCCAGGTCGCATTAAGCTCGTACACAAACCACCGAAGGTGTTCATAACTAAGTAATTTATCTCAAAACTCCATCTTCTCTCATGAGGATGGATTCTATGTTCCAATTGCCTATGTTTCATCTAGAAATTACTCTGTCTTCATATTAATGTTCATTTGTTCACATAACAAATAATCCTTAGAGGCTGTTACACGTGAATGTATAATTCGGCTTAATCTAGCAAAATCACTTGGACTCAACGGAAATTTATCACAATATTGTAGTATAAGTTACACAAAGCTCCCACCTTGGATCTACACTCACATAGCAATTTAACAAATATCTAACTTCAGATTCTCCGTGGTTACAGAAGTTCGAACTGAGAGCAATTTGTACTAAACTCGAGGTTTACAATCGCTGCTTTATTGCGTAAAAATAACTCGATTTTAACTGAGAATATTAAATAAAGCAAACCAGCAAAAAGTTAGCGTATTAACTCTTACGCTGAATGAATAAACTAAATACAACATAAAGCTATGAAGGTTATGCTTTCTTTGTACGTCCACTAAAACAGATGCAGTTCAAACCTGTTGCAATGAGACTGAAATGCTCAAGAGAGCGTATCTTAATTTGATGTAATAATCTGCTAAATACTTCCCAAATACAGAAATGTCTCTCCTGATGCAAGGGATGGTTTGAGTTTGACGGAATTTGATAGCCCAATGTTCATTTAAATGGAATAATTAGCCAAAGCATACCATAAGCGTGTAGTTCAAAAACGATAGAAATAGAGTATGTGGTATACTTCTATTTGTGTAAAACATTTGAAAACTTTATTTCTCTTTCTTCGTTCTCTTATGTCTTTTAGCGATTTTTTGCTTTTTGCCCTAGATTTGGTAAATGTGCTTGCTTGTATTAGTTTCGAATACTTTAAGAAAATATTACCTCAAATCTAATTTGGATAAAAAAAACGTGGATTTACAAATACTGTTATTTCTTTTTGTTTCTGCCTTTTTCTCTCTCTGTCTACCTCTATCTTTGACCTAAAGCAAATATTTGCTGAATTAAAAAAAAAAAAAAAAATTATATCAAGGCTTTAAAATTCCGTTCTCTTTGCACATAAAAAGGTGACTAACGACCTTCCATATGGGAAAAGTTAAAATATGGATAAAACTCACTTAAATAACAAGGAATATACTCGAAGTGGTTCACTCCATAATAAAAAATGCATTTGGAAACAACTTGTCTCCTTTAACGATATCTACATTTTTTGCATAGTAAGATTTGGTCTATCTCTTAATGTTTAGCACCTATGCAAGGTCATCAAGAGTGAACAGGACTACACAGGCTATACCAAGAAAATTCAAAATATACTTTTAATTTGTCATAAAATATCTTAATCAGATGGCATTTTAATCAAAGCTTTTTGAACAATTTTTGAGCAAATCAAATTTTTCGTACAATTTTCCATGTAAAGGGTATTTTAGGAGAAAGGAATTGTGTTCCAAATCTTCGTGTCGCATCCCTGAAAGATATAGAACTTAAATACCTACTTTGGTTTTTAGCCGATTATTCGTTTTTCAGTTATGCTGTTCACAGACAGACAGACAGACACATACACACACATAGGTGCAGACAGATAAACACACTGCTGCTGTTTTGCAAAGCTGCTATTTTGATTCAGGGGACTCTAAACGTATTTCCGGTGAAATTTCGACATCGAAATTTTGGTCAAATAGAATACCTCCCCATCTTACTATGCGTAGTAGAGAAAGTAAAATATGTTTTACCAAACACAAATCCAAACAACTCTGTTTTTAGCTAAGGTTTTCTAAATGTAGGTGAAGGGTAGAAGCTTTACAAAGGAGGGCTGTTATGGATATAGAATTGTGGGCGTGAGGTTTTCAAAGGCACTTAAAGAGAGACACGTGGAAAAAGCTTGCTCAGCGACAACCAATTACTCCCGTCAAAGTGTCGGTCGGTTCGTTATGAAGGTGGAATGTTGCGTGACCACCAACGTGTTGAAAGGGGCAATATGAATGAAGGAAAGGGTAGAGGGAGCTGTTTTCCCAGGGACTTCGTCGTGACGGAGTAAGGACGTTATGGTAGGAAGCCGGGCCGGGCAGAATCGATTGAAAGCGGAGTCTGTCTCATTCACCCAGAATTCTGGTGCGGCCTACCCCCGTCTGCTGGCAATTATAGATGTCTCACTGTGACTTGCGCACTGAGTGTCCAGTACACTTGTGCAACAAGAAAATAGAGGGACTCCCCTGCGAGTCCCAAATCTACACCATTTGAACGAAAAATGTCAACCTGTCACTCTCAAGTGGGACATAACTCTCATTGTATAAACGTGCGCCTGTTAAAAGTTCAAAATAATAATGCTAATAATAATTGTAATAGCAATACTGCTTCTAATACTAATTAATAAATTATTATTATTATTATTATTATTATTATTATTATTATTATTATTATTATTATTATTATTATTATTATTATTATTATTATTATTATTATTATTATTATTATTATTATTATTATTATTATTATTATTATTATTATTATTATTATTATTATTATTATTATTATTATTATTATTATTATTATTATTATTATTATTATTATTATTATTATTATTATTATTATTATTATTATTATTATTATTATTATTATTATTATTATTATTATTATTATTATTATTATTATTATTATTATTATTATTATTATTATTATTATTATTATTATTATTATTATTATTATTATTATTATTATTATTATTATTATTATTATTATTATTATTATTATTATTTCCCTAGGGCGTCTTCCCCTTATTCAGAGGTTACCCTCATCGCCCGGCCGCTGCGTCCTCCAGCCGCAGCCAAGGCCACGGGGGAGTGCAGGTTGGGGGTGGCGGAGGTCAGTACGCCGACTCCCCCGACCGTAAGGCGACTACTTTGACCTTTTAGGGACGCTACCTTTCTATCAGGATAGCTCCTCAATTGGCCCCCCAGGGACCTAACGAGGCTGAGTGCACCCCGTACCAGACCTCCCAGCGGGGGAAAAATCCCATGCCGGTACCGGGGATCGAACCCGGGTCCTCCGCGCCACAGGCAGGCGCGCTACCACTGCGCTACGGAGGCGGTAATAATAATAATAATAATAATAATAATAATAATAATAATAATAATAATAATAATAATAATAATAATAATAATAATAATAATAATAATAATAATAATAATAATAATAATAATAATAATAATAATAATAATAATAATAATAATAATAATAATAATAATAATAATAATAATAATAATAATAATAATAATAATAATAATAATAATAATAATAATAATAATAATAATAATAATAATAATAATAATAATAATAATAATAATAATAATAATAATAATAATAATAATAATAATAATAATAATAATAATAATAATAATAATAATAATAATAATAATAATAATAATAATAATAATAATAATAATAATAATAATAATAATAATAATAATAAATTATAGCCCTCTGCATTTCAAAAGTTAGTTTTGTTTAATCTGATAAATGATCCTAAACGGAATTTTTATGCTGAATTCGAAAATGACCTCCATTTTTCTCCCATCATGTCAGGTTTTCGAACTATTGATAAATAACAGCGATGAAATTAAGGCTTTGTGAAACGTAGTAAAAGTTACCTTCATACTTTTTGTAAGAAAAACTAGGTCATAATTATAATTTGCTATTAGCCACCAATTAATCATTAATTAATAATAATTATAAGCACATTCATAATCCTGCCTCAATATTGCACTTAAAACTTTCTCCTCGTAGAACTTCTCTCATGTTGTTCAGAACAGTCCCTTTTCAACATTCAACAATAGTCCGCCATCAGATGAACAATCCCCTTCCCTAATACCTCATATCCATACTTTATATATCCTGGGAAATATTTTACTCTTTTTTTCGCTAAAATCCCCTAAATTATCAAGGAATTAATTTAGTTGGGACTGAAGAAAATGTACTTTCACGCTCAATGTTCAGCCAATGTTTGACACTTTCAAGCATCATTTTCGCTATGTTAGCATAATTTGGTTTTTTTTTTTTTTTAATTCCAGCAAAATTACAAACAACATTTCTGTATGCATTCCAGGCATCCTTCACTTCTCGATTCATAGTATTCTAGAACTGGCTGTCCATCATTAGTGTTGGAATGTGTGGGCCAACGAATGCACCAGCTTTAAGTTTTTCATAGAGTAATGAAGGAAATGGACCCCAAAAGTACTTGAAGCACTCACTGTCTCTATATAGTTTTCAAAAATTGTTTCATTAAACCTATGTAATTTCACATGCAGAGGTGGCAACAATTCTTTTGAGGGAGCAATAGGAGGTTTATATTTTTTTTCGCCCGGTGTTAAATTAGTCCTGCTTGGCCACGTTCCTGTTTCCAGTGTTTGGACCTAACTCTGTTATCCCATTCACATAAAAAAGGATATTTGCGAAACCAGCCTGCTGACCAAGTAATAGTCCAATAATCATGAAGTCTTAACAGTCTAGCCATTGATGGTTTTCGTACTGTAGTTTTTGTAACAAAAACTTAACATTTTCATATGCCTCCTTTAAAAGAAAAGAGAGGGCCACATTTTGGAGCAAAACACGTTAAAAACTTATGTTAGATGAATTATTATGAAGAACCTCTACTCTTAGGAATTATAGTTTATGTTATAAAATTTTATGACAGCAGGAATGTCTTGGATATACACCAAATGTTCTTCTTCAGCAAAAGAGGCACACGTTCCTTCTCAAGTTGCCTCTGTCATAAAAAATAGTTTCCTTTCTTTTAACCTAGAGTATAAAAGTGCTGCTTTTTTAGACGAATTTAAATTCCTCAGTAAACCATTAAGTAAAGTGTGTTTTTTGTTCTTGAGTTTAGAAGAAAGTAAAGTGACACTGAACTTGTCATTTTGTCGCAATACCCTTTCTACCTGCGATATGTGTGGCAGATCGGTAGTGTTTAACGCTTGCTTTTACTGCACCGCAGGCGGTGACACTGATGATACACGGAATGAAGATGGAGCACCGGTGGAATGAGATGGCGGGGGAAACCGGAGAACCCGAGAATCCGGAGGAAACCCGCCCCAGCGCCGCTTCGTCCAACACAAATCCCAATACGGTTGCCTGGGATTGAAACCGGCCCCCTTAGGTGACAAAGGAATGGTCTAACCACTCGGCTATGGCACGGCCATAGAGAAAGTAAAAAGTAAAAGTTTGAGGTATCTGTTGACAGTTTCAAGTGAAACAATACTAGGTAGCAGTTGTTTATATTTTATAAACAGAGTGTTGGGTTTAAAAGAAAATAGATACATGCAGTAAGCACCTGTCAGGGAGGAGCAATTATTGGCTCATGATAAGAGGAAGCGTTTAAGGAATGCAAGGAAACAGGGTAACACAGTTATTCACATCTGCGTGCACGTTGCTATGTATGCGTGATGTTTGAGCACAATTTTATTGCTGCTGTTGTGTGACTAAAATGATACTTTCGATCTGCAATCGAGCAGAGGGTGTTTAGTTTACGATCCATGTGTGACCGTACTCTAAAGTTCCAGTGTGGTTCAAATAAATTTACAGGCGCGTGTATCTCTTACATTGGTTATTCTAATGCTCAATAAATAT
The DNA here is from genome assembly GCA_030765045.1 of Tenodera sinensis. Lineage (NCBI taxonomy): Eukaryota > Metazoa > Arthropoda > Insecta > Mantodea > Mantidae > Tenodera > Tenodera sinensis. Next base: position 142,289,035 of record CM060965.1, on the reverse strand, counting down.
TTTAGTTTATTTGCTTTTATAACATGGGGTACATAATAAATAAATATATATAAATAAGTTAATAGACTGTATACCTATACCCTCTTTGTCTGTCTGTTCTCTCCTAAAAGTTCTCTTTCAATACTCGCAACTTGCTTTTGCCGCAAAACCTGCCTCCAGCGTTCTGTAAGCGTTTATACCGGGGATGGCGTAGCACGGATTTTTCTGGAAACGCTCTTTTTTTCTTCAACTTGCTGCCAGCAAGAAGACTCGCCAAGGTTCTGGCAAACCCTTTGTTCTGCAGCTCTGATAGTTGTTACGTATTCACAAGTGAGGCAGCCTGACCTTGTGCGTCTTTAATGCACGCCGGTTTGGCTTGTGGTGTGAGATAGCTTGACCTTGAACGGCGTCAGAGTATTATACTCCACTCAAAATTTACTACTGGGATTTCACTGGAAATATAGCTTCGAGTTCCGCTGAATCCGTAGAAAGCATTTTTACAAGCTTAGTGTCTTCCTCATTATCTGATATACGCTGCGTGGAAGGTACCGCTTCGGCCACACGTTAAATAGGTATACTACAGAATGAATGCAACAAATACGTCTAATACAATTGTCAGTAAAGAACCGTTTTGCGGAAAAAAAAAAAATTATGTCAAAAGGTGGAATATCTTGACAAAAAGATATTGTGCCGTTGTGGGTCTGTGTACAACAATGGATGGACGGTGACTGGTGACCGCATGTCTGGTCGAAGAGTAAACAAAGGGACAAGGTTAGGCTGCCTCGCGTGCCTTCTGTGTGTACGTGATAAGTAACAATGGGCAGCAGAACGAAAAAACCGGTCGGGAACGTTTAGGAGGCTTCTAGCTGAGTCAAGGCAGTGTGTGTGTATGTGTGTGTATGTGTGTGTGTGGATAGTTTCTTGAAAGGTCGTGTGGCGTCATCCCCAGTATAAAAGGAGACTAGCAATGAAAACTGAAAAGAGAGAGTACAGCTATAGGAATAAATCGATCAGTGTGTCAGCGTGTATGAGACTGCTGCGCGTCTGTGTGTGTTGTCCCGGAAGATAAGTCCGTCGTCGAGGGTGATTGTAATGCCATAGTTAAGAGTGTAAGACATAGAGAAAGTGAAGAAAGGCTCTGAAAGGACAGAGCAAGGTTATCAAAAGAACAGTTGTGTGTTGTGGTAACAGGAAAATCTGTGGATTATGTTAACTACGAAAATAAAACTTGTATTTGTAGTAAACTTTAGAGGACAGTAAAGAAAAGTAACAGGACTGGATTTTTTCCATTTTGTTACAATATAAATGGTTCATTAGTTCACTAACTGTCGCGCAAACTTCGTGTCAACAATACTGTAATGCCTTTTCATTCCAATTCGAATTTAGTCACAACTTAGAGTTAAACATTCTTGCCAAATCTCTCTAAGAAATTAAAACATCATTTTAACATTAAATTGTGACTGAATTCATTCGAATTAAGGCAGAACTGCATTGCAGCATTGTTGGCACAATGTTTGCGCGACACTTAATAATATAATAAACTATTTACCTCCATTCTTCAAGAAGCTAAATGACTCCAAATATTTGACACAAGATTTTTTTTTTTTCGGTGAAATGTTTCTTTGTTGACAATAATTGTACTGGGCATTTGTTACACTCATCATATAGAATCCCTGTTTATCGTACCAGTACCTTCCACCCTGTATATATAGGTCATAAAGATTTTAATATTAGTAGGAAGCATTTTTAATTAACATTTCAAGTAAATGGTACAGAGATATGATTTTATAATAAGCGCTTTGGTAATGTTTATATCCAAAGCTGCCTTTTTCGTCATAGCTCTTCTTGGGTCTACTTTTTACAAAGCTTAAAAACCTTAAGGGAGCTTTAATGTGCAATAGGTTAAAGTGAATCTGTATTTGACTGCTGAGAAACTAGGCCAACCTTACTCCAATAGGAGATACATTTACTATGACATGCGCACGTATCTGTTGAAATATTATTAGTCGAGAAATGCGTAACTCTAGGGCCAGTATATCAGATGTAATATCGTCCAGCACGACTCATTTGGGATGATTAGCTAATGTGACTAATCAAGTAGATATCCTCGGCGGAGATAAGCTGGAAGGTAAATACTTAACTAAAACTACCGTATCCTTTTACTTTTTATACCATTTAACCTTATATGTATTCTATCCAAAGAGTTGATATGGATATTTTATCGAAAATACATATTTTGCGGTCACTTGAATAAGGAAATTATAGTTTAGAGAAATATCTTATGAAACTCAGAAGTATAAACAATAAATACAAGCATATAAGCAGAAAAATCTAGTGCAGGCCTACTAGGTCCCGCCCGCACGAGTTCTACCAGGGTGCGCACCTAACGAAGGGTTAGTAACGAGAAAATTTTAAGGATTATAGGACACATATTTATATAAACCTTTTTTCTTCTTCTGATGTAGGAAGTCCATGCCCGAAGTCTGTAAATGTATTTTTGAACTATTCTGTATATATATTTATCATATACACATATACACATTTATAAGCTTTCGTAATAGTATTTGCAGAAGATTTATTAAAATAAATTATAGTAGGTAAATCCTTTAGGAACCCCATGAAAAATGACTGGATGAAGCAGGCAGTTTAATACACATTTTACATTGCTGTGGAATTTTCTTCAATAGTTTCGTGCAAGTTTTCGTTTTGCTTTAACTGCTCGGAAGTTTAACAGAACGGTAAAAATAGAAGCCCTTTCCGTTTCCAAAACCATTCACCGAGTGAAATGTATTAGGCGGCAATGTGTTTGCCTGGCATTCGAGAAGTCCCTTGTCCAATTTCCGTTATTTGCGGATCTGAGTAACATTCTCTTTACGCCGTGTTGAATATTTCAATATTACCACCAGAGAGGCCTAGATTAAAATAAAGGCAAATATAACAGGTACATGAAAACGCAACTATTCCATAGAGGAAGCCTTTGTTGCAGTTCTCTCACTGCATGTATCCCAAACCCAAGTTCAATGACTAAACTATAATCATTTTCATGGATAGATCAAAATTCGTTACAGAAAGGCATGGTGCATTGTTTATCAGGAGTTTCCTTGACAAAGGGTACAGCAAGGCAATATACAGCTGCAACTATCTATCTGGCACTAAGCAAATTAAGGAGAAACACAAACGGAGCATGATTCTTAGATTAATTAACTGTTGTGCTGATCGTACTTCGTTTGTCTTATGCAAGCATATCTTTTGTTTCGCGACTCGGGTTTTTCCCGCTGGGAAGCGCTAGTGTTTTTTGTTGGGGTTCCTCTCGGTCTTACCGCTGGGGAGACAGTCAATCGTGTGTCTCTCCTTTCTTGGTGCACAGGGTAAGTGCTTCCGTGTTGTTTGTTTTCACTAAGGCTCAAGACATGTATTTTGGATTGGTTTTCTGACCGCCGTTGCCTGGGAAATGACTTCTAGCGCAGATGTGTTAAAGTTTAGGGAAGCAATTCTCGTAACCCGTAAGATATACACGTGAATTATCTGGGTACTTTCACATAGGCTAATACTGTCCAACTCCTCGTTTGCTGGAGTTGAATGGGGTAATGTGAAATTGTTATTCACCTGTATTTCTGTTCTGCGTTTCGCCTTCTGTTTTGTTTAAAGGTTCATTAGGCCGATAAAACATTTATGTTACTAAATATATAACGTATTGATCTATAAAGGTTAAAGTTCTTGAAACTTATTGATATTTTCTCTTGAATTCTCCCCCCCCCCCCCCCTCTTTCACAATTGTACCTAGGCCCCTATGGTGCACTGTAAAACTATAAATTGCCAAATATTGCGTATATCTATTATTTTAATTATTAAACAGTGTTCTCGTAGCGTTGTGCTGTCACCTGTCTTTCGTGGGTTGGAACCCTTGTTTGTGTGATACCGAACTCGGAGTGATGGTGACTGCTCGACGGCACCTGGCGCCGGGATGAACAGATCTCAGCATTGTTAAGGACTTCGGGGCGTCTCTGCGGATCGCCTGCCTGCATCTCTGGGGCATCCTGCGGTTACCTCACTTCATCCCCACCTTCTGGGTGGTGTTAGCCCCAATAGATCTGTGTGGACGTGGCTGGTGAACGAAGCGGCGGGTTTTCTCCGGGTTCTCCGGTTCAATCATTTATTCCACGCCCTCCGTGATTACTTTTTATCCGTTTACTCCTTAAATAAACAGTGTTACTCTTTCTATTTTGTCCACCACGTACATAGTAGGTGGAGAAGGTATGGCACTGAAATATACGTTTTGAGAATCCCTGCATAAGAAACAGCTTCGCGCGCGTTTGATTTTGTGTGTTTATCTGGGCTTTTCTTTCCTTCTACGGTATTGTTTAACGCCCGCTTTTACTACATGCGAGTACTAAAATAGTGGTACGCGATGGCACTGATGGTACATGGAATGAAAATGGAGCACAGGTGGAATGAGATGACGGGGGAAACCGCAGAACCCGGAGGAAACCTCTACGCCGGTCTAACCACACGGCCAAGTGTGTGTGTGTGTGTGTGTGTGTGTGTGGTGCGTGCGTGCGTGTGCATGTGTGTGGTGTCTGTGAATAGTATAACCTAAGTTTAAATGCAAAACCAGGTGTCCCAAAATTAGACCGACAAACCCTGGGAGCTGACAGATAACATTATTTTAAACACTTTTTGTTAAGGAAAGTTTCTTGCTGCAGTGCTTCGTTTAAGCGCTAGAGTGTCATAGATTACTGCTTCCTCAACAATGCAAATAAGTATTGCATTTGTCTTAGTAGAACACAGAACGTTGTTGAAGAAGTGACACCGTCTGCTTTTTTGTCACATTTGCAGGAGAAACAAAAAAAAACCTTTTAGCTCAGAAAATGATACCTGTTAAGATGTTAATAATACTAATGCTATTCTTATCTACCTATTAATCCATTCTGCCAATAACTTTTGTAATTTGGATATTGTTTTTTTTTTTTTTTTTTTTTTTTTTTTTTTTTTTTTTTTTTTTTTTTTTTGGTACTATAGAGAACATTCTTGCAGATTGCAGATACGTGTTTTCACTTCCATATGGCTGTAATTATTTTGTAACAAAAGTTTATTAGGAATCAAGAATTAGGTAGTTTAGTTATATTTTTAGTAATTAGTATTATGTATTTATATACAGAGTTTCAATACTTGCACATCTTTCTGTGCCTAAAGAATCTCGTTCCTCCACTCAACCCTATCTATCCATTCAATATCTTCCAGTCCTCTTGCTTTGATTCCAGTTATTTCTCGCATCCAGAGTTCCCAGGTCTTCCTTTTCTTCTTCTTCCATGTGGAGTCCATTGCAAGATCTTTCTCGGTAATCTATCTTCATTCATTCTTCTAATATGTCCTTACCAACAGCTGTTTATATCTTACATAGACTAATATGGAGTTATTATTATTATTATTATTATTATTATTATTATTATTATTATTATTATTATTATTATTATTATTATTATTATTATTATTATTATTATTATTATTATTATTATTATTATTATTATTATTATTATTATTATTATTATTATTATTATTATTATTATTATTATTATTATTATTAATAATTAAATCTCTTATAATATTATTTTTTGTTCCAATCTTGAACATCACCTTCTTAGTAAATTCATTTTCATCAACATAAGTTTTGATACTAAATTTTTATTAAATTTCACTGTGTCACCTCCACATGTTATAATAGTCTTTACTGTTGTGTTATATATTTGCAATTTACTCTTCCTGCTTGGAGTTACGTTCTAAAGGATACTATTTAGCGTTGATGTTATAATTATACCTTTATTGATTCTGTTTTTAATATTATTTTCCTATTTATCTTCTTTATTTATTTTTACTCCCAAATACCCAAATTCTTCACATCCTCTAGTATAACCTTTCTATTCTTATAGAATTAAATCTTTGGTTTCCGTTCCACATCCCATATAAACATATTTTTCTAAATATGCTTTCAGCTCCCATTTATCATACAGGTTCTGTTCTTGATCTTCTGTAATGGGGCAGTGACCTCGCCTAGCTCACCCTCAATAACACGTCAACAAAATAGTTTAAGCTATGATAATCCACACCTCTGATTTCCTGTGTTGCGTCTGTACATACAGCTGACTGCAAATCTTTTGTGCGGACGTGTGTATTTAACACTTCAGACGAGGAAAGAGCTAAGTGAAATATGCCAGGAATAGAAAAAACGCAATAAAATTAAGTGGAAACAGTTATCGTGGTTGATAGTGGGCTGATACTACTGGAAAGGCGACATCCTATTTCCATCTTTATCACTATTTCCGTCTACAAAATATTCCCTATACAGCAACACCTGTAGATTACAAGCATCTTCTTCAGCACACTCCCAGCTAATCTGATGAATCAGGTGGTCATAATTTAGGCTTTTCATACTTTCATATACTGGTTTAAGTACATTATTAGAAATGTCCATGTAAATTAACACTCGATTTCTATAATCTTCGCAAAACTTAAAAGCATATGGAGGTGGGGCGTACTACAGACTCCAGCGAATCCTAAGCTTGCCCCTCCTACCAGCGCTGCCGAATGTGGTACACGCATCTCACACGCTCTTATGTACAGAACCTCTGCCGGTACACGCACTACGCTTGGCAACAGCGCTCTGCTTGAGCATTGGCCAGCGTTCACATGCCTTTAACTTTTGCGAGCGGTATAGTATCATTCTCATCTGCTATAGTTGGGCCGTTCTTTGCGTTACCATTTCGGCTTCTTTGATTCTAACTTTGCGGTAGCTTGACACATAAATAAAGCAGTCGCTTTGTAAGGAACTGGGAAGCCGTTTTTCGCTCTAACTATACCAAGTCAACTTTCTGCGTTTCACCTTGCATATTGAAGGATCTTTATTTGTTTGTGGCAATAGTTTTAATTATATCAGTGTCATAACCAGAACGATGAGTACTGAAAATAGCGGCACTATACTCTTCACATAATGTGTATAATGTCTTAAGGGATACTGGGAGTGAAATTCTGGTCAAAATTGTCAAAGTGTGGAAAATGGTTTTTTTACCTTAAAATGTTCCTGGAACTCGTGTGCATTTGGATCAGCTAACATTTTTCATATCCCCCACTCCATGTAGTCATTACGACCCTTTCAAATAGTGCTCTTCCCTTAACGTACACGGCATGTTCCTATATAAAAGCATATTTTTCTCAAAACTACATTTCTGCATATTCCAAAATTTCCTTAAGAAACTGCACTGCATATAATTAATGCATTTAGCATATTCAATAACATTCGGATGTGTGACTTTTGCATTTATAATAACCTGAGCTCTTTCAATAAATCTAAATATAATTTTAAAAAATTCGAACCTGATCCTGAGTCCTATATTTACTCATATAATCACAAAATTGTAGGACAAAGTAGTACTAGACAACATAATAATTGACCAAGCAATGTCTCTTGCCATGGTGAAGCTGATGTCATAGAGAAAATAAATAAATGCAATTATGTAACAGGCACGTTTAAAAGAAAATTAAAAAATATAGCTCGTAAAGACTCCGTAGTTAAATTGTATAAATCTATGGCAGTAACATCTCTGATCTATGGTTCAGAAACATGGGCACTAACAAAAATATGTAGTACCAGGATACAAACATCAGAAATGAAATTTGTAAGAGTAATAGCAAACAACGCAGTCAAAATATCACGAAAGAATTAAAAGTAGAGGAAATGCATCCTGTTATTGCTAACAATAGAAATTAAAGGGGAAAGCATGTTTAAATTATAATATATATATATATATAATATTTTGTTGTTCAACGACGCTGTCAATTACCTGGATCACATCAGGGTCGCCGGTGTGCCGGAATTCCGTCTCACAGGAGTTCTTTTACGTGCCAGTAAATCCACTGACAAGGAGCTGTCATTTTTAAGCACACTTAAAAACCATCGGTCTGGGCCGGATTTGAACCCGCGACCTTGGGATTTGTAGGCCAGCGTCTAACCAACTGATTCACCCGCACCGACAAACATGTTTAAAGGAAAGGATGAATAATAACACAAAAAAAATTCTTAAAATAGCCATAAATTACAAAACCCAAAGTCAAAAGAAATTAAAGAAGACCGAAGAGAATTGGGGGTTTGAAATGTCTAAACAAGTGAAGCAGAAGAGAAAGAGTTTCAATAAATAACATTTAAAAGCACATAAAACCCGAATAAATAAATAAATATGTTACTTAAAATTGTGGATGCTAAATAAGATGACAAAGAAACTGGGCAGAAAGGATCCTGTAGCTATGACGTCACATGTTTTTTGTATCCCAAATATGACATGTTAGGGCTTAGTGTCACGACGAGGCTGATATGAAATTCCTGACAGCTGTGAAACCCTTCTGCACCAGCACCATGCACAGATATGATAACGAGGTCCTAAAAACATGTCCAACGCTGGAATGGAAACCTCGGCTTACTTTCCGGCCAGAAAAGGTATCTTCTCAAGCATGTCAGACATTTATCTCCTTTAAGCAATGTCGTAATAAAAGTATTCTATTTGTACATCAATAATGCATCTGAATAAACACACTACTTTATTGAAATAAATATTTGTAGGTTGCCAAATATGACAAAGTTAAAAAACAAATCACATAAATGACAATATTAATAGCCATTGGACAAAAGTTTGAATTTTGGTTTAACAATTTACACATAGGATATGGTGATAGTAATAATATTACAGTGCAATTGGAACTTTTAAATAATATAATAACAAAAACATCTTGTTTGCATCTTTAGAGTTCAAATAATGGGATTTTAGAATATTTAGTGTACAACAAGCAGCTTTATACAGTGCACAGAATTTTCTTGTTGCATTTCATTCTAAACGTATTATCAAATTCTGATGTAGTTCTACACAGTTTGTTTTCTAAGCGGTTCTTTCCCAAGTTTAATTGGTTATTTTGTTAACATTGTTGCAAAATTACTCTTCACTTCTTATTTACTTTTTATTTTTTTCTTTAATGGCCTCAATTACACAAATTCTAAAAGTACACTTATTTAGCTCTTTTTATTCCGGAAATTCACTAGATTCTCAATTGTTCAAAGTTATACTACCTCCTTGACAACGTGACGTCACCCACGGAACATTTAAAACAGGGAATGTACGGAAACTGAACATCTACACCGTGTTAACCTCAGCATACTACTAAATTCAAAATGTAGGTTAAAGTCCTCAACCTTGCTGTTCAACATAGTGTGGGTCAACATTTGTACAACACAGCTCATTGTCTTTGTATATTTAATGCTGCAAAAGTGTAAACTGACTAGTAATGATAGCTTGTGACATGTAAGTGGTAAAATGCGTTACTACCAGTAAATGTCTGGATTTTTGGAAGCACTAATGGAAGCTAGAAGTTCATTAAAAATTTAAATGAATGGAGACTATATTTAATGGACATAATAACTATCTTTCAAAGGGTTTTAATTTTCAAATGGTCATTCATTATATCTGGCAAGCATATTCATTGTGACTTGAATATTTAAGAGTCATATTTGCTGCCGTTGTTGTAAAATCGCTCAAAAATTCAAAATGTTTTTTATCTTTGCAAAAAATTCTCCTATCCTTCTAGTTTCATAATCCATTTCTGTTTCTGCCCTAGCGTATGTTTCAAGGTCGTCACGTGACTTTTTAAATGCCCTTGCGCACGTGTTTACCAGCTGTTTCAATCACAATGCTGCCCACATACATTCCAATGTAGCTGGTACAGTATTGCTTTTATTTTCAGCTTTTGAAATTAGCGGGTAAGCAAGAAGAAGGAATTTTCTTGTCTAGGAAACTGTTTTGGCTCAACTGATCAACAAAAGAATGCTCTAAAGCATATTTTGGTGGTAAACAGATGTTTGTTTTGTTTTGCAAGTCTGTTGCTCTGTTGAGTTGTGTTTGTGAAATTGTTGTTGGTGAATAGGCATATATGTGGTTTAGATATTATTATTGCTGCATATATAATTGTTTATAAGAAATATAAGTATAGTTTTTAGATAGTATAAACTTTAATAGGGAAGATAAGTAGGTAGCGTTTGTAGTTTAGGTTAGTCAGGTTAGTTTACAGCTGCGTTTTTGTTAGATAAATCTTTCAGTAGAGAGTCATTTATTAGAACAGAACATCAATAGGCTGTGTGATAAACGCAATAAGGGCAAGAAGGGCTCTAAACGTTGCAACAAGGCTACAAATTTAATAAACAAGCGTTGGAAACCAAATGTGAAAAGTGAAATGACAGCAGCAGTACACAGTGAGCATTGGGAAACCCCAGGAGAAAACAGTGAACCTGAAGCATCTACAAGCTGCATAAGAACCTCACCTTTACCATCAACAGCTGCCAGTGAGAGAAAATTAAATCTTGCAGCATTTGAAGCTTCTGTCGACCCAGGTATGCCTCACACTGATTTTAGTCTAGTTCATGCAAGTGTATGGGAACAGTTATACAAAGGCATGAAGTGCACCCAATGTAGCAAACCAGCACTAAAAGTACAAACTTTAGAAACCTCTGGCTTTGCCTTCAAAATATTAGTAACCTGTGAAAGCTGCAAAACTACAATAAAAGAAGCCCACGAGTACGCAGTAATGACAGTGCCAGGCCTCCATTCGAAGTGAACCGAAGGATGGTTACTTCTTTTTTAAATATTGGTTCAGGACATGCAGATTTAGAAAAAATTTGTATTGGAATGGGTATGTCATGCTTTTCATCAACCACTTACAGTAAGCATGTCACATACAAAGAGCAATGCTGACTTCACAAAAGAGGTGCTGAAGAAGGCACATGCTGCAGTAAGGCAGGCTCACATCGACATGGATACTACCCTAAGAGACAGTGACATAATTTACATAACTGTGTCTTACGATGGTACCTGGATGAAGAGAGGAGATTCATCATTGTATGGAATGGGATTTGTAATTGATATTCTCACTGGATTAGTAGTTGACTTTGAAATATTGTCAAAATTTTGTCCATATTGCTCAACGAATCAAGTAAAATTAAATGAGGAAGAATTTAAAATATGGCTAGAAGAACACAAACTAAGTGGCACATGTGAAAAGAATTATGATGGCTCCTCAAATGCAATGGAAGCAAAAGCTGCTGAAATCCTATGGGAGAGGTCGACATACTTTACTAAATTTAGGTACACATTCTGTCTGATGGAGATGCTAAAACTTTTAAACATCTATAAAATATTAAGGTTTATGGAGATGATGTGCCTCTTCAAAAAGAAGAATGTATAAATCATGTTTCTAAAAGGCTTAGCAAGGGTCTGAAAGCAGTTGTTGAAGAATGGAAGAAGAAAGGTGTAACACTGGGAGGAAAAAAACCTGTAAGTCTGACAGAAGATATTATAGCTCGCCTGCAAATTTATTATAGAATTGCCATACTGGACAACATTCCCAATGTATAGGATATGAAGAGGGGTATTTTTGCTACATTGCATCACTGTAGTTCTACAGACAGTAGTCCCCAGCACTCAAATTGTCCCACTGGAGTTACCTCATGGTGCTTTTATAACAGAGCTATAGCGAAGAAAGAAAAAATTCCAATTCATGATGCCAGAACAATGAGAACATTTTTGAGGCAAGATGTTATCTCAAAAATAATGCCAGTGTATCAAAGGCTAGCCTCTGATGAGATTTTAAAACGGTGCACTTTTGGTAAGACACAAAATGCAAATGAAAACCTGCATAGTGTCGTGTGGCGAAAGTGTCCTAAGGGAGTATTTGTTTCATTGAAGAGACTTCAAATTGCTGTGCCTAAGGCAGTTGCTGAATTCAACTTTGGTAGTTAATCTTCATTGAAGTTGTCATCAGAAGTCAAAGGCACTTGAATTTCACCTGCTTCTCTGAAGATAACCCATGGGAGGGATGTTAGACGTTTGCAACATGCTTCTGCTTCGACAAAGAAATCAGCCAAAACATCTAGGAGGAAGCTAAAATTGAAGAAAAGTGTTGCAGAACAAAGGAAAAGGAGGCAAGAAGATCCAACATATGAGCCTGGGGGATTTTAACCAGTTTCAAGGCATGAAACATAGCCAAAATATGATTATAATTTTAAAACTTAAATTTCAGGTATTTAAATTTTTTAGCATTTCTGCATATTGAAAATGCATGCCACGATGCAATTTTCATCCAATCAGTTTAAAAATTTGCATGCTTAGTTTAAAAACCTAAGTAAACAAAACTGTCATATAATTTTTCTGTATCATAAAACGTTTTTGATTTACAATTATTTTAATATGACAATTCATCCTAAAATTGAAAAAAATACAGTCATTAAAATTCAAAATTTTTTTTATCATAAACTAAAAATGTCAGAAAGAAACTATATGTCAAATTTGTAGTTTCATGCTTCAGAAGCAATAACAATTTTTTAATTTTCTTGTTTTTAAAAAATTGCATCGTGTACTGCATTTTGCCTATACCCATAATTTTGCATTTTTGAAAATGTATAAATAAAAAAATACTGAAGATTTTGCTTTTAAATTCATAAAACTGTTTTAACATTACAAGACAAATATATGGTTCAAATTTCAGACAGATTGGATAGATAGTTTAGAAAATAGCAATTTCAGTTGTGCCTTCCCTTAACTCACACAGGAGTCATTCCATGTCAAATCGCACAAAATTTAACCTTCGTGTTTTCGATTTCATTAATATTAAATTTACATGTTCTGTGAATAAAGAATGATACACCTAATCTTGTGTTACTCTGTAAATTAATTATTTTGTTAAATATAAAGCATTAAATTTTCGGATATTTTGTGCACACCGTTCTAAGTATCTCTGGTATTATTTTTTTAGATAAATATGATCTGTAGATCATTTTGAACATTGAAATATGTACTTCATTTATACTTTAAACAAAAACTAATTATTAGTTTGATATTTCCTATTTTTACAAAGCCATTAACGCTACAAACGTCAGTAACAATACTAACTTTTTACTTTAAATTTCTGAAAAGAATTTTAAAATGTAGCTTGATGATGCCATATAACCCTAGTAAATATTCAGATTGGAATTCCAAATACATACACAGAAATTAAATAACTTACCAAGCCGTGCAGATGCAGAATATTGCTGTCTTCTGGTCAAGAGGTACACACACTAAGTGCAGCTGATTGCGTATCATATGTTGTCGTTCCGTCAAGGTTGAACTGTTAGCATGAACACTGAAATAGCTACAGAATACTTTGGTCTATAACTCTCTTTATATGGTACAAAGTTAACATTTCGGTGAAGGTTTTCCCGAAGTTTTCCCTTATCCTGAGGACAAATGTCGTGTAACTTAAACATCCATTTGAGCATAATTTCACTCATTTCATTAATTCACCGTCCGATAAATCATTACGTTGGAGGATGTTAATTAAAAATAAAAAAATAAAATAAAAAACAACACAAAAAACAAAACAGTGAGAGCGGTACATCAACAAGGGGTGTTCTATTTTTGGCTGCATTTTTCCATTCCGGATTTCATTTCCTCCATTCCGGATTTCATGTTCTTGATTCCGGCCCAAATGACTTAGCTGTCGACGAACCCTTAAACTACACGCACTCACTCTCTTTCTGCCATGGTGACGTGCACATCCCAATTCTCACACCGGTGTACCAAAAAAAGAAAAAGAAAAGTCCGGTCCATTTACTTTTCTATTTTTCTTTTAAAATTTTGCACAAAGCACAGCTCTCTTCTACTGACGTTAACACAATCTTTAACCTTTCATGATATTACAACTCACAATTGTTTTCTTTTCGTAGCCCTGACTCATTCCTTTCACTTTCTCTTCTTCTCAAAATTAACTCCGACGGTACAATCATTCAACGCTCGTTAAAACGTCTTCACCTCTACGCAAAAATAGTTCACAACTATTTTGCACACGCTGGCGTACAGACCGACTCTAAACTCTGCCTGTCTTCACGCGCTCAATCTTTTATACCGGCGATGACGTAGCCAAATCTTTTTAGAAAGTCTACAAGAAGCCGGCCGCATGTTTATCTCGACTAACATGAAGAAGATAGTATAGTTAGTATAGGAGTCGAGAAAGTCATGTGAATGCAGCACATCCGATTTTTTTTTTTTTTTTTTTTTTTTTTTTTTTTTTTTTTTTTTTTTTTAATGAAATGGGAAATAAAATTCAAGCCTCAATGCGGCTTATGAATAATGGTAACACATTACACTCTGGAAAACAACAGGCAGAAATGTATCAAAGTTCAGCATGCAGACAATGTGCTACGAACCGACGCACATGTATGCTGCAAAGCCTTTTCATTTTCGTGTTGACAGTGCGACGAACCTTTCAGGTCAATGATTATATATGCAGAAAATATTTTGAAACATACCTCAGGGATTTACCACTGGTTGGTACACGCCTTTTTTTCTCTTTCACTAAAATTGGTCATATCCTTTTATTTTAAAATTGCCATCAAATATTCACACATCATTCCAACGTATTCCCCTTTTTCAATACTCACACAGAGAAATGTGTTACAATGTTCAGTTGCCAACTCTGACACTAATTAAATTTCTATTGCATGTATATTATTTCACATATACACTATTTCCAGTGTAAACCAAAGTTGTAGAAGGGGTTTCAAAAACCTATGCACAGAAAATGAAATTCTTATCCATGTAAATAGTTGAATGACAAATTACAAGCTCTGTGAAAGCACGCCCTGGAGGGGATGACAGATGTCAAATAGTTCCTGACATCTTGAACAATTATATTTCAATGTCTGTGTTATATGTGTCAATAACGAACATTGTGGCTTCTTAACCTAGAGGTTTCGTGTTCGCTTTCCGGCTGGAAAGAAAATGTTATTTCTAAAGTGAAAGGCTCCGATATAACCAGAGAAGTTAAGGGGACTACACAAACGAAAGAAAAAAAAAAAGGTTGAAAGAAACAGCCACCGCCATGGCCGAGACCATTCACCTCTCACCAAAGCCGTCCGGGTTCGATTCCAGGCGACCCCATGTGGGCTGTGTGGTGGACAAAGTGCTGGAGGGGCGAATTTCCTTCGGGTTCTTCGATTTCCCCGTTATTTCTTTCCATTGGCACTTCTTCCTCATTCCAGGTATAATCTGTGTCGTAGACTGTGGTGCTGCATGTAGTAAAAGCGGGCGTTAAACACTACAAAAAAGAAAGAAAGAGAAAAAGGGAATGAGAAGGAGAGAAAAAAAGAGAGAGGAAGAGAAAGAAAGATAAAGGAAGAGAGAAAGAAAGAGGAAGAAAGAGAGAAAGAGAGGCAGAACGAAAGAGAGAAAGAAAGAGAGAAAGAAGGAGAAAGAAACAGAGATAGAAAGAGCGAAAGAAAGAGAAAGAAAGAGAGAGAGAGAGAGAAGTGAAAGGAAGAAAAACAATAGTACTGAAGCGGTAGACCAAATTGGTTACCTAAACTTCAAATTAACCAAGGTGAACGTAGGTCAGGGCTGGCAAGATGGACACTGAAGGTGCGAAATGCTTCACCCCTTCTATCACCCCTCCCTTTTCCTTCTATGCAGGGGCGTGTGCTGCAGTGGTGGCCATTCCGGTTTCGGTTGAAATGGCTTTTGTGACGTGATCAAATGCATAATTTTGAACTCATGAGTTGGCTAGGAAAGCACGAAGAGGTTTAATTACACTACCGAACATGAGTGAAGGATGTAGACGACTCATATTGGCATTGTGTGAGAAACCGCTCTCTCACCACATTACTGTCTAGCCAAACCTTTAATTTAGGAAATCAGTTCTATAGAATTAACATATTTATTGCGTTTGTTTTGTTATACAATAGTTATGCAGTTCCATTATACTAATAAAGACATTAAAAGTTTCTATACTGTATTCTCAAAAATAAACGTTATAATGTATATGAAAAGTGTACTGAAATTGTTTACAATGTACATTTAATTAGATAATGGCGTAGTCATAATGATACTCCTCTAGTTTACACGGTTGGTATCCTTGCTGGTTTCTTCTTAAATATTAGCTTTTCGGTGTCCGGCTTCAAGCTAGATGAACTTAAGCGTAGAATACATTGAAAGTGTTTATCCGTAGCGGCTCTTGTTCAATGTCAATATGCTAAACAGTTGTTCACACTGATAAGTAGTGCGAAACATGGCCAGTAATTTGCTTGTAAAAAGGCACATCTTGGGAAATGTTTTCGGCAGTAATGTGTACAAATCCAAACCAGGATGTCCTGAGCTACGCATTAATGTGTTGCTTTGAAGGTTCATTAATTCCAATTGCAGTTTATCTTAGGCCACCAAGAGTCATGTGTAAATGTGTCTTTAATATCATTGTTTTCGTCTATGGCAAGGGAAAATTAACAATGTTCTCCCAGTCCCGATCAAACCTACGTCGTTCACTCATGCCGCTTGTGGAGCCACCACTGTTCTGTTTACACTGCCACGCGACAATAGCCAGAAGCAACCGGTTTAGCTAGCTCTATGTGGCTGTTGAAAGACAGTAGTGGGGACGAAAGGGGTGGTAAATGCCTTCCTTCCCACCCCTGATGTAGGTTATCTCAGAAATCATATTTCTACGTTAACTTCAGCCAAATTGTTGAATAGCCTATTGTGTCCCATATTGCTGCAAGGAATACATTTGTCGCCACCTAAAGGGTATCTGGGTATCTGAGGGTTGGATTTTTGTCAACTGTTGCCTCTCGCTTAGTATTCATTACATTAAGTTATCACATTAATTGTTCCTAAAATAGCCGAGGCTGAGACCTCTATAGATACATTAACCACAGTGACTTCCTCTCAGACACAAAATATTAGATAACTGTTTTCAGATAAGTGAAACATGAAAATGTTTTTTTTATTATTTTGTTTGTTTGTTTGTTTGTTTGTTTTTCCCGTATCATGCAGTAGTATTGAGGTATTCGTATGCCACTCTGCCAAACTGTTGTACTCAGGGGACGGGGAAGACGAAACGCTGTTGCCCCTCAGTTGGGGCAACTTTATCATTGTATCCTCAGTTTTATTACCTAAGGGATGTCCAGGTGCACAGAATTTTCTGGCCGATATTGTGAATATCATGAATATGTGCAGTTGATCTGTGAATATAAAACAGATTTAAGAAATTGGTTATCAAGTTTTAAAATTATCAGTTGTTGATTATAAACTTTTATTTTGCTCTCGTTAATTACAATATTTCGTACATTAATACCCTATAAGAGCCACCCTTATGCTTTTTTAATGTCTCCACGTTGGAAAATGCCCTCCTCCCCAATTTCTTTTGCTGTGTTTGTGAAAAGTATTGTGCAAGATATCAGAGCAAAGCTATCATACCCCAAACTTATTAAGCTTTAGAACCTTTATTTTCGTGAAGTGTGGAGGATATTCATATCTAAAAAATGTGGATCAAACGAAATTTTGTGAATATTTCCATTAACTCCTATCCTAATTAAAAATTGCCATAGAGCCTTAGTTGGTGTTTAAGAGCCCCATAACTGTTTATTCCCTTCACTATTCCATAATTATGAAGGGATTTTATGAACTACTGACTGTTATTTCGCGTGATCAAAGTACTGATTTTACCTAAAATAATAACGACCAGTTTAGTGTCACAATTTGCGATGAACAATGCATGCTGTAAAACAGTGATAATTTACCACCTGCAAAACGCCCTGAAAAATAGACCTTGCCTGATGATTACATATACCTCTCTTAGTTCTAGCTGAAATATTGGAGCCCTGTCTTTGGGGTTCAACATTTTACAACCTGGAAAATAAACGACTTTATTCGCTCAGAGAGCGGAACACAATGTACAAATATCTGCTTAAAGAAATGAACTTTTTACTAAACGGACGTAAATGTTATAATGAGATATTGGGAAAAGATCACAGTTTGAAGAATGGCATTTATTTATAGCAGGTTGAAAATGGATTTCGGGACCGTACTTTTGAATACTATAATACTCATCCATTTGTCGGTTAATATGAAGTAAACATTTGATAGCACGGGAACAGCACGTAAGTCTTTGAACCACCTTGAACGTGAATGGCAGATTTGTGCAGACTTAACTGATAAATGTGCTATTAGGAATACATTCAAAATTAACAAAATGTTGCTATTTTCTTTGTGTGTGAGACAATTGGAATATGCATAGTTATAAAATTAGGGAGTGAGCTTTATTCTTCTTCTTTATCTGATTGCCCTCAACGTATGGAGGACTGACAAGTCAGTGCCTAGGTTCAGATACCTGTCGGGGAGCAGACGAACCTATGGACAGTATAGAGTATGGCCCTGGAAGCGAATGGTCAGCCCAGCACCAGGTGAGGAAGAGGTTGACACGAAATGAGCAGTTGGCGGAGTGACTAACAGGAGAACCCAGAGAAAACCTGCCCAGATGCCGTTTGGTTCATCACGAATGTCACATGCGAATCCCTGGGATTGAACCCGGGCCCTCTTGGTTATAGGCGAATGGTCTAAACACCTGGCCACCACCACCAAGGAAAATGTAATATGCAGATGTTTATTTCAACAAAATACTCAATTCTGTCTCGTTGTATGCAAAATAAAGTTAATGAAGAACGCTGTGAAGGGGATGGACAATTAGGAAAGACATTCCACTAAAGGGAAAAATTTCAACGGCTGAGTGAAGCTTACCAAAATGAAAGCATCTTCATGAGGACGTATTGTGGAATATTCGAGGGACTTTCAATTCATTCAAAAGAAGGACCGGCCTGCCTTCAATCGGTCATACAATTACTGAGACCGGAATGCCATTTTTTGAGGGCTTACAGTTACGAGTACAAGAGACATTAAGATACGTTGTGACCCTTAAGATTTACTATCTCCAATTCCACCTGCATTAAATTATATTGAACTTGAGGAATCCTTCCCCAGTGATTAGCATGAGGGAAGGTTCCATCAGGATTTACTGGAAATTGAAAGGTGACACAAAGGAACATCAGTATCCAAAATGCCTGCTAATTACTGCTGCCAGCTTATCAACTCATGTTTTGGAGGTGTATAACACACAAAAGTCATTCAGAAATGAGTTTTGAAATCTGATGTGTTCAGAAAACTTCCTCTTCTCAGTCTTCTAGGAAATATTCCTTCATGAGGTTATTATCCTATCTTAATTCAGGCAGGCTTTCAATTCCCATTTATGCACCCTGTTCTCTGTACGGTAGGTAAAGCAGTAATCAGATTTTAAATAGCGTATTGCTATGTGATGACTTTGAAATTTCATGCTCTTTGATGATCACGAGAGAAGTATTTGAATATTCAAACCAATGGCAAGGAATATATCAGAATTAGTTAATTCCACAGAAATATATTTGGCATAAACTGTGTCTTAACGATATCTACATTTCTAGTTAAGTCTTATGATACATCAAATAGTATTTAAAAGCTATTCGATTCCAGAGGCTAGTTACAGAAAATTTAAAGCATACTTTTCACTTGTCATCAAACTATCTCTAATCCCTAATTTTTCTATCTACACCTCTATCCCCTATCTACTATCTCTATTAAATAGCATATTAAACAAGATCGATAAAGACATTTGTGACAAAATCAAAATTTCATAATTGTATCAAATTTATTGTATACCGCTGTATTACATAGAATAGTCGCGATATGACTTAATTGTTAAAGCGACTCTAAATAAATTTTAAAAAAATCAAAATTTGTGGTAGTTTTAATGTAAAGAATAGTCTGGTTAGGGTAATTTTCTTGAAAATCTTATGTCGCATCCTCGGAAGAAGCTGAAATTGACCAACTTGTATTCTTGAGTTAAGCTGTTCACACACACACACACACACACACACACACACACACACACACACACACACACACACACACACACACACACACACACACACACACACACACACACACACACACATACACACATATACATATACATTCTCCTTCCCTGACTCTATCTCTCATCCCTCTCTCATATACCATGGACCTCTATAACTGCAGTTTGTTATTTAGAGAGCCTAAAATAGTTATTTATGCAACTAGTGTATCGTCTGATTGTGACACGAACACTGTGTGAGCGAAAGCCAATATTTACAAGGTCAGAGTGAAAAGATTATACACGTATTACATGTAACATGTTATGCAATTCGAGCATTAAAATACACAAAACTGCTTAATAAATTTGCTAACTGAAAAAAGTATATTATAATGTGTCAGAGATCACAGGTGTGTGGAAATATGGTTGCTAAACAGATGCTATTTCATTTGTTTACACTTATAGAGGAAGATGGAAGGTAATACTAAGGCTATTGAAAATAGGGAGTGTATTACGTTTGATATTTTCAACAAAGTCAACATTGCTGAGAATTTATTAATTCCAGGAAACTCAAAAGACTTTCTGGAGAAATGGAAAATGCGTTAGTTTAACTGACGAAACCCCATTACTGAAATACTTTTCAGAGGTGGTAATTATGCGGGTTTTGTTGCAGGCACATTGGAGAAAATCGTTGTTTCTATAGTAATTACGGCAAATACGGCAATATTTCACCATTTATACCACCATAGCAAGCAACTTTAATGCTACATTGTGTAAACCTATGTTTTTGGTATTCGTTGTATTACGTCATTTAGCAATTTAAACAAAGACGTTTCTTCGTTCTCTTTTATCAGATTTAGGTTTCAATTTAGTATTCAAGATCGTTTCAAGACCTTCTTTAGAAACAACTTCTTACCGACGATGATGTTAGCTCGTATTGGTGTATTTAATTGAAGGTGTCATATCCTATTAGTTCGATTTTAAACTTTGCTTCAGAACCTTGCTATACCTGCAGAGAAACATCCACTCAACTGGGAAGCGAATTCAGGAACTCGGAATATTAGAGCGTAGATTGCAAGAAGCGTAGGTAATTGATCTTCCTTCTTAGAATGTAATCCAATGTATCTCAAGAAGTATTTGAATTTAAAAGACTTACTACATTGGTTTGTTTATTTTCAATGTACAATGACAAAAGGACTTAAAGCGTATAAAGGAAGCTATCATTCTTGCCAAGAGGTGCTTAGCAATATAGGCTTATCAGTCTTCCACTGCATCTTCAACAGTATACACAAAACAAACAGCTTAACTCTGAAACCGGAGCAGAGGATTAACTCAAGAAGTTCAGTGAAGGATTAATCACAATAGAAGCTGGAAGCAGAGAGATTTCTGTGCGTCATGGGGAAGATAGGTAGCTCCTATTGTTCCTGAGGAAATGTTGCAAACTGATAAAGCTGCGCTAAATATGATAAATTTGGCTGCGCAAAATGAAAGTTATAAGAGTTACAAAGTGTGTGTGCAAGATGACCACAAGCGGAAACACTATGCATTGAACAAATGTTATCTTCCAAAGATTGTTTTCGTAGTGACTTTGATGAAGCCAAAGGTCACTGAGTAATCATGATCATGATAAATGCCGCTGATCACCTATATTTTGACGGTTCTCATTTGAAAGTAAAATTATGTAACGAAAACATTAAGTATTTTGAAAAGATGATGGTGTTAATAGTAGGACATAGAACAAAAAAGGAACTATTTATGGAGATACTGCTTATGTTTTCCCATATATCGTTTTTACTTTGTTTTATAGGGTAAAGACGGCGAAAACTGGGTTTTAGTAGAAACACTTAACATTCATTTAAACATATCGAAAATTAAATCTTCTAAAATAAAATACAAAGACAGAAAGAATAATAACCAATTGAAGCATGCTAAACACTATTGGAGCAAATGGACACCAACATTTTTAGTCACTGTCATCACATGTTTATTACAACGTAAGTCATATTGATCATTTGTGGTCTCCATGCACTTACCACGGTACCAATGTGTCCCTTCATTGTCACAATGTTGGCATTCCTTGCAAATATCCTCTTTCTCAATGGTAAGATTATTCTTAAATTTCCGGGCTCTCGCTGTAGCTGTCTTTTCCTTTCCAGTATGGGTAGCCTTTCAGCTTTTGGATCATATTCTGTAAATTGATTGTCATAACCTCAGATTTTCTGGATTTCTTTTTGATTCCTGGTTTGCTTTTAACTTCCAGGGAATTTGTTGGAGGAGGAACTGTTCGAAGCTTGTCGACAGGGTAGAATCTTCAGTTTGACCTTGTATTGTTGTGTTGTTTTCCCTCCTAAAGATTCTCCAAGAGAACTTGACTGTGAGATTCAACAATATATTTTTATACCAGGTTCCTTATTTTCATTTAAAAATGAACCTTGAACTGAATTTCCCTTCAATAAATATGATGCAAATCTTTATGTTGAATTCATTAAATGATACTGTATATTTAAAATGACATACTTGGAATTTTAAACACATATTTAGATAAACATTCACACCTCTGTATGTTTCAAAAGTTCTGTTGAATTAATTACAAAACAAAAAATACACTGTCCTTTGGCCACACCCAAGTTATGTCCATCTGCCCTGCTGTTCCATCAAACTGAAAATAATTGGGAAGAATGGAAACATTTCTTTAGTAAGCTTCGTCACTGGAATATGAATTCTTGATGTCAGCTATGTGTGAATCTAGGACACACCCTAATTTATCCCTTACGTGGATAAACATCTGTTTTTCCATAGTTATTCTAACGGTATTGGTTGAAATATTTAAATTAGAAGTAAATTGCATATATTCTATTTTCCAAGAATATCGGAATTCTCTTAATTAGAATGCATTTTGTGTAATTTCGAATTACAGAATTACTTGCAGAAATCGTGTTGCAGGAATACCTTAGTATTCCTCTTTCGGCCCGTTTCAACCGTAGGAATAATTGAAGTAAAAATTCGTTCCAACTAAACCTTTTTGAAGGCTTGCTGTTTTCTAACTATGTCATAATTAAGTACTCGATTCAGATAAGATTTCCGATGCCTGAACTTATTAACGGGAACAAGCGCTTGAACGCTGTTTTCACGTATTTTCACTAAGTACGCTTTGCATCATTTGAATGAGTAACGATTATAGGAGAATAACATTTTATATGAACATTATAAGTAGGGCTCGGAAGTTCATGCCCTAAAAATCACTGAAATATGCATGCAAATATGCTCTTAAAAACTTCAAAATATGTCAAGAAATATGCACTATTTAATTGAAACAATGTCCCTTTGCAGTAGACAAGACGAGTTAGTATAAATAATAAATAAAGTTACCTTATTTTTTAGAGGTTGAAACAGGAGTAGTCCTGCTGCTAGTATTAACTGCTAAATTGCAGCCACAACGAACACTTTGCACAAATTTTCAACTGCAAAGCATCGTCTGTTGTCTCGCAAAACACTTTTGTAACGTGAAAAACTTCCCTCCACGTCACAAGATGTTATCGGGGCATATTTAAATGATGCTAACTGCTTCACACTCACTCACTCACTCACTCACTCACTCACTCACTCACTCACTCACTCACTCACTCACTCACTCACTCACTCACTCTCTCTCTCTCTCTCTCTCTCTCTCACACACACACACACACACACACAAACACACACACAGAGTCAAGTCTCTTGGTGAGACATGGTATTCTTTTGAGGATGTCTCGAATTTTTTGAATTTTTTGAAATTACATAATTCACTTTCTCTTTCACTTTTTGTCCTATGCTACCAGGAACGAAACTTAGATCACATATTGTATTTTTCAAAGACAGTGATTCATGCAAAGGAGATCCGACAGCTTCCAATGCCTTTATGGCTGTTGGTAAGAAAGAAAAATGGGCAGATATGAAACCAAGATCCTCTTTAACCCAGTGCCTGACTGAATATTGTGCAGAGTTTCTATTGATGAAGCATCTTTCAAGTCCAATGAATTAATAACCTCTTCGGCTATATCTATGTGCTCAGCATAATATACAACTGCATCGACCATGTTCCCCATCGATTAACACTGGTGCAGGAGGAAGTCGGCTATTAGGTGCTGTTGATCTAAACAACTTAACTCTTTTAGGAGATTTAAGAAAGATTATCTTCGTACTGCACACAAATCTATCTACCAATGGGAAAGAACCATTGTCTCAGAAATGCTACCAGTATGAAAAATATTATACAGATGAAAAAATAAAAAAAGCATAAAAATCATTAAAATATGCAATATAGGGGCAATAATATTGAAATCTTCGTGAATTGCATCATGAAAATATTACAATATAAAAAATATTACCCAGACAGAAAAAAGTAATAAAAAACCATAAGAACCATAAAAATCATTAAAATATGCAATATAGGGGCTATAGTATTGAAATAATATGCATTTATCAAAAATCAAGAAAATATGCAGTTATATACACCATAAAATCATGTCCAAATAACTGAAAATTCCGTAATTCGTGCACATAATGTAACAGCATAGATTTTGATCCCCATGAAAAAATATGCAAATGCATGAACTTCCTAGCCCTAATTATAAGATATATGTAATCGTTATATGAATTTGTTGTAGGTAGAGAACATCCTGGGAACGATTTTCACAGCCAACACGAGTAACAGCCAACAATAAGTAAATCCCAGAACAGTTGCGGAATATTGTCACGTTTGTGATTGAGAAGTACCTATTTTATATTAAGTTATAACATTTTATTAAGCTTCTAAATTTGTGATAAATCACATTTTACAATTCCTTTAACTTGTTACACATATCTTAAGATATATATGTGACCGGACATGGGTGGTTCACCACTTCCTATGGTAGTCCCTATGGACTTTTCTATGATGTCACCCTTCCGCATAGTAACTGCTGGAATGGTTTCATCATGCGATGTCACGTGTCTTAAGAATTTTCTAGAACATCCCGTTCACCAGGGCGTTGGCATACCAAATATGGTAAAAGCCGCGACTACAATTGCAAGACCCCCATAGAGGACAGGACGCGTTATAACCGGGCTCTGAGAGCTCGCTCGGGGGGAGTCTTGTCCAGGAACTGCTGTGTGCTGTGCTCCACGCCGCTGAGGTGGCGGTCGCCATCCGACGGGTCAACTATGTTGACTGGTCCTGCCGACTTCATCAACACAACTTGACATCGTCCGTAACGGGTAAGCCTATTCAACCCTAAATTGTAAACCAACACTGCTTTGCTGTTGTTTCAATACTAATACAAAATAAATATGTTTCAAGCCAAACAGTGTCTTTCTGCTCTACCATCTGATTATAAAGCTATGTCCCCCAGTTACAACCAAGTTGTGACATCAGTGTTAGAGTCACCGGGTAGGTTGTGACATTATTGGTGGAGGCGCCGGTTTCTCTAAATTTTTTGGAGAAATATGGTTACGATCTCGATAACCTCTAAATTTCTGTGTTTCTATTGACTTATTGGCGGAGGCGCCGGTTTCTCTACATTTTTTGGAGAAATATGGTTACGATCTCGATACCCTCTAAATTTCTGTGTTTCTATTGCATTATTGGTGGAGCCGCCGGCTTCGCTAAATTTTCGCGAGAAGTGTGGTTTCAATCTCGGTAGCCTCTAAATTTTGGTATTTCTCTTGTCTTATGTTGAAGACGTTGGTTTTCCTAAATGTTTTGAGAAGTACGGTTTCGGTCATGTACCTGTTGAATTTGTATAGTTTTTCTTTGTCATATGGCGGAGGCACGGCATCTCTGATACCTTTTAGAGATATGGTTTCCGTTCCAAGTCTCTTCATTAATATCATCAGACTTATTGTCTGTTGTAATGTCTGCTTTGTAAAATATTGCCATGTGTGACCCGATTGTCTTCCTTTTCTAAATTTATATCTCCTATTTTCAATGTTAAGACCACCTAAGCAGAGGCATGCACATTTTACTTCAAATCGTCAGCAATAAAACGATTCTTGCCCGTACCGTTTCCTTAATATTGCTGGCTCAATTCATGGGTTATTTAAGGGTTTATTACAATCTAGAAGTCTGAAGTTCTTACATATGTGATGTAATATTCAATCAGAATGTTAATATTCCCCGCCCACCCTTCCCCCTCCTGACACGAATATGCCACACGTTTATTTTAGGATTGGTTTATTTCTGGACATACACATCACCTGTTCTAAATTAGGAGCGATAGTCCCGTTAATATGGCGATAATTACATTGATAAGGTAACTTATAATTTCTTCCTTGAAACTGTGTTATTCCTATAAATTCTCATTACCTAGGTTTATGAACACGGAACGGCAAACGTTGATGAAAGTTAAAGCAAATGCAGCAGAGCAATGAAAAAAAAAAAAAAAAAAGATAGGAAAAGAAACAAGAAAAATAAAATAATACAAAAAAAATACAAAAACTAATGTTATCCCCTAAACACGGGTAATCACTGTTGGCTTGAGAGATTATACTAATTAAGTTGTTTGCATATTGTTGAGATACTCAACTTATTAATTTATTTCGCCCTAACACTTTTGTAAATCTGGGTTTGTTTATCCAACATTTTAATGTCTTGAACTTCCAATTCATTTCAATTATACTTTTTGAGGTTACTATGCTCTGTTCAGGAAATATTTATATACATAGTGATCAAACTTGCGCTCTAATTTTTCTGCTGTAGCATAAGTGCTTGGTAATTAAAGTTTCATAAATACTTCTGGCTCAGAGTTACGTAAACATAATTGAACCTACGCTTAATAAGAATGTAAATGTGTTAAAGTTACGAAACTGATAGGGTTGTGCAGATTTCACTAAGTATCCTCTCATCAAATATTTGGCGTATGACAGTGCTTTCTTTGCTATCACTGGTAACAAGTATTGCTTTTTTTAGAACTATGGCTGTTGGTGTATCTGTTTCTGTTATTCATCATTGGGTTAAATATAGGTGAAAGCAATATTTCTCTACAGAACCACCAGATCTTTCTGTTGTAACGCGAAGAATACTTTTTCCCATTTGTAATTATCAATTATATATGTTAATTTTGTTTCTCGTAGGAATATTTTCTCATAACTTAATCGTTGTGATTTTCTAGTACCCCATTATCCTTAAACTAAAATTATGTCTGTGAGTGTATTTAATATTCAAATACTAGAAATAACATAAGAAGTATTAAAAAGAAAAGCTTATCTATTTTTAATCATATTTTGGTGTTAAACTCCAACCATTCAGCCAACCTTTAATTAAATTTAATTTCCGATAACAAGATTCATGTCATGATTGTGAATTACGTGGTACAGAAATTGTCAAAACTGATCTATACATTAAATTAATTACCAAAACATAATAGAATTCAAACCTACAAGGTAACACAAATAACAACTATAGTAACGACCAAGAAAGAATAACACACATATTCAGTTTTATTGTTTTTACGGACTATAAACCTTCTGTGCATAAGACTATGTAATTTATTTTCACCCACTTGGAGAATGTGTTCAATAGTTATTGAAAGAACCTAAAGGAAAATGATAAATGAACGACATATTAAAACGGAAACACAAAAGGAGACTTTAGAAATACTGCGTTACTATCCTACATTGTTAACTTAATCCTCTCCATATTAAAGTTCACTGCAGATCTTGCTGAACATATGAATAGTTTTCAGCTTAATCATATTGTAATTACATCACTTGTCAATTCATATTTATTCAAACAATTTTAAACTACGAGCAAGTTCATATATCAATTACTAGGCTTTTATGTATCAAATACAGCTTACATCACTAAAAAGTATTTTACGATTGCTATAATTATCACTTTTCTTTGAAAAAAAAAATACATCAGTGTGCTTAATTTTAAATACTCTAATTAGCATAAAAAGAACCAAATCTCGAAGAAGAAGAAATATTGTTTTCTTTGCTTTCCATTTATAAGGAGATAAATAACTGCATTTATTTTTAGTTTAGGATAATAGGAATGATTTTGCTTCCAAAGTAGATAAATTATTGTTGCCTAATGTGTACACCTTCTGCACTTTGAACCTACACATATAAATTTGAACACATGGATAATACCGAAATATCATGCAAATTAACTACATTAATACTACTCTTGATACCTAATGTTCACTACTCCTTTAATTTACTTTTAGGGTGTATTACTGAGAGCTACACCTCACGTGTTCTACTGGTACGTCTCATGAGTTACAAGTATTTCTAAAACTATTTTGGAAGTTCGTCTGTTTTTCTACTCACGCTTATGACGAATTTATTCAGATAAAGTGAAAATCCAATAGCGATGAAAGTTATGAAATCAATGCTTAAAAGCTTAAATAGATACACATTACATTAAGTTATTGGCGTACTAGAAGAGTATGACGGTTTTCCTAATAATAATTACATAGTACTATATACAAAAGCAAAACATTTATTCAGTTTATTGATAGTGAACTGAGATAATTTTATTTTAACGTTACATTAGGATTTTTCTTAGATATATTTCTAATAGACTGCGGTAATCTGTCACACAATTTTGAGATTTAAGTGAAATTTGTTTTGGAGTTACAAATTTTGAAAGTTGAAGTCAATAAGCTGACGAGAGTTATATGCATCAACATTCGATTTCAATTTGAAAGTTTGTAGTGCACTAAATATTAAATTGTCAGATACATGTGGAATAATTAGAATTATGTTACACATCTGTTTATTTCCATATTAGTAATTCTGATCTTTCTATTTACTTTTTTGAAGATTATGTGTGAACACGATGCATTTACACAAGAATTGACTACACGAAACACCATTGAGTCAAAATTAACCTGCATCTTTTTCTTTCTAAAATAATAGATTTACAGAAAATAAATGATTAAATCCTACCTTGGATTAAAAAAAAAAAGAGCATTTACAACAGAACGTTTAATCCCTTCCTTACATAAACCTTGTATTCTAAACACTATATCTGTATAACTCGACCACAATATTATCTCATTCCGGCTGTGTACCTTCCGGATGTATGCGAATGCAGATTCCTGCAAGGTCAAGTACAAAAGATAAGCGTGATAGAGTAGTTATTTCAGTGAGTCGTCTTCCTCCACTATTTCCGTAAAACACTTCCATACGCGATAATATGATAGCGTGACATTAAAAGGTATTACTTATTTTTCAAATCCGTCTATGACAAAACTTTCATTTGGTACTATTTTCTTCTGCACTTACGTAATAAACATTTGGTATTAAAGCGGTATTTGTACTAATATAAGGTAACATTGAGGTTTTTATTGTGATGTTTTGATGTCAAAGGTTCAAAACTTGGTACGTGTATAATTTACCCCCCTTAGAGAATTTGAAAGTAACTTCTTTCTATTATATGACTGATCCAAAATACACAAACTTTTCATGTTCTGATTACCAAGGTAATTGCGTAGATCGTATTTTCGATACCATCACTAATTTGCTGATACTTAAAATATTTTAATTTGCTATGTTTTACTTTTGACAACTTTACGTTGTATTTCACCTTCTCAAAAACTCAACTTACCTCGAACATGTGCTTTTTTCCCCCTACGTTTTCACAGCATTGCGTATATCCTGGCACACATTGAATACTAATGCGTTTGTATTATTCCTGGTTGCTTGTGCACTTAGTTTCTTGTTAACCGAAATACAATTTTACGGTAACCAATACTCAACCAGTCACAGATCACTTCCTTAAAATCTTTATATATACATCTTCCTACTTTCATGGTATTTACTGTATGTTCCCTTTTTTCCTTATAACTGCAGATGCATATTTACGCACGTTTTTCTGTTTTCACATTAATAATTATTTTGGTATAGCGATGTTACTATTTCTTCGCAATTCTACTAGACGCTGTGTCCTTCATTGGCAATATTGCTTTCATAGTTATACAGTCAGAGTAACTGTTTACACAATTTTCTTATTCCCCATTCATGTTAGTTATTATGGTACTTCACATTAATATTACAGTTTGAACTCTCATGTTTGCTAGTAGTAGGTGCACACGATAATTATTTTCTGGATATTCATTAATGGAAGTAGAGCACTTTGAAATAAAATCGCTATACTATATTTTTTCCCTGATGAGTACATTATTTAATAATTGTATTACTTTGTATATATTTTGCTATAAAATCATTTAGATTTTTCACACTTACAAACATTTACACAATTATCTTTCTGCCATGTGTTAGGTAGTGTTGATTCTTAATGAAATCAGAGAAAATACTGAACGACTGAAACACAGTATTGCAAGTCTGTGTTTAATTTTTTTGTTTCATGAAATCTCATTGTGCTTTCCTGAGTTATGTTTGCAGAGATGTTGTTCATTTGTTAACAAGGAAACAAACGTTGTTCTTCTGTTGACTATGCCGTCAAGAGCTACCTGTTGGAAGTGCTCCGCACCTTCATGATGATACCGCCTTCATTTTATTTCAATAGGTACTATCATTTTTTTGTTTTGTTTTTCATACTTACATAAGCAGCCACTAAAACCTAACAGTTGAGTTTATGGTATTTGTCTGGATGTGTTTCAGCTACCTTTTACTGATTTTGTATTTAAAATAAACTAGGTGTCATCAACTAGGGTCATATTTATAATTTTCTTTCTCTTCTTTTGTAAAGAGAGATATGAATATTGTGATTAAATTGTTAGTACATAGGGGATGTCAGAGTACTTTTTTTTTGTTGTTTTATGAGTATCAGATTTATGAGGTACAACTTTTTCAGCGGGAGTGCCGCAGGACCCCCGAGGAATGGAGTTGGTGACGCGATATTTAGGGAAGTATTGCGTTCTTTCATGGATATATCGCAAGATTCCATGAAATGTGGTTATTATTGAATATAATGAAGTGATGAAACAAAATGGTTCTTATATTTGGCAGGTAAACCGCGAGGTCCTGACAGACTAAGATCCTGAGAGATAACTGATGAAATACAAAGATTATTTCATCTTGGCGGGTGAGCCGCGAGGCCCCACCAAATGGTAATTTTGAGAGATTATAGTTCAAGGAACTATTGAGAGTTAATTTTTCCTGTGCACAGAGGCCGATGAAGTTTGTTTTATGTAGTTGATAAATGGGTCGCTCCCATAGATATTGTTGAGAGATATTAATATGTGAATTTGCGGAAGAGTACCGCATCTGTTATAATATGTATTATATGGACTCTGACAACTTCTATTGTATTTTAAATTTCCTTAAAGAATCATTAAATGTGATGACAGCCAATGAATTTGTCATATACTAGTTATTGTGACCTTTTAGATGAACTCAGCTCAAACATGTATTCCTAGCCCTGTTGCTGCTTATGATGAGTTATTACGAGCTTCCCCTTACCTTTGTAACTCATTTATACTTGATACCACATTGCATAATGTATTTTAAAAAGCTCGTCAAATTGTTCAATCTGTTCTGATAAATTATGTAGTTTCCTTGGGGATTCAGTCTGTAATCTTAAGGATGCCATAATTCACTATTAGTTCGTCGATAAGACCTTCTCTAAATTTTAGATATTTTAGATATCACATAGCGAGTGCTATGATGCACGAATCTCCCATAATTCATTCTGAATAAATATAACAAATAGGGAATGTTACAATGCCCATACAAGCATTATTTGACTGACTTGGAGGGACGCTTCTTTGACCATATAGCCAACTAGGACTGCGCAGGCTATTTATTGGCGAAAGACGATACCTCTAAGTTTAGCGGTATGCTTTCATTTTTAGATATTTATGCTATCATTGGGCCATGTTTTTTCCTCTTCCGTCGCATACAAGTTCTCCTTGGTATTTTTGTTTTACATTATGGTCACTTGGATATCCTAGAAGATTACATCACTGTATTCCTATTACTGGTAAAATTCTTATTTACTCCAGCTATGTAGTTGTTTTAACCTTATTAGTTACATTCTTATAATGATGGAATAGAATTCTTAATTGGCTTGTTTAATTTTGATTATAACACTATTATGTTAACAAGAATAAGCTCCATTTTATAACAAAACTGAAAGTTTCAATTGTAATTTAGTTCACTATATTCTTGTGCAACATAATCTATCTTATTCATGTTGATTTTTCATTATGTAATATTTTGTAATTTCGGTGAAACATCTGTGTAAACTGCAAAGTATACTAGTAATGAGCAGATTGGTTTGAAGCCTTCCCTATGTGACTTATTTTTCTTCACTGAATGTTTTTTTTTTTCTCTCACATTAAATACCTTTTAATATGCAAACAACAAGTATCAATTTTGATATGGAATTTTATTTTGGTTTTATTGTTCGATTCTATTACCTAGATGTTTCACTTAATGTATGTCATGGCTTAACTCATTACGTACATTATATTGTCATTGTTTTATTAAGCTCAGTTGTAGCACCTTTACTATAAAACCTTTCGCTCCTTTTTTTCCTCTTCTTCCATATTACTTTACGTACCTTTTCTTCCCGTATTATACTCCCACTTATTCTTTTTCGTCCTCCCTCCTTTCGCACATTATATTCTTTTTTTCCCTCTGCCTTCCTATATTCTACATAAATATTGTGTCCCCTTTTATTGTATATCTTCCTAATTCCTTTGTATTTTTGTGTTCTTTTGTCACCCGCACGGCCTACGCCTACACGTCTGAGACACATCACTCTGCAATGAGGACTTTGGAGGCACCTCACCAATACGCACACACTTAGTCGTCTACGCTTCCTCTTGAATGGACTGTAACACTGCGTTTCCCAAGTGGAATATTGAACTTGGAGTGTTGAGCATGTATTTAAAAGCCTGTAAACTATTCTTAAAAATCTCTAGGTGTAACGCCGGATTTCCTGCAAGGACCACATTCTCTGGACATAGTGAGAAGGCGCAGGAAATAAGTGTACTTATCGTGACTGAATAGCGGACTATGTACCAAAGATTATTCTCAGAGTCTGCGTTCAGCGGTATAGACCTGCATGGCAATCTACAGTGTGTTCTAAAGGTGTCCCAAAACTCGAAACAGTTTCCATACTGCTCGCACAGCGTGTTTACAAGGACTTTGACCTCCTTCAACGTGGAATCAACGATGTAACTTCTGTTTTCCTTCCCTGTTAGTTTTATCCACTCCTCCCCCCTGTAAATCCCTCTTACTCTTTTATTTCGCAGGTGCTACACTCCTTAGTTTTGTTTTATTTCTGTGTATACAAGGAAATACTTCCGTTTTATATTTATCTTTTGATTTTGCACCTCGCAAGTATGCTTGGTTGCCTATGTATACATACAATTATATTTGTAATTAGGCTAGTTTGCAGTGTTTGGTCCCTCCCTTTTCATTATATAGGAGTATCACTTTATGTTACATTCTTGTTGTTTTTAGCCGGCGCCAGGCGTCGCCTTTCTAAACGTTGCGGGATATGTCACGTTTGTGATTGAGAAGTACCTATTTTATATTAAGTTATAACATTTTATTAAGCTTCTAAATTTGTGATAAATCACATTTTACAATTCCTTTAACTTGTTACACATATCTTAAGATATATATGTGACCGGACATGGGTGGTTCACCACTTCCTATGGTAGTCCCTATGGACTTTTCTATGATGTCACCCTTCCGCATAGTAACTGCTGGAATGGTTTCATCATGCGATGTCACGTGTCTTAAGAATTTTCTAGAACATCCCGTTCACCAGGGCGTTGGCATACCAAATATGGTAAAAGCCGCGACTACAATTGCAAGACCCCC
Organism: Tenodera sinensis; assembly: GCA_030765045.1. Lineage (NCBI taxonomy): Eukaryota > Metazoa > Arthropoda > Insecta > Mantodea > Mantidae > Tenodera > Tenodera sinensis. Next base: position 142,255,522 of record CM060965.1, on the reverse strand, counting down.
ATAGAGGACAGGACGCGTTATAACCGGGCTCTGAGAGCTCGCTCGGGGGGAGTCTTGTCCAGGAACTGCTGTGTGCTGTGCTCCACGCCGTTGAGGTGGCGGTCGCCATCCGACGGGTCAACTATGTTGACTGGTCCTGCCGACTTCATCAACACAACTTGACATCGTCCGTAACGGGTAAGCCTATTCAACCCTAAATTGTAAACCAACACTGCTTTGCTGTTGTTTCAATACTAATACAAAATAAATATGTTTCAAGCCAAACAGTGTCTTTCTGCTCTACCATCTGATTATAAAGCTATGTCCCCCAGTTACAACCAAGTTGTGACATCAGTGTTAGAGTCACCGGGTAGGTTGTGACTATAATATTATCTTCGTACTGCACACAAATCTATCTACCAATGGGAAAGAACCATTGTCTCAGAAATGCTACCAGTATGAAAAATATTATACAGATGAAAAAATAAAAAAAGCATAAAAATCATTAAAATATTCAATATAGGGGCAATAATATTGAAATCTTCGTGAATTGCATCATGAAAATATTACAATATAAAAAATATTACCCAGACAGAAAAAAGTAATAAAAAACCATAAGAACCATAAAAATCATTAAAATATGCAATATAGGGGCTATAGTATTGAAATAATATGCATTTATCAAAAATCAAGAAAATATGCAGTTATATACACCATAAAATCATGTCCAAATAACTGAAAATTCCGTAATTCGTGCACATAATGTAACAGCATAGATTTTGATCCCCATGAAAGAATATGCAAATGCATGAACTTCCTAGCCCTAATTATAAGATATATGTAATCGTTATATGAATTTGTTGTAGGTAGAGAACATCCTGGGAACGATTTTCACAGCCAACACGAGTAACAGCCAACAATAAGTAAATCCCAGAACAGTTGCGGAATATTAGCAAGAGCATTAAACAGAAAAAACTAGAAAACAAACAAGTTTTACAAAACAGTGGCGATTCTAACGTTGACATATGGCTGTGAAACATGGACGATAAAGAAAAAAGAATGGGATAAAATAAATGCAGCAGAAATGAGATACTTTAGTCATAAAAGGATGCACAATAATGGACAAAATAAAAAATGAAGAAATAAGAGAAGAACTAGTACTGCCAATAAATGATAAAATAAACCAATATAGGAAAGGCTGGAGAAATAATTTACAAAGGATGGACAATACCCGATATCCCAAAATGGCATATAATTACTAACCATATGGGAGGAGGGATGTTGGAAGACCGATGAGAAGGTGGAGAGAGACTTGAGGCCGGAACAGGAGAAGTCTCCTAACCCAGGAAGTATTGTTGTTGTTGTTGTTGATGGTGATATTCTTGAGGTCAAACAATCTGAGTTTTCCATGAGCTGCAAGCCCCACAGTAATTCGTGAGCAACACTCTACCCACATCCTCTCGTGTATAGCAGCCAAATCGGGTTAAACCTTTCTCCTGATTCTTCCTACCCTGAGATACGATCTCAAGTGCATGACCAATCCCCTCAAGGGAATTGTGGTGTGAACTGGTTTCTTAACTTTCCGTAAATGAACTGTTTCCATATAAACGCTTTGTGCATGAGGTGGAGTGTTTCCCAAACTTACCAAGGTTATCTTACTCTAATTTATAAAGGTAACTATTTTCCGTCGGTGAATTTCAACAGCGCTTACAAAAAAACGTCGTTTTGCCTGTATAATAATAATAATAATAATAATAATAATAATAATAATAATAATAATAATAATAATAATAATAATAATAATAATAATAATAATAATAATAATAATAATAATAATAATAATAATAATGATAATAATAATAATAATGATAATAATGATAATAATGATAATAATGATAATAATGATAATAATGATAATAATGATAATAATGATAATAATGATAATAATGATAATAATGATAATAATGATAATAACAGTAACAATAACAGTAACAATAACAGTAACAATAACAGTAACAATAACAACAATAATAATAATAGTAATAATAGTAATAATAGTAATAATAGTAATAATAGTAATAATAGTAATAATAGTAATAATAGTAATAGTAATAATAGTAATAATAATAATAGTAATAGTAATAATAATAGTAATGATGATGATAATATATAACATTTATTATTATTATTACTATTATTATTATTGTTGTTGTTATTATTATTGTTGTTATTATTATTGTTGTTATTATTGTTGTTGTTGTTATTGTTGTTGTTATTGTTGTTGTTATTGTTGTTATTATTGTTATTATTATTATTATTATTATTATTATTATTATTATTATTATTATTATTATTATTATCATTATCATTATCATTATCATTATCATTATTATTATTATTATTATTATTATTATTATTATTATTATTATTATTATTATTATTATTATTATTATTATTATTATTATTATTATATTATAATAACAAGAACAGAAAAAGTATACCACATAATATGTGGTATATATATTATATATAATATATATTTAAATATTATATAAAAAAGTAGATAAGAAAATACCGGTTTTTACTTTCTCTGCTGGTAAGTAGAAGTATTGCATTCCACCCAAAAATTCGATGTCCAAATTTCACCGGAAATGTTTTCAGAACCCCCGAAAAAAAAAAAAAATTAGAAAAAGGTTTGTGTGTGTGTGTGTGTGTGTGTGTGTGGGTGGGTGGGTGGGTGGGTGGGTGTCAGTCTGTGTGTCTGTGTGTCAGTCTGTGCACAGCATAACTCAAAAACTAAAAGTCAGTTAAAAATCGAAGTTGGTAACTAAGTTTAATGTGTTTCAAGAATGCAGCACGAAGATTTTGAAGAAAATGATATTTACAGAAATTTGTTATTGCTTATTTCCTTGTAGGTGCAAAATAACATACAAATAGTATGTGGGAATACAGTAGGCTTAGAGCGATAGTCAAATCTTTTAAAGCTCTGAGATCCCGTTCTCTTTGTACGCTTAACATATAAGAAATGAACAACGACGTTCCATTTCCGAAATTTTTAAGTTTTCCGAAACTGAGACACACAACAAGGAATATCTCCGAAATGGTTCACTTTACAGAAACATTTATTCGGACATAAACTGTGTGTGTTAGCGAGATCTACATTGTGTGTACAGTAAGATTTTGTCTCTTACGGTTTACGAGTTATTCAAAAGTCATCCAGAATAAACAGGACTACATAGGCTATAGCCAGAAAATTCAAAATTCATTTGTCATACAAATATCTCAAACATATGGCATTTTAATAAAATTCATTAGAGCTATTTTCAACAAAATCAGCATTTTGGAAAACTTTTTCATGTAAAGGGTAGTTTAGGGTGGGTTATTTTCTTCAAAATCTTCGTGTCGCGTCCTTGAAAGACATTAAATACCAACTGTGGTTTTTAACCAACTTTTCGTTTTTGAGTTATGCTGTCCACAGACACACACACACATGGAGCTTTTTCTAAAAGTGCTTTTTTTGGTTTCAGGGACCTCAAAATATGTATTTCCGATGAAATCTTGACATCTAATTTTTGGGTGGAATACAATACTTCCTTCTACATACTTACCAGTAGAGAAAGTAAAAGCTATGAGCACCTCTTTCCTGTTTAAAACAAGCGAGCTGATAGTCAGCGGTATCAATCCACCACTGGCAAAAGTTTAAGAAGCGAAGAACTAGGACTCCTCCAGCCAGCAAGAGTGTTACGCGGGTTGCGTGCACAACTGATTCGGAGCAGACACTCTTCTGCCCGCCTCTGACCTAGGGGGAAAGCCCCTGCAGCAGCCACCTTGAATTTCCATTGCTCTAGAGTAATATATAATGAAATTGTTTTTAATCCATTGTTACTAGTTACTTTGTAAACTTTTTACTAATTACAGATTAGTTATACAAGAAAACGACGCGCATTCCACGTTTGTTAGTTTTAGAAAATAAATTATGAAGTGGCGACTCCGGGTATCGCTAGAGTATAACATACTAACTAAAATGAAGTATTTGGAATATAACATACAGACAGAAGACATACACGCAAAGACTATAACCACATACAAGCTAAGAAGTAACAGAACGGCAGGACGAGCCATGAAAAGGCTGTTGGAGGGAACGTGCCGAAAGGCTTCAGCTTAACTAAGTGGGTAATAATATCTACAGGTGACCAAAAACTTTTTATTTACGTAGAAAATATTCAACACAGCACATAATAACCAACATCCATAGCATTTGACACTTTAGTACTGCTGTCTACCAAAACACAAAGAGTTTCCAGCAGACGATTATTATCAGAACGAACTGATTCATAAAGGATTAATGTAAATCCAGCTTTCCATCTCCTTGCCCAATTCGTATTCAAAACTCAACGCAACAAATATTTTATTAAAATTGCCTTTTCCCCACTGAAGTTATTTAGAGTTATTATTGATAATTATTATTGTTGTACTTATTATTACTGTTGTGTAGTATCACCAGCCTCTCTTTTAACAGACTCACTATTTACGGAGAGTCTTATAAACTGTGTAAATATACGCCAATTTAAATGAACCATTGAATCTCTTTTCTGGTTGCTGACAACATTCCTTCGAACTCTTTCTTTTATAGCAAAGGAGCGACCGATTCCTAAAATAATCATTGAAGCGAAGCATTACGACGGAGAGTTTATTTAAGTGCTCATTTAATTTCACGACTTTGGCCATAAATATCCTCGAGGTCGTGGAATAAAAACCCCCTTTGTCCTATATAGCCACCCCAAACTAAACTTCTAGGAGTTCCGAAATGAAACACTTCTAGCAGTACCAGCAGCATAAGGTGAATTCGATATAAATTACTCCTTTTGCACGTTGTGCCTGGGTGCTGCCTTCTTCCGCAGTGACACACTCTGTAAGTCCTTCCTTATCGTTTAACAAACTGTATGTCATGTCCATTACCCAATGCAAACAACCAACACTGAGATCGCAAAATGTGTGAAGTAGAAATCAATTTTCGTGATCTGTGGTATACTAAAATGGTATAATAACCCTAAACCAGTGACGTGAAACATTTGTCACACAACTGGTGACGTGATGTCTGAGAGACGTCTAGGAGCTACTCGTTTATGATATTAATGTTTAACATTGTTTTTAATGTTTTTTTATTTAATAACGCCCTTCTTCAACATCAGTTTGTCATATGGGAATTCTCTTAGTTTAAGTACAAAAAAGTTTTTAAAATCAAAAACTTCAACGGTGCAAAAAGTTAGTAAAGGAGTGTATTGTTTCTTATTTTCATTTACAAAGGAACAATGTAAACCAGTTATTATAAACATGTATTATTTCCTAATACAGGACTAAACACAGATTACAAAAAGTGTTATGTTTTCACAGTTAAGCCACTATTGAGGAAACGTGCACACAAATAAAGGATTGGTCTCTTTTCCGCACCCAGGTGTCTTGCACTTGTAATACATATATCAAGTTGTTCCTTTCTTGGATGCTGGAGAAAAGCACGCTTGTTTACTTTCTGTGGCATGGTCACTATGAACATTACTTTCCTCGTCACTTATACCTTCATTAAAGCACTCAAGCAACTGCTGCTCAGTCAGGATCGTTAGGCATCATATGAAGGGATGGTCCAACACGATGCAACATTTTACACGTAACTGGTGGCGTGACTTCTCTCAGACGTATCTAAAACCTGAGCCTCACGTGGACAGGAAACAGCAAAGCTTACATTGGAGAGGCAAACAGTAAGCAAAGATGAGAAGATATTGTAAATACCAGAACCGAGATTTCATTAGGCATGGAGTTTATAGTTTTTAGTTTTGGGGGTATCTGAGAGACATCATGTCACCAGTTAAAGGTTAGGTGAAATGTGCGAAATGTTACACATCAAAGGGAAGTCCATAATTAAATTTGGTTTTAATACCTGGTTAATCAGAAAAGTAATTTGGTTGCTTCACTCCACTAGATTGCAATGTAAATTGTTATATAATTATTATTATTATTATTATTATTATTATTATTATTATTATTATTATTATTATTATTATTATTATTATTATTATTATTATTATTATTATTATTATTATTATTATTATTATTATTATTATTATTATTATTATTATTATTATTATTATTATTATTATTATTATTGATTATTATTATTATTATTATTATTATTATTATTATTATTATTATTATTATTATTATTATTATTATTATTATTATTATTATTATTATTATTATTATTATTATTATTATTATTATTATTATTGTTGTTGTTGTTGTTGTTGTTGTTATTGTTATTATTGTTGTTGTTGTTATTGTTATTATTGTTGTTGTTGTTGTTGTTATTGTTATTATTGTTGTTGTTATTGTTATTATTGTTGTTGTTGTTATTGTTGTTATTGTTATTATTATTTCTATTCTTATTATTATTTTTATTTTTAGTGTTATTTTTATTTTTATTATTATTGTTGTTGTTATTGTTGTTATTGTTATTGTTGTTGTTATTACTACTAATACTGTCATTCCTGCTGCGGCTAATACAACTATTATTATTTGTATTACTGTCACATATTTTGATATTTTCCCGGCTGAATTTCACACTCAAACTTCCAAACAGATTATTGAATATCAAACTTCAAGGAGGAAGAGTTTACCACTGTGCTTGTAGGTCCATTCTACCATTCAATGAATGGTACAGTGATGCCATGACAGATGCCTCTGCTTTAGTATCGCCATTTCCCTGATGCCTATAGGCTGCTCGTTCGTTCTAGATCAATGGACCTTCAGAGAAAGCACAGTGACCTGGCCTATCTTTAATGAACATTCCAGTAAATAGTTTATATTGTGATAACAAATAGCTCTGCTTCCTTAAGTGATGTGTCAAAGAAAATACAGTGTATATTTGATTCCAAACTTTTGTGTAGGGTGCATGACATTTCAGTGTTTTAACGAGACATAATGAAAATGACAGTAATTCAGATGTAGAAACGAGGGAAGAATGTCTGAAATAGAAGAAATGCAAGAAATGCAAGAAAATTAAAGGAAATAGTTAGAGATTGGTAGCGGCTGGTTCATAAGCAACGACAACGCGAACCGTAACCAGAACGAGAGACTTGAAATATTATGTGTATTCCAATGCGAGTATCGACAACCTTCCCGGGCTTCGGGAACTTGACCAAGATTCAATTTTAGTGTTCCGTTAATGGGCACGGCACATTATATCCATTAATTGCATATTAAATACTTCTTCCTTCAAGATAGAAGTTCTTCAAGGCAGCTAGAGCTGGCTAGTCCCAATTCTGGCAAAATCAAACCGGAAACAAAATTTTGGCACTCTATCTCACACTTTCACTCTATCTCTCACTTCACACTAATTGATCAGAGTCGGTTGTGTAAGCGTATAATTTGGCTGATACTATTAAAGTTTATCGCTTTTCTGCATTTATATTTTACGTTGTTTTGTTATATAAACCTCTGGATTGTTGTTAGTTTAATGATTCATATAGTATTTCGTTAATTCATGTTATACATTATATTTGTTTATACGCATCAATGGAGCAAGCAAAACTCATTCTGAGTGTGCAGAAAAGTGAGCACTTGTATTTAAACGAGCAATTCTTGTATGTATATAAATAAATTGCACGCAACTTGGAGACGACTCTAACGATTTCGTTCAAATTTTGTATTCAGACAGAGTTTTGTATTTTAAGTTTATCTATATAGTGTAATTTCTAAAAAAAACACGATTTTACATAAAACATAACATGCTTTATTCCCACTTCTACAGACCAATTCTTGTACATATGTTCCAGGTATTTCAAAAACGGCTCTAAAAATTTGGTATACATATACGATTTTGCTTTTTATGTTGACCTTTGTATATGTAGGTGTCTTTCCTTAAAAAAATAAATAAAATAAAAAATAAAAAATAAAAACCAGAAAAGCGCGATTTTACACAAAATGTAACAATTTTGGTTTCTCGGAAATGTTTCTATAGATTTTGATCAAATTTTGTTTTCAGGTAAGGTTTTGCTTCTTAAGTTTATTCACATTGGTGCCTTGCCTGAAAAAACACTATTTTACATATAAAAACGTGATTTTATTTCCTTATGCAATTCAAATTTTCATTGCAAAATCTTTAAAACCTTTAAATTTCTTATCTTTTCTATTATTGGCAGTGCTCCACACGATGAAGATAATTTTAAATATTATTGTGTTATAGATAAGTGGTCTCAAAATAATGTTCCGAACAGAAAACGTTAGGCTTTTCTTTACTAAATAAAAATATTAATGTACCTAATGTTTTTCCATACGATAGCCGTGTGTAGGACACGATTGGAAATGGTAGAGTGAGATTGAAAAAATGAATGCCATGCCGGACAGTAACCCGTATACCCGTGGTTCAAATCTCGGTCATGGCGTTCAATTTTTCAGTCTCACTCTACCCTTTCCAAAAATTATTAACTTTAAAAAATTATATTTTCACAATTTTTATGGTTTCCACAAAACTTTATAATTCACCATCTCGTAAATATTAAAATTACAGGAAAATTACTCCCACCATTGTCTTTACATTGTGAGTTTCTCGATTACAAGCACTCCGTATTCGGATCAGTAAGTTTCACGAAAATGAAGCGTTCTCTCTACAACACGTGCTTTCCTCGTAGCGAACCACGTGGATGCATATAAGCAATGTACATACTGTGCCTTCGGTTTGCTGGCGTATTTTTCTCTTACACGTTGACACACACTGCTGTTCAAAATATTGTTTATTGTGCTCTAATACTTACAGAAGAAGTTAAAAATACGAAATTAGCTTTCAATGCCAAACAAAGTACCGAAAGGCTTAGCTTTAAACCTCATTAACATTAACAAGAGAGATGCACTTCTCTGCGTTGCATCCACAGCGCGCACACATCGTTTGACGCGACTGGCGAGAGGCAGGCACAACCACTAGCCCTATTGCTTCAATGCTTGGCGTGATACAATAACAATAGTAATTCTTAGCAGATTGTTGTTCGAAACATACTCATCAGCAAGCATTACGCCAATTGGATGAATGCACAGATAATAGAAAAGATAACTAAGGAAAAGTGGTAGGGTATGCAACACATCACCCACATCCATTGATGCTAGGCCCCTGATATTTCCACATTCGGAGTTTCTTAGTATATAAATGCTTTGTGAAGTTTGGTATCTTATACAACTGTATTCCTCAAAGCGCACTGTTTTATCCTTACTAAGGAATATAAGGGATTTCATCATTTTATAATGTTTAATAAAGGCGGTCTTTATGCCTAACAACACTGCTATACAGAGATATCATGACAACTGGAAACAGAAATTAAATAAGGTTTGGACCGCATCCATTTTAAACCCTACCGCTAGAGCACAGGTGTGCGATAGCGGATTCAGAAATCTGTGAGGTTCATGAAACTTTGGCCACCTAACTATGGAAACACAACACCCCTTTCTTAGTGGATTTAAGCAGTCCATAGGTCACTTCGCGATCGGTATCAGTGTCATTTCATTATGTCTGTGTCAACACCGTCTACCTCATTTGTAACAAGATATTGTTTTCCTAGAGCCAATATTGAACCACTTTATTGCAGATATTCCGCAAATGACAAAAAACTGATGATTTCTGATCTATATTTTTATTTATGTGGTATACTATTATTATTATTATTATTATTATTATTATTATTATTAGTAGTAGTAGTAGTAGTAGTAGTAGTAGTAGTAGTAGTAGTAGTAGTAGTAGTAGTAGTAGTAGTAGTAGTAGTAGTAGTAGTAGTAGTAGTAGTAGTAGTAGTAGTAGTAGTAGTAGTAGTAGTAGTAGTAGTAGTAGTAGTAGTATTAGTATTAGTATTAGTATTAGTATTAGTATTAGTATTAGTATTATTATTATCATTATCATTATCATTATCATTATCATTATCATTATCATTATCATTATCATTATCATTATCATTATCATTATCATTATCATTATCATTATCATTATCATTATCATTATCATTATCATTATCATTATCATTATTTATTATTATTTATTATTATTTATTATTATTTATTATTATTTATTATTATTTATTATTATTTATTATTATTTGTTATTATTATTGTTATTATTATTGTTATTGTTATTGTTATTGTTATTGTTATTGTTATTGTTATTGTTATTGTTATTGTTATTGTTATTGTTATTGTTATTGTTATTGTTATTGTTATTGTTATTGTTATTGTTATTGTTATTGTTATTGTTATTGTTATTGTTATTGTTATTGTTATTATTATTGTTATTATTATTATTATTATTATTATTATTATTATTATTATTATTATTATTATTATTATTATTATTATTATTATTATTATTATTATTATTATTATTATTATTATTATTATAGTTGTTGTTACTATTATAAGTTACCAATATTAACATACCGTGCCGCGTGACAACTCCCTTGAACAACAAATCCGATTATGAAATAATTATTTCAAATGTGTAAAACCACTTGGTACTGTGCCAGAGGTTAATGTATATTCCCATTCTGTAAGGCTTAAAATCAGAGTTTATTTCACATAGATTTCATGATTTTATGAATCTTGAAAATGGCATTTCAATGTTTTGTTAACCCTTTCGCTGTAGACGTGGTCAACGTAAGAGTTAACGTGTTATGTGAACTCATAGAACTACAGATATAGTGTCAAAAAATAAGTGCACAGAGGTACTCAAAGAACTGTGTAAAGTCTGAAAGAATATACTGCTTGTGTCACAGCAACATTTTTCTCCTCATGTCTGTGTACAATTTTTTTTCTCTGAGGAACATGACAAAATCAAAACTGAGATCTAGTGATTGAGATAACCATCTCTCGGCGTAATGTTACAGATATTATGCCAGCTTTAGAACGTCATACCCTATGTTCGGATGATGACAATGTGTGTAATTGCGATTTCACATACTAAAAGTACGATCACCTCTTTCTTTTGATTGTTAACTCTATGAATCCATCGCTGTCGAAACTATAAGAAGCACAGAACAAGGACTCGTCCAACTAACAAGAATGTTAGGCGCGTTGATGGATTCAGTGGATTCAGTGCAGACGTGTTATGCTCGCACTTGCGCTAGAGGCAACATTCGTATGTACTGGAATACTCGTAGTTATTAGCAGGGTCCGGATTTTATGTAATATCAAATTAAGAAATATGTACATAAATATGTAACTACATAAATAGGCAATGAAGCAATTATATGTAACATCCAAAATTGTATATCTGTACTACAAAACAAACTCACTGGTAATGAAATCTGTATGTTTATTATTACTCAGTTCACTTTTATTACAGAGTAAAAGTTCTGCCATCCAAGTCACATTAGAACGGTCTGCACAGATAACTATAATATACTTTTCTAAATGTTACATTGTCATGCACAGTCTTCTGACAATATGTTTGTATAAATTGAGAAAGATCGCTCAACTTTGCTAGAAGTCAACGGTGCATATTTGCACAGTGGTTGTGCTAGGAATAATATTGTCAGGGGTTTTTACATTTTCACCATTAAATAAAAGAGACAAAATAACAACCTTTAGGTATCTAGGGTTTTTATTCAGCACGGATTACGTTTGGTAGATACTACACTCATTTTCCATTTTCCATTATTCCCACAGCTTCTTGAAGAGGCATACCTGCAGTTCCCAGTTTCTTAATACTGTCGGGAAGCCAGCTGAAGTGACTTGCGTTTTATGAAACTGAATTGAACACTTTAGAACTGTTGAATGTTGACAAGCATTCACTCACAGATACTGCTGGATCAGAAAAAAAACTTCTCCATCACTGACTTCACAGCTTCGAACTGCTTACTGTAGAATATCGCAGCTTCAATCCATGTTGCCAACCCTGTTACAACGGGCTCCGCAGGCAGAGATACGTCAGGTAGCTGCTGTTAGCGTTGTACACGATGTATCATCAGTGTCACCGCCTGCGGTGCCGTATGTAGTAAAAACGAGCGTTAAACACTACAAAAAATTGAACACGTGTAGTTTAGCTTTGAATATAATGACAATGCATAGGATTGACGACAGCGGATGACAACCACAACAATAAAACTTGCAATGTAACGATAATGAATGAAATTTATGAAAATGTATAATAAACCCGCAATAATATTAAAATATGTAAACTTATATATTATGGTACCAAATAAGTATAATAGCTCAAAATATGTAATTTAAAACTTTGGAATAAGAGTCCCATCATATAAATCAACATTTTAGCTTTTCTTATAACTACATATACAGGAACAGAATATGTGATAACATAAAATACGGGCTCTAGTTATCAGCATTCTGAAATATCTTGTTTTCCTTTTATATGACACGTGTAACATCTAACGTTCTATTCACGGCTGTAACTTTAGAGATAATTCTTGATCGGTTATGTTAGTCTCTCGGTTACCTCTCACTAATCTTCGATTTTATTTCCTTTTGTTTTATCGGGTTCGACCCCAGGGACCCACATGTAGTTTTCGAAGTGGACGAAGTGGCGGCTGCAGGGGTTTCTCTGGCCTCTCCTGTTTCCCCCGCCAGTCATTGCATCATTGCACCAATTGCTCCATCACCACCTCTACTTTCATCCATTTCGCCCATATTTTCATTGATCTTCCTCACTCTCGTACCTGCTGCTGGCTGACCACCCGTTTCTTCACTCCGTCCGTTCCATAGGTGCGTCTGCTCCCCAACAGGCACTGGCTTTTCACTCCTAAGAGGTGTAAGTCATACATACGCAGACGTTCATTAGAAGAATTACACACATTCACACACCCTTTTGCACTCATTCATAATTCCACATCCTTAACAAGTTGCGGAATAATCCTCGCTAAAGAAATATTCCCAGCCTCCAATCAGAAGTCGAACGCCAGACCTCTGAGTTTAGACGCTGTCATCTGTAACAACCGGTCTTGTAAAACGTTACAACTCATTTTAGTACCTTATTATTCAATTATACTAATGGAGGCATGCCCTTACAATTCCTTTCATTATGGTCTTAGTACGTAATTGTTTTAATTTCTGATAGAAGCTGGGAGAAGGTAGTAAAAGCATGGTTGATACATTTCCCTTTTATCGTAAGGAATTTTAAAGTTAGGAACGAAACGATGGAAGTCAGTGGGTGGAATGATCGAGACCTGAAGCCTATAAACTTCACACCGCAAGTGGTAGTCTAACCTTCAAGAAATTGAGCTGTGTTGTACAAACTCGAGTTTTCTTTCAACTTCCTGTCATATACTTAATTACTTTCTTGCGATGGATTTCCCAAACTTATTCATAAGTAATATAAGCCTATTTCCGTTTCTAATATTACTTTTATTTGTGTATTTCTATCCGAAAATACTAGCTTGAGTTAGATGTGCAAAAACAACACAAGTTGTTCTTTTAACATTTTTATATTTTAAGGATATTGGATTCGGATTTATTTGATCTGGTCAATCGTGAAAAAATTGATCTTAGCTCTGATGCAGTCAGGGCAGGAGATCATATCAATCCATTTTCAACCTCTTGGATAATCGAAATATGATTATTACAAAAGACAACATTCATACTTATCTGTAGATTTAGATATTCAATTAAAAGAATTAAAACACAAAATCGTCGTCTCATTGCATTACTTTAAGGTTTAAATTCCGCTTCAAGTAGATCTAAAATTGGCTAAAAATACACAGGAAAAAGAAGGACTTACAAACTCAAGCAGCATCTGGGATGCTAGATTTCTTTCACACTAACCATGCATAGGCACGAGGTTAGAAAGCTGAATGATACTTGCACATTCAGAGAAGTCCGTTACAAACATTTTTAGAATTTAAATAATAAGTAACAATGTTCTATATAAGACTACTTTGGGATGAGGAGAACTCGTGATAAATTATAAACAATCTATCGCCTTTACTGCGCTTTGTAAAGTGAGAGTTGAGTATCGGTGCTGTAAAACCACTATCGGTATCGAGTACTGAGAAATGAGAATATCTTCCCATCACTAATAATAAGGGGAGATTAAAAGGCCAATTTGGTTAAAAATGACACTTTTTCTTTTTAGAGTATATTATTATTATTATTTGACATTTTCTGAAAATTATGATATAGTAGTGTTAGGGGCGCATTATAAATACTTATTTTGGATAATTCCTACATTTCACCTTCATTTGCATCGTTACAGAAGAAATACCATAACATTTTGAACCAATTGCGCCAAAAAATATGAAATTCAGCTCATTTTGTAGCGGAATTTACCCTGCAGCGATTGGTACTATTGCTGCTAAGATGACCGTTGTCATTGGAATTTTGTCTTGAAAAAGTGTGATATCGTTGCATTTTCTCATGGAATAAAGTGTTTTTTGCTAGTATATTTTAACCTGTCTATAATGGTTAATAGGTAGGGGTAGAGCGAAATAAATTTTTAAAAAACGTAAAAATAGAGGTAATAGGTATTGCAGAACATCTTCTGTTGAAAAATCGAATCCTGAATTTGTTGATAACAATTCACCTTCAACATCAAACCCTCCAGGTAATCCAAAGTAAAATATTCAGGGTTTTAAGAAAAATATGCATATGTAGATGAAGTGTGTGCCACAAATATTAATTTCATTACTGATTTTAACATTTGAAGTGCAGTTTTATCTGAATTTGTACTTGCAATTTATGTAGTGGGCAGATCAGACTAATATTACTCAGAAAAATGGTTTAGGCTCCAATTTGAAAATGTAATGCCTTCAAAGCAAAACAACAAACAATTTCTGGAAAGTCTGCTATTTAAATGGTTTTGGCTGTCAATTAAAGAGCGATACTCTGTTTTTTCTCTTGTTACATTATTCCGTAATTATTAATACCGGTGACACTGCCTAAATGACCACCTCCGTAGCGCAGTTGGTAGCGCGCTTCCCTCTGGCACGGAGGACCCGGGTTCGATCCCCGGTACCAGCATAGCGATTTTATCCCCTCTGGGAGGTCTGGCACGGGGTGCGCTCAGCCTCGTTAGGTCCCGGGCGGACCAATTGAGGAGCCACTTGATGGAGAAGTAGCGGCCCTAGGTCTAGAAGACCGCATAACTGGCCGGGAGGGCTCGGGCGCTGACCACGTCCCACCCTTCAGTACTGCACCTCATCAATGACGCCTGTAGTGGACAGAGGTGGGGGACGCAGCGGCTAGACGGTAGGCCTTGGCCCTTCGTGGGCTGTTGTGCCGAGGTTTAGTATTAGACACTGCGTAAATAAACATTTACATTGTTGCGTTTTTAAATATAGCAGTCAAACTTTTTGAACGCATATGCAAATAAAATTCGGTACACATATAATGCATTTCATTTTCTAAAGACAATCCGTTATAGGTCATAAACAATTACAAGAACTAAAGCTTTTTATAATTAATTGTCTCAAACTGACTTAAAGAATACAGCATATTTGACTATGTGTTCAACGATAACCTAGATCCATCAAGTGGAGGGAATTTCTGGAGCACAAAACTTTGGGTATGCCCTAGACACTATCAGGAGCAATATCTGTTGCTATGCATGGAATTTCTCTATTGTTTGAATATCTCTAGTCCATAGGCAACCGGAATGACATAGTTCCATTACGATCATGTTAATGTAGACAGAAACCCTTCTGCCATTGACACGATATGACGTAATTGTTCTACCATACACTAAAACCGACGTAACGGTAATTACCAATGTTTCTAATGGACTTAGAGATAACTGCTTCGCAATTCCTAAGACATTTTGATACCTAACAAGAGAAAATCGAACTTTAAGGATAAATTGGCGCACTAAGATATCTCGTCCAAATGTTTCTTACTTTTCACCACTCAAATAAGGTGGGCAAGTACCGTACACAAGATTATACATTAGACTAAAATATCATCTTTAAGAATAATCAAGCCATACGGCCTGAATCAGAATATGTTAACAAATCTGATGTGTTGCACTCACATGACTTTCTCTACTTTTGTACTAACCTTTCTTACAAACTCTTATTCCTATATCTTCTTCGTGTTAATTAAAATAAACATTTGTACAAATTATTTAATTAAAATAAACATTTGTACAAATTATCTTATTGCTTATTTCCTTGTAGGTGCAAGGGGAATATTGGAATACAGTAGGCTTTGTGCGATAGTCAAATCTTTTAAAGTTTTGAGATTCCGTTCTCTTTGTACACGTAACATTAAAAAAAAAAAAAAAAAATGAACAACGATGACCATTTCACGAAAGTTCTAAGTTTTCCGAAACTCACACACATAACAAGGAATATCTCCTAAATGGTTCACCCTACAAGAAAATTTATTGGGACATAAATTGTGTATTTTAGCAAGATATACATTTTTGTATAGTATGATTTGGTCTATTTATAACGGTTTACCAGTTATATAAAAGCCGTCCAGAGTAAATACGACTACAGGGGCTGTAGCCAGAAAATTCAAGATATACATTTCATTTGTCATCAAACATCTCAAACATATGACATTTTAATAAAAATCGTTAGAGCCATTTTCAAGAAATCAAAATTTTCGAAAAATTTTCCATGTAAAGGGTAGTTTAGGGTGGGGCTATTTTCTTCAAAATCTTCGTGTCACATCCTTGAAAGATATTAAACTTAAATACCAACCTTGGTTTTCAACCCAGTTTTCGTTTTTGAGTTATGCTGTCCACAGTCTGACAGACTGACACACAGACTGACACACGGACTGACAGACTGACATAGTGACACACAGACACACACACGGACCTTTTTCTAAAAATACCTTTTTTTTGGATTCAGGGGGCCTCATAACATGTATTTCCGGTGAAATCTCGACATCGAATTTTTGGGTGGAATACAATACTTCCCCTACTTACCAGTAGAGAAAGTAAACAGCCACTTCTGATATCTGAACTACTGCTCCTTCTACCCTTATAACCACTTGACTAGCAAGAGATAATTCTAGAATGTGACATTAAGGGTTGGTATAGCTATTTTCTGTACATTACCTCTAATAGGGAGAGAAAAATTGAGTAGAGTACCTAAAATTTCGGTATCAAAATTTCATTGGAAATACAGGCTTACAAGGTTTAAGGACACTTCCAAAAAGCACTTTAACTAAAAGGTCCACCAGTGGATCCTGTGTGCGCGCGCACTTGTTTATGTAGGAGAGCAACAGTGTAACTAAAGCTCAAAACAATTTATGTTTGCGTCAGACAGTGCTTAGCCATCTCAGGCAAACATTTCCAACAAAATGACCTACTTCAAATTAAGTACTCCTTATATGGGACATCGGTTGTTAGTTTTCACATTTTTTCCAACATTATTTTCAAATAATTTAATTAAGGTAACATATATGTACTATATTATTTACTATTCATAATATATATATATATATATATGGCTTTTTCAGTTAATTTTGTATAATGTATAAATGGTAAACCATTAGGAATAGACAAACACTACAATTAATGGAAATATACGTCAAATAATTTCTTTTCCGCATAATTAGCAGTTTCTCTTGCTGTAAATTTCAATGTAATATGTAAATGGAACTGATTTACGCCTTGTAATTACTAACACAGCATTTAAATAACATTTCATTGACTATATAATCCTTTAATGCGTGAAATAGTCTTAATAAATGCAACTCGTGAATGTCACAGTCTCTAGATCAATTGAAAATCACTCGTGATAGATAATCTTATGATAATTTAGGACAGGGTAATGAACAATGTCATGAATATTTGCTTGATTTGTGCACTGATCACTTTACCTATTAGAAGTAGCATGTTTTCATATCGCTTAGTACTTCTTAGCAGGAGCAGATAGGCTATATTTATACATGTTTTTTGCATGTCATCGGCGGCTTTTCCTTTGAAACAATTGCTGGTCGGCAATGATGTTCACTCTTTTATTTTTATAGCTTCAGGTTTGTTTACGTGGGAGTTTTCTTTATAAAGATTAGGTTTACACACACAAACACACACACACACACACATTCACACTCGCACTGATACCTCCAGACTCTAAGGAGTACATAGAATAATCCTAGCAAGAAAAATGTCAATTTTCCAGACGGGAATCGAACCAGATACCTCTGAATTAAGAAGTCAGCTGCTATCCAGCAGATATAGACAGCCTTTTCACATCTTGTTTTCATATAATTATGGTGAGTATTTCATTCATACGCCACCTATTAGATATTAACGAATGCTGCTTAACATTACCTCGGAATTGAACCAAAAAGGTCGTTTGTCTCTTAGTATGATTGCAAGCATTGGAGTTTACTGAATAAAGATTTCAATCCTTACTGAACCTCAATAGTATCCATGAATGGTTTCTGTTCAAAGCAGATCGAAAACTTTTAATTGTGTTTTAATGGATGCACATTTATGTAAATATCATAGGTTCCCAAATAAATTATATTCTTGAAGCATGATTATGTGTATTTATTTTAGCTTTCTTCCTTTTCAGGTTAACCATTTTCTGACTCCCGCAATTTAGTACTCGTGGCGCATTTACTTGTTCATTTAGTATGTCGTGATCTGACAGATGACAGAATTGGTGATTCCATTTTAAACATCACAGGAAAAGCTAAGTATTATGATTATTAGGGGGTCAGTGCATTATTGAAGTTAAATCAGTAGACATACATCTTTATAAGGAACTTTATTTTGTGACGCTGCTAGTAGAAAGAAGCATGGAATCACATCTTCTTAATACAGGTAAGGGTCTATCTTTCACAAAAGTAAATACCAACTCCATTGAAACCTGTTCGAAGGGTCACCTAATACTCAGGCGTTCTTGAGTAGATGGTATGAGAATGAAATTAGTCTTGTTTCCCTTGCTGATTTAGAGGCATGGCAGACATTGGCTCAACTCGTAGTTTTGAAAAAAAAAACAAAAAAAAAGATATATATATATATAATTTTGCAATTCTTTCAGTGCACATGTAGAAAACATGTTGCTACTGCGTTTCCCATAAATTGTGGACTAGATGGAGGGAAAAGAAAAAAAAAAAAAAAAACCTGCCTGGTTTTGGGTGCCAGCCTAACAAACTGAGCTTACGGCCGCGTCATAGCCGAGTGGTTAGAACATTCACTTCTCACCGGGTTCGATTTCAGGCTACCACATGTGGGATTTGTGGTGTGCGAAGTGGTGCTGGGGCAGGTTTCCTCCGGGTTCTCCGGTTTCCCCCACCAACTCCTTCCACCGGTGATCCAACTGCATTTCATGTATCATCAGTGTCACCGTCTGTGGTACCGCATTAAAAAAAAAAAAAGAACAGCGTAGTCAGTGACGACTGGCTTCCGTGTTCACATACCCTCGCAAAAGTGTGTTACTGCAAATCAACTGTGGTAATCTTAGACCGAGCCTCTTTTTTTGTCTGTATATTAAGGGAAGATAACCTCGGCAAAATGTAAGGTTCTATAAATTAACGGAAACGTTTCTTATAAAGCTTCTTGTTAAAAGAATAAAATTCTTGGCTATTCTTATTTCGCATAACGTTGTAATTTTTTTCTATCCGTTCTAATAACGCTACAATATGATTGAAATTTTACAACTCAGTGCTTTACAAGATATTAATTAGAATTAATCAAAGACGGGGAATACTACTACTTTATCAATGATTCCTCCCAAAAGTAATACTATTTTTCTTTTAATATACACATTCAAAGGCATCTCTCTATATGCCCAGTAGACTATTAGCATGTTAAAATGTTTTCTTCGGTTATGGTGACCGTTAAACTCAGCCTATATCCCCGCATATTGTCTGATCAAGATATTCTAGCGCTTTCTTATATGTCCAAGACCAGCAGTTTGTCACAATTGTGATAGGTACATCGATATACCTAGTGAGTATCGATATATCTTGTCGATAGTCGAAGTAGTCTACAAAAAAGAATCCTCTTCATACACAGAGATTCCAATAACCTTGTTTTTTACCTTACCGGAACCTGTGAGGATTTTTGTGGACTGGGATATTATGATATTGTTGAGATAAAGATTTTGGAATAACAATGCTTACTACGCTATGAAGTAGTTTTTCTAGCAGGTCCAGAAGTCCTTTACGTTAGGGAATGGTCTTTTCGTATTCGTGCAGATCTTGATACTTAAGTCTGCTGGCTTAGGCTAATACTTGGTCGTGGAGTGTCTCGAAAGCATCGGTGTATACTTCCTTTTCCTAAACTTCTGTCATGTCTGAAATACTTCGGGGACTTAGTAGCCAACGACCCGGATATGGTTCTCTTGGCGTCTTATCACCTCCTAAACTTGGTCACCAGCTTTTGTCAAATTGTTCCACTGCTTTGAACTTTGCTGTAGTTCACCATCACCAAGCTTTGAGCTAGTGCAAGAGAACATTATGATACATGTTTCCTTGCATCACACAATTTAAATTAAAAGATGTATTACAGGATTAATAGAACTACCGTATATAGGTTCCGAAAATAAAATTAAAAAAACGAAGCAAAGCCTTTTCGTTTCTCGTGGGTAACCGAAGTGTACGAGTATATTCGTAAGCCAGTGGACTACATATATAAATCCTGATGTTACAAAAAGCTCTTGGTGAGCATTCACATTATATTTATGTATCTATAAATGCCCTCCACTATGTCTGTATATTGTGTGTGCCTTAAACAAAATAAAAACTGTAGAAGCTAAAACATTACAGATGAGAAAAGTAATGAGCCACTATCATTACCTCATAGCACTAAGACGTTGGTCTTGGCCCTACTAAATTATAATATAGTGTAACTACGTGTTATGAACTACTTAATCCTGTACATCAGTATTCGAAGGAGACTCTGGAAAAAATCTATTTTAGCCCTCTATAAGACCAAGAGGTATAGTAGAGATTTTACAGAATGCTTGTCATTTAATAAAGAGTTGCGAAATAGGACAAAATATATATAAAGTTGAAAATGGGAATTGCCTTTGTTTTACAAGAGCTTTCCTATGATAGAAGATAGCTCGATATCATTCAGAAATGAATTAATAGCTTAAAATGCCATTAAAAGCTAGATAATTTGAATGGACTTTTCAAATAGAATATGAACTGGACAAGTGGAAGTAATAAATAATCTTCAAACTTATTTACCTGGAATGCATATACCCATAGATTACATAGGTACTACTGTCTGTTCACCAGCTCATGGTCTTATGGGACTGAAGGGGAGAGGAGAGACATTCCACCATAGCGTAACCCGAGTTCGGTCAACCTCGTAGATAACATTGTGGCTAGGTACTCCAAGATTATTCTCGCGAACATGCTAATATCTCTTTATTTCAGGTAAAAATTGGACGACTCACTAACGCTATCTCGCAAGTATAGAAAAAAAGGGGTGTAGAAGTAGATAAACCCCTACCTAGCAGTGGTGTGAAATCTACCGTGGTACTGTGGTTGCAGAGCAAATGGTTTCCGAGTGACAGCTCCATGTGTAAAACACATTTTCACAGGATGATTGAAACAAACCAACCTAAAGAGACTTCTAAAACAGACGCACATTTGATTTCATTGGATCACACTGTCTTTGTTTGCCCCCATACGTCAGTCCCAAAGAATTAGCTTGGGTCAAGCCAGGGTTCCCAACCCGTAGGATAATTATGGGGGCATACGATAATTTTAATGTTTGTACCCATGGTAACCAACCCGTACGATAATTATGGGGGTATACAATAATTTGAGTGTTGATATTTCGATACCGGCGAAATATGATTTTTACTGGTTTGTCACACCAGCGAAATAAAATTAGTTACAAATAGTGACATCACTTTTGCCCTCATAGCCTGTCTCCACCCCCCTAAACTAACGATTCTTATTGCCAGTGTGTCCAGATCTGGTAATCTAAAAGAAGGCAGTGTTCAAAAATTGATGATCAATGGAGAAAACTAGGAATAAGTGATATTCCGTATGAAATAAAGAACATCCCTGAACCTGGAAGTTTCTGGAGTGCTGTTAAATATATGTGTCACCTCGGCGAAAATACTGATTTCAAAGAACTGGCGGAGTTTGCATTGCTGGTGATTTCGTTGTCCCACAGAAACGCTGCTTGTGGAATACTTTTTTTCTAAACTGGGCTTAATAAAAGTCAAAATTAGAAAGATTGGCGCTAGATACGGTAAATGGATTTATTCTGTCGTCTCAGAAAGTTTATTTCAACAACAAGTTTGTATAATGCTGCAACAGTTGAGGAAGATGATGAACTTTCAAATGAATAGTGCGAGAAACATAAGTGCTAAAGATGTAATACTGATTGAGGTCATCAATCTTGTTAGTAGATAACATAAACATCAATACTATTACATTTTCATAAGTGTCGTGCTGATATTTTCATTGTTGTAGCATTTGATGCATGATGTACAATAATTTTGAATCCAAATCTATAATTTTGAGTGGCCGGTACGATAATTTTACTTTTAAAAGTCGGCAACCCTGGGTCAAGCTAAAACGAATACTTAAAGAAATGTGCCGGATGACTTATCCTAACAGCAGCAGCATGATATAACGCTCAAGCGTATATCACTTGTGACCGAAACAGACTGGCAGGGTTTTGAAAACATATTGAAAAGGTAAAAAATGATCAGTGGGAGAAAGACGAACTAGTTGAACATAACATGTACATTTTATGAGCTAAATATACTGCATGAACTAAAAGTATAATTTAATTTCCATTATTTTGAGTGATATCTTTGCCTTTATCTAGGTGAATACACATTCTAAGGTTGGTACTACTATCGTAAGCACGACCAGAAGCCCTAGTCGAGATTCAGATATCGAAGTTTATCTGGAATTAGAAGTAGCGGCCCCAGGTCTAGAAGACCGCATAACCGGCCGGGAGGGCTCGGGGCGCTGACCACGTCCCACCCTCCAATACTGCACCTCACCAATGACGCCTGTAGTGGGCAGAGGTGGGGGACGCAGCGGCTGGGCGGTAGGCTTTGGCTCCTTGTGGGCTGTCGCGCCGGGGTTTAGTTAGTTTAGTATGTTTATCTGGAATTGCTTTATTGAAGTACTCACTTTCTGTATTCCTCCCAGGGACCATGAGCTGGTGAACAAACTGTAACGTCACCTTTACGGAATCTGTATTCCCAAACGAAGAAGAAAAACACTGTTCCTACATTCTTAATGTAACTAAATCTGTTTTTCAACATTATTGGTGCTTATTTCTAGGATTTATAAAAATTGGATGAACCTAGGTATAAATTAGTAATTTATTAACATAAGTTAAAGTTAATACTTAAAGAACTAATTGCATAAATATCATTTAGTGCATCTGCTAAATCAAGTTTCTTCACAACTCAGTTAATCTGCAAGTTGCAGCTGCTTTTCCTTCCACCATTGTTATTTATTTATTGATTCATTTGAAAATTAATTTTGACGTTTTTACATCTGGGACTGAAAAATAATAAAAACATGTAGCTTTAAGAGGTATGCTTTTAGAAAATTCTGAAGGAAAACATTCATAAGGTATACGCACTCTAAGAAAGGTGTTATGCGTGGACGCAACCAAGATGCAAATAAACAGGAGTTAGATGATAACGATTCTAGTGTTGATATGCATTACGTCATGTAATACATGCTGGATGCAGAATATGCCCACTGATGGCCAGTGATTACGTGAAATAAACATGCTGGAAGCAATAACAAATGGTCGGTCTGTCAGAGTGGAGTAGGGAAAATCTAAGAGTACCAATGTTATCTCGAGCGATAGGCTCCAGCCTGGTGCGGAGGAAGTTGTTGATAACCCTTTATTTCATAATATTACACAGCTACGAGTTCTAGTCCCATACTTTAATTAATTGTTTAGCTGTCCAAATAATCATGAATTTCATTTAGTTTCACAGGAGTGCTCAGGGAAATATCAAGCCAGACGCTCTATTCGGCGGTTCATTAGTTAAAAGTAGATCCTTCACTGTGGATGCTGTAATCATACTGTTATAAGTAGAGCGAGGACATATATCCACTGAAGAAGAAATCAGGTTGACTGCAGGGCGAATTGCTTGCTTGACGTCATCGCTGCTACCTCGGACTGAGGGGTGAACAGCGTGCTGTGGTTCAGTATGACAGCTGTACCGTACAGATAGGGAGTGTTATTTTCTGTGCGATCCATGATTACATGGATGGAGTAGCTGGGTAAATGCTGCTGCATATTATGCAGATTATTATGATAAAATAGTTAAAGTAATCAATGTTTTGGATAGTGAAGACAGGTGTGCCATTAAATCTGCTCAGTCACTGTTTGCAGGCAATTTACATAAACATTTGTTATTTATTAAAAACAATTTTCCAGTTGTCGCCAAAACTATTCTGCATTTAGAATTAAGAAATTATAAACTGTCATATGCTTTACAATTGATAGAAGAGCTTTATATGGAAATTGAAAATGTAGATCCTGCAGCTGTAACCGAAGCAGTGCAAAATAAACTGAAAACCATGTTGGAGAGAAACCCTGGATACGCTACAATGGTTCATATAAATGGTTTACAACATCTAGACAAAACGTCATCTGCGTATGACGAACACAATGCAAAATATCTTACGTTTGCTCCCGTTACATCATGTGACGTTGAGAGAAGTTTCTCGCTGTATAAACATTGTTTAGATGACAAGTTTTACTTTTGAACAATTTAAAAAATGTATTATTGTTCACTGCAATGTTTTTGAGGAACGAATAGATGACGATATGAACTGATGTAAATGGACTAGAGCTTCTTACACAGCCCTGCCCGTTTGATTACGTGTTCTGAACTCCTGTGCTACGCCGCCTGCCAGTCACCACGGAGCGTGTATAGTACGAGCGCGCAAACATTGTAGGCGATGGGATATTTATCCTCGCTCTAGTTATAAGTATTCAGTAACCTCATAAGTAGGAGCAGTTGAAGCAGCGTTCTCTTCTTCTGAGAGAGAATTCTCCTGCCTGAAAAGGTTTAACATTGTGTTAAATAGTGAAACCATGAGAACATTACTATAAAACAGAATTACAAAAATTTCATAATATAGTTTATTATCACAACATTATTTTCATAAAACCCTTATCCATTAATAACACTTTTCTTCTCTTTGTCTCTCTTCCAACAGTTTAACATAGATTGTGGCGTATAAATTCGTTATAATTGTTCTTCCTTTTTAATATATATAATAGAATTTATTACAGATAAAATTTATTCCCTTCACAGAAGGGGAGATATTTATATTAATCTATAATTTTCGGTACAGAGATAAGACATCTTCCTTAAAAATTTGATTTTTTTTTTTGTAGTTGGTAATGCGTTGAAACATCGCATAAATTACTCTACGCTCAGAACGTAGTTAAACTTTAATAAAATAAGCAATTAGTGGTAAAAAAGAAACTAATTGCTTGAAACGTATTAACATTTTTAATTAACACTTCTTGCAAACAATAGTATAGCTATATATAAGCTTAACATATTGTGACAATTTAGTCAGTTTGAATTTGGTTTTGGTTCGAAAATGTAAAGTATACAGTAGGTAAAAGTAATATTACGTTACTTAAATAAAAACAAGCAGTTACTTATAGCAATAGTCAATATGAAAACATTGCGATATTCCAACATATTGCCACTTTATACATCAAATATAAGAATGTGTGTTTTAAGTAACAAAATTAGTGCTATACTACAACTAAAATGTTAATGTCTCTGGACATACAGTTGCGCCAAAATTAAAATCCTCTTAACTCAAAATGCAATGGCTTTTATTTAAGAAAGCTTCCAAAACAGTTCCTCATATGATCTTCAGCACTCGGTTTTGATTAGTCTTTGATTAGTCACTTCTTAATTATAATCTGAAATTATTGTTTCAATTGCTTCAAGTAATTTACAACACCACACGTTTTGAACACAGCGGTATTATGTCACTAAATTGTTGGACACGATCACTGTTATTTCTGTTTCATTCTATTTGTTTACTGCGAAAACAAGTGTCTTGTACAAGCACTCCACAGAAATCATATATAATTTTATTATCGTATTCTTTTGAAAACACTATCATCATGGTGACAGTTTCTCAATTCTGACTTTCGTTACCTCACGCTTCTTTCTGAATAATATTGCTGAATTGTGCATTTTCACTGATATGGTTTGAACTAACAAGAATCATGATTGGAAAGACCATCAATATATGTATATTCCGCGATTCTTTAATGCCTAAGTTTCTGAAACGGCAGCAACTATTTTCTATAATTTCCATTACATGGGCCGGTCGCTTTAGTCTTTAGATTGCTTAGGTTAGTTCATATGATCAGCTCATATGCACAATTCAGTTTAATAAACCCAGGTTCACAAATCTAAATTGTTTAAAAATAATTTAATTTATATTTTGGGTTAATATGTGCAAATAATAATTTAAGTGCAAGAAGTTAATTACATTTAAAGCTAAAATATTACAGAAGTGACAGATAATGTACCAAACAAATCGGTAAGTTGTACTTCCTTGAATATACACATTGTTATAATATCTATGAACCTTCTGCTGTTATTGGTTATTCTTGTTTTTTACTTTATCGTCCAGAATACTGGATGGTAAAATGAGTGATGAGAGGAAGACAAAGAGTTGTTAAATCAATTTAATCAGATTTCTCAAAGTATTGAACAGATTCTCAAATATCTCATGAAGTCATTTGGCATTAATTTAAAGTATTTGTGGTTCTAGAGAAACGGAATGAACCTAAGGATGCCTATCAAAATATAAAAGAGAGAATAAACAAGCAGATAGTTTTCCAAGACTGACGGAATTGGTGATGCAACTTAACTAAGAACCAATATTTTCAAGTACATGTATGTTAAGAGGAAAATATGTTTATTACTGATGACCGTTGTACACCATTCACTGCTTACCAGAACATCTTTGGAACGTTTAGATGCTGTACGAGTGTCGCATCTTTGAAGAGCTTATCAGCAACAGATCGTCGATGATTATCAGCAATGGCATGGATCTGTTGTTTGGGGTGAACACTGCAAGTGCATTAACGAAGTTGCCTTAAAATTAGACAAAAACGGCAAGGAAAGGGATACGAATTGTGAAATACCATGGCATGATGTCAGGAATAAATACATGTCCATTTTTATACCTACCTTAGAAGAAGCACTAGAAATATACTGTGACGCCGGGCGCGGCACACAACGAAAGGATGTTGGACTAAGCTACTTCACACCACATACCAGACCGGCGACCAAACAAAGACACTTAAGGTCAGGCTTTCTCGCGCGACTTGTGTATACGTGACTAACAACAATGAGCGCAGCGTTTAACAAAGGATTGTTGGAATCTTCGAGAGGCATCCAGCGGCCAGCGTGTTTGTGGTATTCGAGAATGGTCCATTTTACGTCATGCTCGCTTTATGAGGAAGCGAGGAAACGGTAGTGAAGAGTTACAGATATCAGTCGAGCAGTATGTCAGTGTCTCAAATGTGTGTGTGTGTGTGTGTGTGTGTGTGTGTGTGTGTGTGTGTGTGTGTGCTCGTGCGCGCGCGCGTGTGTAGTTCTGTCGTCGTGAAAGATACGTCGCGTCAAAATGAAGAATTCTTAATGGGTGTTGAGTGATTGTGTCAACAGAATTAGAGTATTAGCGGTAGGGAAAATGAAGAAAGACAGTGAAAGGCCTTAGTCAAACCAGAAGTAAACAGTTGTGCGTTGTAATATTACGAAAGACTGCAGACTGTGTTAACATCAGGAGAAGAAAGCTGTATATTTGTGCAAAGGTTTAGAAGAAAAATAAAGTGATATCAAGGCAACTGGACCGCAAACTGGCACATTGTAACAATACATGACTATTGCCGTGCTGGCGATGTACATTTCCCACGCATCTTTCCCATAATAACCGTAATGTACGAGTCTTCAGGGAGGTATGTTTTACATATACACAGGACTCACAATAGACTAATTAATTAAGAGCGATTGCTACTGACTGCCTCCATATCGCTGATTGCTTCACATTTGAATCCTGAGATTTGTTTCGAAGACATAAGTAATAGAGACATGTGAAAAGGACTGGATGGAATGTGTTGGTTAAATATATGTGCATATCTGACAAAATAAGCCACTTTGTCTGCTTCTAATGAATATCTGGAAAGAAGAGCAGAATATAGAGGAAGTTGTATGTGAAACAGTTAATTTAAAGTAGATCCGCTAGTTTCACCTACACAAAAAGATGATTTCCTCATCGTAATAACAAACAAATACCAGACAGATACCTTCATGTTAATGGATATAACAGTACGTTGGTTTAGGTGTCTGTCACTTCTGTAACTATTAACATTTTTCTTTTATGAAATGTACTATTTTAGTAAGAAGAATTATAAAGGAAATACAAAAACAACTGATATATCAAAAACTATATTTTTCTGATAATTTACTTGGCAGTTATGGAAGATAGTTTCTTCACACTAATAAAATGGAAATTATTACTGTATTTTATTCTTAATTCTAAACAAATTCCTTTTATTATGATGATATGAGCTATTTACATACGATAAAGTGTAAATATATTGTGCGTATATTTAGTACAAGTGTGAAGAGCCTTTCGTTTTCTCGACATAATTTGTTGCACTTTTCAAGTGACTGAAAGAAGTTTCCAATGTTCATATATTATAATATTTCTTTCAGTGCTTTATTTGGATGGATGCTAAAAGTTACCATAACTCTCGGTGCCTCTAGAGTTCAATACGTCTTATCTAATAAGTCAAAATTAATTAAGTGCTTTTAATATAATAATCATCATTTATCTTCTTTTAAAATAACATTAGCTTAATAATAAACTCTGATAAGATATATTACTGTGATATATAAACATTATTTATTTTATATTTAAGTTATTTAGACGTATGCTGGCATCTGTGTTAATGGTGGTTTATAAACAAAAAACCTTTAGTGTTGATATGCTAAATATTCAATCTCCTAACAATACAGTAAGTTTCGTATTTCAAAACACATTGCCATAGGTTCAGTTCTTATATCTGAGATGTAATGAATTTGTACAACTATGATTTTACAAGCAACAAGAAACGCTTGCCGGAATGCGGAAAAATAATAGTTTTCTGAATTATGCTTCTGGTAGTTTAAGTTTTTGCCATATTCATTTTTGTGTTATTTTCTACATATCAGCTGATGTAAGCCAAACTTTTCATTTTATTGAACCATTATCATACATATATTTTAAATTATCCTTTGTATTCTTTAATTGTTATTATATCTTTCCATAACGCTAATAAATATTCTTTGTTTTGCTGCAGCATTTAACATATTTTCCTACAGACCTTTACAACTGCGAGAAATAAAACATACTTAAAACTAGTGATATCTGCGATTATGGTGTACATGTTTCACACAATAGTTATACTGTGTTGAAAATAGAAAACTAATATTGTTAAAATATTTCAAACCCTCAAAACAGCTTAAACTGCTTTTAATTTTACACACTTTAGTATTTGTGTAGTAAAATGAGTATTCATTATTCCAAGCAGAGGGAGTACTACCAGGTGTTTGGATAAGCTGTACTTTGCAGGTAGATTCAGACTGAAAAATTCAATCTCAAAACTTGGAACCTCCCGTGCTATTGTTCTACACAGTGAGCTACCATGGCAAAATGCTTGACTCCATGACAACTTCCACCTCAACCCAAAGGCGATCTTTCTTGTATATGCCCCTTACGGGGCACCCTCTGGGAAGATGGATGAGGTGAATGGATCCTAAGGGCAGCCAGAACGATGTCACGACAGAGCAGGTGGCAGGGCCCCTACATTTTCCCAGTGAAAATCATCTGGGAAAACATCATATATCAAACTTTTGGTTCTGAATAATATCTTAAATACCACGTGGACAAAGAAGCTAAACACAATCTTACGCCGCAAAGGTTCTGTCAGAAATGCTAACAAATTTTGCATTTACATCCCATTCCCTCTGAATGAATGCACTTGCGTTAAGAAAAAGAAACATATTGCATTGATGAATAC
This sequence comes from Tenodera sinensis, assembly GCA_030765045.1. Taxonomy (NCBI): domain Eukaryota; kingdom Metazoa; phylum Arthropoda; class Insecta; order Mantodea; family Mantidae; genus Tenodera; species Tenodera sinensis. The sequence goes on along the minus strand of CM060965.1, from coordinate 142,225,536 downwards.
GTTTTGTTATTAAAAATATAATTAAGTGCAAAGTTTTAATGAGTGTAGTTTGTAATAAAATATGCATAATTGAAGATTTATAAATAATACACCAGTTTTGATAATTTTAAAATTATATTTGCACTAGTCAAACTTATATGGGTCCCAAAAATCAAGTTCAAGACGCAGTCTGTATACACAACTTTAAGCATACAAAACATTGACGGTAACGTAACTTTATCTTACATTCTACTGTCATTCTTCTACATAATTAAACAACCATTTCCAGAATAAAACTGCATTTGATTGCATCTCATAAAAAGGTCTCCGTTTCTAAAACGGTATTCTGTGTTTCTCCTTGATATAGTCGTTTTAATAGAATGCGGCCAGTTAACATTTCGACCCTTCCTTATACTGAAATCTCAGTTGTTTTCAGTGCAATATTTTGCGCTCCTACTTCTCATCAGTGTTCAACGAATTGCATAAGTTATGTGAAAGGAAAACTTGTACTAACAGCTGTAGAAGAACTTAGTTTTGCAAATAATTCAGATATAATTAGTGCAACATGTTTCGGAAAGCCCTAGACAATATAAAAGCTATGATCTAAACTTAGTCTGTGATGATTAGACTCAATTACAAACCTCATAAATTAAGACATGTTCTATCCATTAATTTATTCTGTCAGGCATGTATATATAAATACTTAGTATGTTGTACGGGATGGCAAACTGGCCGGTTTTTCAAAAGGAAACCTTGTCCGGAAACGTTCTAGCGCATTGAAGTGTGAGATGGGTGGGCATCCACATTTAGTCAATTCAGCCAACATGGGTGGCACATCGAGCTGTCTATATTACAAATGGGCCTCCAACTCTGTACCGGCTACGTCATTGCGGAGCCTATATAGGTGATGTTGAGCCTCATCCACTTATTCCAATACGTGCTATTATCTTTGACGATTTTAATCGCTTCGTGACTCGAGCAATGAGTTCCTCCACTGACGTTCGAAAGGCGATGTATCTGGCTACCGTGCTGGCCATAGAACTGGTGCACCTCTACCAATCCATCGATTTGGGTACTCGACGTTGAGGTGATTCCACACATTTAAATCAAAGTATGCTATAGCTCATGTGGGTCATTTCTGTAGCTGTATTCTGTTGTTAACTACGTCAGTGCACTGAAAGACTGCACAAGAAACAGAATAGGATACGCACCGAAGACTGCGCAGGAATATTATTAGGCTCAGGTCGTTCGTCTACAGTACATAGACGGCTAAAAGGGCTGCATACCTTACATATTAAGATACCAAAACGAATCGGAACGAATTGTCAAAACCGTTCGTTCGCAGACCTCGAAATCCTCCAGTGCCCAAACCATGCATTTCCGCACAGCAGTTTCTTTTTGAAAACCGAACAATTTGCCATCCTGCACAACATACGAAGCGAGGCAATTATTACGGATTTGGCTGCTCTACATATTAGTTCGTTGTATTTAATATCAGTTCCTGTTGTCAGGTAACTGTTAGTGAATTAATTTCCTTGTTTTCTTCAAAACAGTTTTATAAAACATTTGCAGTGTCGCTTAGAATAAATTATTAAAGTAAATTCCCTATGGCTGCCCATGAACGTAATTTTAAGTGTTTAAATGGCAAAAAACTTTGGTAATTTGGGACGAGCAATGAAGGTTTCGAAAAATATTAATACTTGCTTCTTTTTGGATTACAGTTACAGAATAAGAAGTCTTCGTTCAGGGACTGTTAACATTACTGAGAATAAGAGGCCATTGGGGCACCCTGTGTATATCAGCAATATCAGCTCTCTGAATGTTTTTCATCTATTACTACCCTGAATTTTGAATTTTAAGTTTTGTAATACAAAGTATAGCCAAGATTTGACTATGTAATTTATTCATATTTTCTTTGTTCAATTGCGTCACATATTTTTGAAAACATGTTGTACTAAAACAAGCATCGCTACTTTAATTTTCTTAGATGCAGCACAGCATTACACATTGCACTTTACAGGCTATCTGGAAACAAACAAAGGTGTAGATAAAATTATAAAAGAAGCTAAGGGAAAAAGACAAAAATTGAAGAAAAACTAGAGGGTTAACTGCTTAAGTACGAGCACCGAACAAAGATTTGATATAAATATGATATACATCTATATAGTTCCTGTCCACCCTTGGCCTTACTTTCACTTAGTTTCTTTCTCTTTCTTTCTTTCGCTTTTGATTGAGCCAATGAAACTTATTCGCTTTTGTGCTCATCAACCAGTAAACCTATTTAGTTCAGGGATTGTGAATTATTTTCAAGTCAATGCTAAATTATGTACTAATTGGATTTTATTACCTTTTATGTTATTGATAAAGCTATTAGCTATTAATTGTTTCTCAGTATTACTTTGATTTATGGCGCTATAATATTAATATTGTCACTTATTTGTTTCCTTTATTTGGTGATATTCTCTTGTTTGCAATATTTCTCGTAAAGAAGTCCCAAAATGTGAAATTAAGACAACCACTGTGCTATAGTCATGGTGTAACTGGTGTGAGACTAATACCATCTCTTTAAAGTAATTTGGGAAGTCGTTTCCAGATGTTTACGTTTAAGGAAGGTGGAGGAACGTTAACTGACCGCAGGACAGGGATCTGAGAAATTCTCTCCAGGAGGTGGACAACAGCCAGCTGTGTCATATCTCTGCAGCACATCATTGGTGGAGGCACAGGTAGAAATGGCGTCGCTCCATAGTGGAACAACCTAATCAGGAGCCGATATACATGCAGTCCGTGTGTCCTTCCAGGTAAGACGCTGGGATCATTTCTTCTGCGGGCATTACCGCTGCCAACTGCCACTTCTCGCGTACCTGTGGGAATAAAATTGTCACTGTAATAACATTCACGCACACGGCAAAAGGATCTTGTCACTTCCGTGTTCTAAACGTTGGGAAACTCTTTCCAGAGTGAAAGTATAGCGTATGGATATGCACCTGTGTTAAAAGGAATCTTAATATTAGGTTCTTCATATGCTAAATACTAACCCAGACTATATTTTTAACTAATAATTAACATGGTTTCTATGCAAAATCCATAAAATAGATTACTGGGCACTTGTAAGCAAAACTAACTGGAGCAAGTAAACAAGAAAGAGTGCAATAATTCAGAGCTGTGGACTATAATTAGTAATGTCCTGATTTCCATATTATACCTATAGTATATTTTACAAACTGTCCTAAGCAACAAAAGTAACAGAACAATAACAACAATAATAGTAATCATAATAATAATCATAATAATAGTAATAGTAATAATAGTAATAGTAATAATAGTAATAGTAATAATAGTAATAGTAATAATAGTAATAGTAATAATAGTAATAGTAATAATAGTAATAATAGTAATAATAGTAATAATAGTAATAATAGTAATAATAGTAATAATAGTAATAATAGTAATAATAATAATAATAATAATAATAATAATAATAATAATAATAATAATAATAATAATAATAATAATAATAATAATAATAATAATAATAATAATAATAATAATAATAATAATAATAATAATAATAATAATAATAATAATAATAATAATAATAATAATAATAATAATCTTTGACAATCGTATCATATTTCCTATAAAATCATACCTATTATTATTACATATATTATCTTCAGAATTGGGATTATCTGATTCACCCATGGATAAGACAGCAGCATTACCACAGGATAGATATTACACTTCTTGTGATTTTCTATATCGTACTCCTCTATGTCAGAGGTGTGTAGTATACTACTTGTAATGACAGAGTAATATTGAACAACTAGCGAGGAAAAACAAACGTCAGCAGTATGTAAGAAGAGTGGGGTGTGATTGACACAGAACTGCCTATTAGTTATTCTTGCAACTAGAGAAAGAAAAATATAAGGTTGTTGCTCCAGCAAACAATTGAGTACAGTGCATATTTAGATGTCCTAGTTAGGCGATTGCATAGGTGCGTTGGTTCAAAAACTAGAAGGTTTAATTAAACCTAGGGATCTCCCAGGTGCAAAATGTTCCTGAAATTTTTGTAGTAATTCATCTTCTAAACTTTTAATGAGAAATAGTTAATTTTTTTGGTTATATGTCATTTTAAGTATCAAGTTTTGGTAAAGCTGTTTTGGAATAACTTCACTATGATTAATGGATGCAAAAGTGACATTCCTATAAGAACTGAAAGATTTCGCTGTATACCCAAGAATAGCCAGTATCCTTTATTCTTTTGGACATATATGAATAAATTGTTCTAGCATAAGCTTCATGAATTTATACTCATTAAGAATTATTCATTACTGCTGTTCTCTATGAAGACTGAAGACGTGTACAGTCAGAGAAGGGCCTTCACCTCTTTTGGAATTGGCACATGTGTGATAGTCTGAGTGAGCTGCCCCAAGGGTAAAGCACGTGTATTCATGTGTTATCTCACAGCTTCAGGGATTTAAAAAAATCGGAAAAGGATCCAAGGCTTTGTAGGTACTTTACTCGCTGTCTGTATCTGTCTGTTTGATGTTCTGGAGAGTGCCTCTCTTGGTTGATTGCTTCCAGCTCAATGTATATCATTTTGAGTGCACTTAAAACACCCGTGCTGCATAGCAAAACATGTTCCTAGGCGAATGAATAGAATTTTGAATACGTATTCTTCAGATATGTGCGCTCCTGCAACAGTATTAAGATGTCCTACCTCCTCCACAGTGCGGAAAACTCGGAGCAAGTTGAGTCCCGCTAACTTCTTGAGGTCTTCTTCGGTCCAGTCAGGGTCTTCCAGCAAGGTGGCCAGGAGCTGCGGGTACTTAGAGACGTCCTCCAGTCCCTGGGGAGTACTGCAAATACAACAAATCCATATAGTAATAATACTGGTCGGGAAAACATTTTTTTCATAGCTCTGAAAAGAATTACGGTTTTGAGTGAGCGCGCGCGTGTGTGTGTATAATAAGTCAACAGTAGAATTTTTCCATCACCCACATGTTGGGGGGGGGGGTTGAGACTCAAAGAAGCTTAATCATTATAATTGGGCTATTCATCCAATAAACAGTCCAAACTACTAAGTCTAGAAACTTCCAAATATAGAAATAAGTTCCTTTAACTAAGTAGACAACCTTAAAGGATGTTTTTTTTTTTTTTTTTTTAAATTCACCCCTTAATGGGGCAGAAGAGGATTGAAGTTTCACCAATATTAAAATGGACAGAGAACAATTACATTGAGCACGCAGGATCTTCATCAAAATCATAAGAAAAGTCCGGAAATATATTTATAGATAAAGCCATATCTTGTAACATTTATTTTGTTGTCCTCTTTATCTTATGTTGCATAGGGGTGTCTGTTTTATTTGTGCCCAGCAGAAATCAGTAAGAAACTAGTAACGTTCGGTAAGAAAAAATAACAATCAATTACATGATCACGCAGTTCCCGCCATACCATTACAACAGCAGAGGGTATTGGTTTTTAGCAATTTTTAACCATCCAGTCAATGCCCTTGAACAAGTATTACAACAACGCTTCGGAACCCACACTTTATCATTACCAACGTTGCATCCGAAGTGCAGTTTGTAAGCGTTCTTCACATCAGTAGATAGAGATCTTCTTTGGGATTTTAATGTAAAACCTCCACACATATGGACATATAACAGAACATAATATCCGGTATATTGCGACAAGATCGGGTATTATTGCTGCTCATTAGAACACGCAAAAATCGCAATTAAAAACACTGTAGTAAATGTATACGCTTACTGGAGGAGCATTATAATTCACCTATATGCATTTCTGAATTAGCACTCAAACTGTTACTTCAGATTATTGTGAATAAGAATGAAATGAAGAGTAACAAATTAGTTTCAAGTTTAGTACACTCAATTAGACCAGGTGCCTCCACCCAGTGTAGTCCACCGTGTTCTTGAGTTTAGGTTCTTATGTACCTCTCTCCTACATTCTATAGAATCAATCATTTAGCAGTTTTGCAGCGAAGGAAAGATAAAGACGTAAATCTAATAAACTGAATAATGTATGCCATCACGTTGTGAAACTGGATAGCAATTTAAAATATTTGGAAATTTTATATTGCTAGTGAATTTGGGAAAAACAGAGCTCTTCAAGTGTGTAAGAAAGACTAAAGCTGGTAGTAGCTCCTATGATTACGCTGTGGACACAATCGTGCGCAAGCACACGCGCACACGCACGAACACACGCACAATCATAGAAACGCACATATGTTTTTCTCTTATAATATATAAGAGGATGGAGGACTGTACTCCAGAAGTCATTTCAAAATATAACGTGCATCGTTAACACTTTATCAGTTTGGAAATCAGGTATAACCAGTCCCATATTAAAAAAGGGAGAATAGGCAAAGGCGAAAAGTTATCGCGGAATAACATTACTTAATAGCAGTTTGAAAGTTTTGATTAGAATTTTAAATAATAAATTAAATATAATAATACCCATTAAAGAAGGAGGCTTCAGGAAAAACAGATCTGCAGTGGATGCAATACATATAAGCAGACAAATTATAGAAACTCATGGGAATTTGATAAACCGTTTTTTTTTTTTTTTTTTTTTTTTTTTGGTGGACCTTTTCGACAGGGTAAAATCAAAAGATGTAGTTCATATATTGTAAGAAAAAGGCTTACCTAGGCAATTGATTAGCTCAAGAATAGAAATAAACTCAGACTGCAGGATAAAAGGAACAAACTGACAAATAACAATTGGCCACAGATTTAGGCAAAGGGATTCCTTATGTCCATTTCTTTTTAATCCCATAACGGATAAATTAACTGAAGGCCTACCAAAAGAGTGGGGATACAAGATAGGAAACACAAGATTTCATACAATATGCTATGTAGATGATGCTGTCCTTCTATCAGAAATAGAAGATGGATTGCAAAGGCACTAGTTCAATATAAAGGCAAAAAAAATATATTTAATAATTTATATGGAAATAAACACACCTAAAACTAAGTACTTAACAGTATCGAAATAACCACTGGAATGCAAATTAAAAGTGGAAAGAAAAGTTATTGAACAGTTTCAGAATTTAATTATTTAGGTATCCAAAAAACAAGTTAGATTGATCTTAACTTATGCATCAAAACCAGAGCAGATACAGCCAAAACACAACAAATATTAAGAACAATTCAAAACAAAACTTTATTGCATAACATATACTGTACAGAAATCAAAGAAAGTTGCCAATTTCAGGATATCACAACTTTGTTAATCAGCGATAGAAATACTGGAAGGAACACATTAACAGGATGGGAAAAAACCCTATAGCAAAAGGAGCCAAAGAAGGCAGACCTTCAGATGTGAAAATGACAAGACGAAGACCCACTAGGATATGGATTGACAGCATTTGTAACACATCTGAGGTAGGAATGGGGAAATGGACAGGATACTATCCTATACTCAAAGAAGAATAATAATATTAATTTAGATGAGTAATATAGACTACTTTTGCAGATTCTAAAGGGAAAAGAGACAAGTAGAAGCCAAACTGTACTTTAGATCAATGGTATTCAACCTTTTATTCTTCGCGTACCCCCAAACCCAATTTTCCATTTCAGCCTGTACCCCTATTGCCTAGCCCTGGAGTTATCCTTCATTCAAGTTATATATAACAATATCTAAAATAGATTATAATACTATAGCTTATTTAACACTATAAAGATTCAATTAGATTCAATTAAATTTTACATACCCCCAGAGGTGTTCGTGTGCTCCTCGGGGTACGCGTACCCCAGGTTGGACATCACTGCTGTAGATTATAAGTCGTGGTACAAAAGTACCTTAACAAGTTACTCAAATGAATGCACAAACAGAAGTGGTGTGAAACAATAAATGCCGTTATAGGTTTACGTTACGAGTTGGCCTATCTATGCGTAGATTGTAAAAAGGTCGCCAGAGGCGCTTGTAGTTGTTTGTGTGTTCATTGTGAGAACGACGAACTCAAAGGAATAAAGTGAATTTTGTGTGATGGATTTTGTGCGAACAGGAGCTGCGATAACATTGGAGAGACCGTATCAAACACTGACGCTTTTAAACGCAATTCAACAACCGGCCACCACATTGGAACTGCATTTGAGATTAGCTACGGAAGTTTGAAGTCAGTGTATATTTGTGCCCTTGGAGACGTACCGCTCGTCCACAAACATGAGGGAGACGATGGTCAGCAACCGAGCTGCATTTCAAAGGAGTCCAAAGAACTCGATAACCCATGCTAGTAGAGAACTCTAAGTGCCACAACCCAGTGTGTACGTAGTTCACAAAACCACATGTGCTTAAAACCATACAAGCTGCAGGTTGTGCAGGCAGGCACTCACACCAGCAGTCAAGCTTAACCTTGTGGGCTGAATTGCAGAATCTGGAGAACAGTAGGGATCCGCCAAGAGCTTAGTGCCTAGCGATGATACAACATTCTACTTAAGCGATACATTAAATCTATATAATGCTAGGCTTTTCGGTACAGAAGCTCTAGTTCCTATTTGTAGTATATGCGGGACTCGCCAAAGTGAACGTGTTTTGTGAAATGAGAGGCGTTATAAGTATTTCTTTTGCCCTCGCTGTAGCAAAATCATCTGTAGGCGTTAGAAAAATGATTTATGCCTGAAATGATGGTAGATTTTGCAAATGTGATTTTCAATAGGATGGTGCTCCTTCCCACTTACGTCATACGTACTTGCAGGTAGTTGAATGGACCAAACCAGGATATTGGATCAGCCGTACCTGATGTGAGGATTTGGCACTGTTATTCTAGCCTTCGTGAACGCCAGTGCTAATAGGATTGGTCCACTTTATGGAGATAAATATATCCCCACATTAGAACAGAACACACATAATTTGAAAGAGTACAAGTTTGATCAGCGGAGCAAGTTAAGTTGGGACATTCTTGACAGACTCTGGAGTACCGTTTGGATACCCGGCGCGATATTCATTTTAAATTTAACATTTGTATTGTGGGACGGTAATTTTAGACGGAAAGGTCCAAAATTAATAAGCTCTGATTATTGTACATAATCTAATTAAGGTTTAATCTGATAAAATCAAATGAAATATAAATATTATTTTGCACCTATGTATGCTCTTAAAGAGTGGTGATTTATTATTAATTTCTCTATAATTGAAATTGTAGTTTTAATGAAATTCTTAAGTGTTGAATGTAAATGATTTAAGTCCGCGTCAAAATATGTCCAAAACCAAAGGCTTTAGACGCAGGAAACGTGTTTTGTTAGAACCCAAGCCGGTTTATGGTGCTTTTCAGTTTGCCTATTCATTGTAATATCCAGGAGGGAGTAGAGCCATTATTCTTTTCTTCGATAATTTACTATGATCGAAAGAGCGAGATAGAGCATTTCAAAAGTACAGAAGTAGGGAAATCCCCGAGCTCGAGGTGCCATTTCAAAAGAGGAGATGAAGAAAACTCAATGAAATCTAGCAATTACATACCAAATATTATTGCTCTATTTCTTCATATGTCGTTTGTTTGTGTACGTCATGCCGTAACCAATAAAACAACTCACTTTTGTACATGATCTTTGAATTATCCTGTATTGCTTAAGGATCATGTGTGCAATTAGACCTTAATGTACAAATTTACTGGCATTAGTACTTTAACTTTTCATTGCATTAATTCTTAAATAAAAGCTGCATAACATCTTCATATTCTAATGATGGGCTGTAAGCCATCTGCGTGTAAATGCACCTTAGGTTTGTTAACACAAAGTTTATTACTGAAGAACATAAGATGCTAATAATCCTGTAAAGTTAAAGAGCTTTGTACTTTTGAATAACCTGTTGCTTGTTTGTTGATTAACTGAGCTGTTGAATTTGTCACCACAGCACTTTGCGAAGAGAAACTTAATAGAGGATATAGCTTCTTTGCCGAGAGTTTTCACATGAACAAACAAGGCGTCAAGAACGTTCTTCCCATCCCTCTTCTTAGCGTTAGTAACAACCAGAGCCTCTATTTCCCAAAAGGGTACAGAACCGCATCAACTTTGTTATTATCAGACCAGTCGTACTAAAATTGTGATTGCTAGGTTCTTCTGTATTATCTAAGTAGAGAGAAAAGCTCCCAGGGTAGGGTTTTAGCGCGTATTACGTACCACTCCTTCCTAGATCTTAAAACGTTTGCTCTCTAATGCAAGTTTAATTGATTGCAAAATTCATCTTCCATGGGACTCTAGTTCTGCCCCGTTTACTGTTTACCATTAGAGTCATATTTATAATCCCAAAATAGTTTATGCACCGTGTATATTTAGGTACTATTTGAGGTCTTCAACTTTCATTTCAAAGTAGTACATAAGTAGCTTAGAAATGTAGTTATAACTGATGAATTGTTCCATTATGTTCTTGAAGTGTTGAGTTTATTGCTGCATAAGTAATCAAATTGTATAGTTCATAATTTACATCAATTCTTACATAGTCACTAGAAACCATATTCCATTGGAAGCCGTTTACATATATTAAATACACACAACTTTATAGACAACCATTGTATGCTAAAAATAAAATATGCAAAAGTTCATGAAACAACGGTCATTGCTCCATCTGCTTTCATAGATTTCTATACCACATTGCAATATCAAAACTTAAATACATATTTTAGAGTTTTCAATATTTTCAAATACACGTATTTCTTTAGAAGAATTTTTCCAAAAACATGAGATAGTTTCACTTTTGGGTTTCAAAGTTTGATCAAATATATACGAATGGTTTTTTATATAGATCCATATTTACGGCTGTGTTGAGTTTCTACCTGCAGCTTAATACATAATTTTCTATAATATCCATAGATATTAAGATTTAATAGCTGTCTGTTTATGTGCACTTCTAGTATTTGCACATAAAGGTCTAACTCTAGACCAAACTCTATATTGTAAATTTAAAATAAGTCAGAACCTACAAAGATAATTCTCCATTTCCGATTGTTGTTGTTATTATTATTATTATCATCATCATCATCATTATTATTTATTTTTATTGTTATTATCATCGTTATTATTTATGTTTGTTATTATTATTATTATTATTATTATTATTATTATTATTATTATTATTATTATTATTATTATTATTATTATTATTATTATTATTATTATTATTATTATTATTATTATTATTATTATTATTATTATTATTGTTGTTGTTGTTGTTGTTGTTATTGTTCTTATTGTTGTTCTTATTATTATTGTTGTTGTTATTGTTCTTATTATTATTATTATTATTGTTGTTATTTTTCTTCTTCTTATTGTTGTTATTTTTCTTCTTATTATTGTTGTTATTTTTCTTCGTCTTATTATTATTGTTAGTGTTAGTGTTAGTGTTAGTGTTAGTGTTACTGTTGTTATTAGTATTGTTATTAGTATTATTATTGTTATTATTATTGTTGTTGATGTTGTTATTGTTATTATTATTGTTATAATCATTCTTACTTATTAACACATTCAAATAGGTTTTACACATTTGAACATAATAATACACTGTACCTGTAGTTAAGGCATTGTATGTTAGTAAACTGATCACTTAGGTTATATCTTACTGGCGTTCCTTAAGCACTTTAGATATTCTCTTAAAATCATTTCTGCAAGTCTTCATAATTTGAGAATTTTCTTATGTGTAGAGGTTTTTTGTGAGTCAGTTCCAAGAGCGAATATTATTTAAAATAATGTAAGAAATAGGATATTTATTTTTATAGTTTGCTCATATACCACATTGCATGCGGGATTTTTCTTAGCCAAAAGCTGTCAGATTCACCGCATGTACATTAATAGATTCAACAATGTGGTGCATGTCCTTTTGTCCTTTTTTTCCGGAGTAACATCGTCATTTAATCATCTTCATCTGCTCTATCATAGCCGAGGTAAAACTTGAGAACCCTCATTTCTGAAAATAGTTTATTTTAACCCTTTATTTTACATCGATATTATAAACAGCAGCACGACAAAATAGCATTTTAGCATTAATTAAGTACAGCCATGAGCTCTTAGGGTGTCACTGGCGTTTTATACATTTATTCATGAGAGTTTACAAATAATAAAGCTATAGCGTATATTCTGGGAATAGAAAATCTGAAATCTTTGTCCAAATTCTTCCTCAGTTTTACTGATTTCGTAGTTAAACCTATTTGTATTACATTTCTAAAGCACAGAAAGCAGGATCTTGGAGTACTCGAATGCATTGTAATATTAGCTTAGGTATACAGAAATTATTATTATTACTATACAATTCAAAATTCCTAATATGATGTCTTACAAATGTTGGATAAGGAACTTAAAATGACAAAAGTTAAGCAATAACATCGGTAAGAATACTTGTACAAATAGTTCCATTTAAATATAGACAGTTAAAATAATTATAATTTTAGCTATCATTCGCTGGTTATATTCAGTTAATTCTGTTATTGAATGCGCACATACATATTAATAAAAATATGTATAACCAGCTAGCTCATGTTATGTGTCCACTCACAAATAATAGGTTTCTAAAACGTTAGTACCATAATGTGGCCAGCAGAATTAGACATTGCAATGTTACGATTCCGAGCAAAGGCTCGACCCCACACCACAGACGGTACGTGCATCATACACTCAAGGTCAGGTTGCCTCGCATAACTGTGAACACGTGACAACAATTAGAGTAGCAACACAAAGGGTTTTCGAGATTATTCGCAGTGTCCGGTGGGCGTCGTATTTGCAAAGATTGCAAAAAAGGTGAAGTTAGAGAAAGGTTCATGTTGCATCATCCTCGGTATATAAGGAGGGGTGGCGACAGAAGACAGTTTTTAGTAGTAGAGTAGTACTGGTTACAGATATGAATCATTGAAGGAGCATGGGTGATATTGGGAGATATTCGTCGTGTGGAAATAAAGCTAGTGAAGCAGTCTAATGAGGTTGAGTGATTGTAGTTAGTGTTTGAGAGGCACAAAAAGTGAAGAAAGACAGAAAGGAATGAGTGAAGCTTACGAGAAGACAACTGTCAGCTATAATATAACACAGGGGTGTACACTGTGTTAACAAACACGGGAGAACTGTTGTGCAAACGTTTTGAAGGAGAATAAAGCAACAAAAAAGTAATTGGACTGGATTTTGTCGCTTTTACCACACTGGTGTCAGAAATGGATTTGTCAAATTGTCGTTTTGTTACAATACAACTAAAATAGTTTCTAATAGTAAAACATCTAACTGGCAATTTAGGTAAGTTGAATGATAATTACTCTCGTGGGCATATATGCAGGTTTTTTTATTGCCTACATTAACACGGATTGTATTTGAATCGTGTAAGGACCTTGTAGTTCCCATAGCGTCCAGTAAGTGCGCAAATGTGATGAGTTATAAAGGGTGCACCTCCAAACGAGTAAATGTGACTTGCTTCAGAGATATCAGATTTTCTGCTTATAATAATAATATGTAAAATTCTCGCGAGCTTTTCATTCTTAGGACACAAAGATAGTGAAACGTAGAGAGAAAAGGATACAACTTTCGTTAATATTTCTAGTCTAGCATCACCAAATATGTTAAGTCTTGTTAGATCTTGGTTATAAATAGCATAGTAATATATGGGTATATTTAAGTTACAGTTATTAGCCCAGTATACCCCACATAGTCTGAAACACCTGGTAGAACTGCATTCTGGTGCAGTTGGAATTTCAATCCATGCGCGAATCATTTTGTTAGTTCAATGAGAAGCAGTTGTTTGCGAGACACGAATGAAGCAAAAAGTATAGTATACTCACTAATTAATGCCGTCGTATCCAGCACCAATGCCGACATGGTTCACACCCGCGACAGCTCGGATGTGGTTTATATGTGCTGAAAAATAAACACACACAATCAGTACCTCGTATTTGCATGTGTTCTCTTCATAGAATACAATAAACCTTAACTGAGGGCAACTAAGGGAAGGAAGCGATATAGTTCGAGTTTAATCATTGGGAATGTCAGAAAGATCATGCGCTTAATGTGATATAAGTAAACATAAATAATATATTCGTAGTTGATGGATAGTTTACAAACTCGAAAGGAAGCATGAAACGAGGCATAATACTAAAATAATCCTATAATTCCTTACGGGAATGCCAGCAACTAGTCAGAGTAAATATGTATTTGAAATGCTGCAAGTTCACAGTAAAGACGAACATACCTTTTGAAATGCCCATGTAACCTTAGAAAAACACATTTACATTCAATATAAAATACACGAACTTTTTAAAACTTTCTGTCTAGGAAGATGAAATTCACTAGTATTCTTGTGTCAGATATTACAAAAGCTGTAATTATAAGTATTCTATTATAGAAGTATTCTCATACAGCTTTATATTTCAGTTTTCGTTTTATATGGACATATTTTCTTTTGGGACCTATTAATTAAAAAGTGAGTGAGTGAGTTGGGTTTAAGGGCCCGTCGACAACTAGGTCATTAATTAAAAAGATATACTTTAGTTCCTAATATTATAAGTTTCTAATATTTACATTTGGGGCACGAGGCTTGTAATTCTTGGTTAATATAATTTAAAAAATTAAGATAAATTAATTTTAATTTAATACTTATTTATGTAACCAGTGTGCAATTTACCCTGAGTGACTGTGACACGAGTATATGTTTAGCTAATGATTACGAGTGTCACAATGAAACGATTATACACCAGTTACATAATTGCAATTATAGCATTAAAATATGTAAGAGTAATTAATAAATTTACTAAATATAAAACTATAACGTATCAGAGACCAGAAATGTATGACGTAATATGGTTGCTAAGGAGATGTTTCATTTGTTTCAACGCTTATAGAGGAAAATGGAAAATGGACACTGGACATAAGAGTACTGAGAATGTATTAATTCCTCCATAAAATTAAAAAAAATAAACTGTTTACGAAAAAGAATATTAAACGTTTTCTGGATGGAAAAACGAAAAATGAGTTAGTTTACGAGAGTGACGATTTCAGGTTTTCTTACAGGGACACATTGGAGAAGATTATGTTGAGGTGTTGATGACGTCATTGTTGTTTTGTGATGGTAATTATGTCATTTTCTGGCACTGGTGGCAGAAAGAGGACAATTTCGCAAGATTTGTGCCGTCAGAATAAGCCGTTTTCATGCTAGGACTGCGCAAATGTAATTTTTAATGTTTATGCACATAGCCTAAGCCAATCAACACAGCTACCTTTCTGTGTTGCGTTTATGTCTGGCTAGGTCAACTGGACACACTAAAGCTGGAGTGTTAGGTTGCTTTCACACTCGGTCGGTTTGGTCCAAAGACACTTTAGTTTTTGGTGTAGCATCATTGCAGTCCTCAGCATGACAATCACAGTGGCCATACGGTTTTGTGGCTCTATTAATTTTTGGCACTACATTTATAAGTGCAGAGTGCAACCCCCTCCCCCCACACACATACACACATATATACGTAACACTATTTTATTTTAGTTGTTTCTGTTTTGAAAACTAATGGTGAAAACACTGGCCATGCATGTGAATTAAAAGGGTTTTCTGTTTATTTTCTAAGTAATGCATGCATTTCTTATTGTATGCACACATAAATAAGCAATTATGGAAGATGATACTGGGAGAAACATAATGCGATATTTATACACCCTGATAGGAGTAGTAGGTTACCGTGAGTCTTCTAATGCAAGATTAGCATTTAACAAGCTCCAATAAAGCAGAAAAATTAATTGTATCAAAAAGAGGGAGGACAATTTCGTAAAATACTACCTTGTTGCAGATATTGATGATTTGCAATGGGACAAATGCCACAAAACAACAAATTTCCACAATACCCTTTATTGTCTGCTCAACAAGTCGTTATACTTAGCTTCCGCTAGAGTGGTAAGATTACCGTGTGATAAATGTAGACTAAGGTAGTTTTCCTAGTAGAAATTGGTCAATTAAGTAACTATCCGCCTTACCTATAACTTATATGTCTTGCATATCTATCGGGCGTTACCACACATCGATCGAGTTGTTTACGTTATGTGATAATGTTTTTCTAGATTCATGTAGAACACGGAAGCGTTGAACTTTGAACCTTCTCGAAACTAAGATAGGGTACATAAAGAGCTGCTTAACGTACGTGTCTTCAAAAACATTTGGAAGCTTCTCGAATGCACTGATAGTGATCAGGAGTATATCAAGTGACTTAACCTATTAATTAAAATTAAATTAAAGTCAGCAATAGAAGCATGGTTTGAACCCATTTACTCCTCAGGTAGCAATCAGTTATGACTATAAGTTTATGACTACTGTCTAATTAAGGTGCATAAAGTAATCCTTACTTTGCGACTATCAAACTTTAGATATGCTTTACTTAAATAATAAATTGAGTCGAAGTGGTTCTAAGCATAGCCAGTGTGCAGTTTGCATAGTGTGACACAAATAATTAGAACAATAGTATACTAACCAACTACGTCAGCTATAGTAGCTGATGAGTTGCAGGTGATGAAGAAGGTGTAGAAGTTCACCATGACGATCCCTCCGTTTAAGGCCTGCAAAGAAATTTGATGCACATATAAGTTACTTCCATATACAATATAGAGCATCTAAGAATGGCTAGAACAACTAAAATTGGTTAGACATTACAAAAATATTTTAACTGGAATGTGGGGAAATGCAATACAAATCGTACAAATAAACACTATAGTAGAAAGTCCGAAACATGGAAAAGATACATATAGGAACTGCAGAAAAATAGTTTCCATTTTCAGCTTTAAAACAATGAAAGTAGATATTTGTACAAGTTAGCTAATGCACGCTGATATATTGCCGTACTCTAGCTTCACATTGATATGTATTTAACCACATACTTGGCCGTAGACGTTTATTGGCTAGCAAGTTTATCCATAAGCAGCCCCCGACAAAGAAGGCTAAATGCATTTAACTGCGTGTGTGGCCTGATAGTGAGTGAGCGCAAGAAAGACATATACAACACTGTGAGTGATATTATCGATCACCAAGTGTAGGAATTTAAAGTGAGTATTTCAGCTAAATTTAACAGTGAAAAGAAATGGAAATGTACGCGAGGAAAAATACCCTCAGGATCAAGTTTGCTTTAAGTGCAACGCGACCGTCGGCATATGAAGTGCATGATTTCATAGCAGATACATTACGGTTAAATGCGGAACAAGTGGATACAATACAGTTAATTGCAAGTGAACGGGCAATTTATGTTAAATTAATATCAGCACTCTTGCTGGAGAAAACCCTCAATACCTTCTCGGCGGAAACACCTTTCACATACATGAATGGTGAGATGACTAAAGTGCTTATCGAACACGTGACCGGTAATGCTGTCAATGTCCGAGTGTTTGATGTACCCCCAGAGCTCCCGGCAGAGGTCTTAAAAGCAGCGTTGCAGCGTTACGGAACGGTATATGACGTCCGGAAGGAACAATGGAGCCGACAATATCGCGTCCCGGTGTTTAATGGAGTACGAGCGGTAAAGATGCAACTGAAGACGAACATCCCTAGTTTTATCATCATTGGCAGCTACAGATTATCGGTGTCCTACGCCGGCCAACCCAGATCCTGCTACGTCTGCAGTAGCACGGCACATCTAAAGGAATTTTGCCCCCACCGTCCGACCGCAACACGCCCAGTGGCGACTGGACGGAGAAACGAAACAGAACCGACGAAGGTGGTAGTGGACACGCAGAGTGAGGGAGCGCATCCTACGGATGAAAACAGGCAAACGTCCCTGGTGAATGACAGTCAACAGGAAGCAGCAAGGTCTGCACCGCAAAGGGAGTATGCCTCCATAGTTCGAGATACCACAGGCAAACGAGTACATCTGGCCAATCCGGAGGAGATAATACCACCCGAGGTGGGTTCACTTGTAACGGAGACAGCTGCAGCAGAAGAGAAACGCCCGACCGAGAAGAAACGGGCCAAGCGGGAGAAGACAAGCAAAGCCCAGAAGGAAGAACCATCCTGGAATAACCAAATGGAGCTGGAGGAAGTTGTGGAAGAAGCCCATGAGGAGGCACGTCTATTGCAAGTCCCGTCCACAGACACAGCAGATACGGCTGGAGTACTGACGCAAGAGCCTGCCTCAGCATTGATTGGCAGCAGTATCCTGGAGGAGGGAGGTGACAGGAACACCTGTGAGGTTCAACTTGCAAGGAGGGACGCGGGAAACAACCCCCAGAGTGATTACGAAGCTGCACAGTTACAACAAAGTGTGAGGTGCCCAGCGGTGGAGATAGGAGCAGACTCCCATTACCGGGAGGACACCCCCGGCACCACCGTAGCGGCACGACCATCTGCGAGTGATTCTCGACCGCAAGTACTCGAACGGCCACACAGATCCCAAGAGGACCAACCACGGTCAGCTGAAGCAGTCGCAATTTACCGGCGTGCAGAGATGGCTGGTGGATCTCATCCCTCTCAACCTGATGCGAGGGCCACAGAAGCGGAGTCGCCGATCCTACTTCAGGTGACACGGAAGCCCCAGGTGTCCTTATGTGACCCAAGGCTTAAGGGAAACCCTCCGGCACAGATAACCCCAGCTAGACATCCAGAGACCGAACAGTAGCACACTAGCAGCAATGCACGAGGCCAAGGACGTAGACGCCCGAGTTACACTATCTTTGCGACAGTCGCTTTCATAATGATCTATCTACGAATGGTGGCAACAGTGAATGTGAATGGGTGCAGAAATCTAGTAACCCAAAAACTGCTCAATAGTTTCCTCCAGGTGAACAACATTGACATATGCTTTCTCCAAGAAGTAAATACTTACAACTTGGATGCTCTTTACAATTACGACTATAAAGTTAACCTAGGTTTGAACGGCAGAGGAACGGCAATAGTGTACAGGAAGGGACTTCCCCTGCAGAATTTTCAGATGGATCCCGACGGACGGGTCCTCTCCGCTACTTTGGAAGAGACCGTCCTGGTTAACATATATGCTCCAGCTGGGTCACAGAATAGACAAGCGAGAGAGCGTTTCTTCCAAACCGAGGTAACCCCGCATTTGCGACAAGGCAAGGAACTTCTGCTAGCAGGCGACTTCAATTGCACGTTGCAGGCGAAGGACCAAAAAGGTGCTACGAATTTTAGCATCATGCTACAACACCTAGTGTCACAGCTGCAACTGCTTGACGCATGGGAGATCAAGCATGGGAACGAAGTGGAATTCACTTTCACCCGCAACACTTCTGCCTCACGCATCGACCGACAGTATCTATCTCCCGGAATGGCTCCAAATGTCCATCGAATTTGGGTCATTCCGGTGGTTTTTAGTGACCATCATGCAGTGCTATGTCAATTGCAAATAAATGAAATAAGGCTTGAGACGGCCGGCCGTGGCTACTGGAAACTCAATAATTCTATGCTGGAGGACACAGACATTAGGGAACAATTTCAAATCAAATGGCTTCAGTTACAGTCGGCCTTTAGAAGTTCAACTCGGAAGAGTTTTTGGTGGGTGAACACGGCAAAACCAGCGATTCGCTCCCTATTTAAATCCATGGGTATTGTGAGGGCACAGGCCAAGAAGCAGCTACTACATTTTTACAATGAGGCGCTGTGGGGGCTGCATCTGAAGCAAAGGGAGGGCTATGAGGTGCAGACGGAGATAAAAAAAGTAAAAGAAATCATCAAATTAAAACACTTACACCAGTTGGAAGGACATAAAGTTCGAGCCAAAGTGAAATCCATGCATGAAGCGGAACAGAACTCATTTTATTATTTCGCAAAGGAGCGGCAGAAGGGACATGGAAGATATCCTCAAACAATACGGGACGCGCACACTGGAACTGCCCATGTTGGAACGCGCGCCCAGCTCCAGCTTATAGCGGATCACTTTCAGGCTTTATTTCAAGAAGCGCCAGAAGCAGACACCCCTTATAGGCGTATGGAACATGAACTGTTTGACACCGGCATCACCCAGGAATCCGCACAAATACTTACCAGCCCTATCACGGAGCGGGAGGTGTTGGTCGCCATTGAACAAGCCAGTCGACACACATCACCAGGTCCTGATGGGCTCACCTATGAATTCTATAGAAAGTTCTGGCCAATAATCAAGAACGAAGTGATGGAAGTATATGCGGAACTGTGGGAGACAGCAGTGTTTCCCGCAACCTTCGCGGATGGTGTTATCACCCTGGTGCCGAAGAAACAGAAAACCGCCACCATGAAGGACTATCGTCCAATAACGCTGCTAAACGCCGATTATAAGTTATTTGCGAAAGTTCTGGCTAACCGATTAAAAGGAGCATATGCAGAAATCATGCATTGTAACCAAGCGGCAATATCGAAAAAGAACATTATTGACACATTGGCGGAACTGCGTGACACGCTGATCCATCTACGCAGAGAAAATAAAGCGGTGGCTTTGATCAATCTCGACTTTCAACAGGCTTTTGATAGAGTGCACCATTCGTATCTGTGGAACTGCTTAACGGCTGCGAAATTTCCAGTGCCGGTAATCAACCTTATTCAGGGACTCTACGGCACGGCACAGTCTCGAATCTTATGGAACGGATGGTTTTCCAGGCCGGTACGAATACAACGATCAGTACGTCAAGGCTGCCCGCTATCAATGGGATTGTTTTCATTGGCATTGAATCCTTTACTCCAGAGGTTGCAACAAACCATGCGAGGAGTCAGTGTATACAATGAACGGTTCACACTTACAGCCTATGCTGATGATGTGACTGTGGTGGCTGCAGATAATGAAGACATGACGACCATGCAACAGGGATTGGAGCAGTACACAACGATGTCCGGTGCAGTGTTAAATGCTGAGAAATCGGAGATCCTAATATTAGGAAATTGGCCGGAACCGCCACAGACCTTGGGGATGCAATGTGTGACTACTACAAGGATACTTGGAATATGCTTTATGGCAAATATAGAAGATACGATTGCAGTTAACTGGAGGGAAAAAATTAATAGTTTACGCCATTCCTTATCCATGGAGAGGATCCGGAACCTGAATTTGCTACAACGCATCTGGTACCTGCATACTTATGGTCTAAGCAAAATTTGGTATGTGGCACAGATTCTGCCGATTGCAAAACGTGACGCACAGAAATTGGAACAACTCCTTGGTTACTTTTTGTGGACTGGAAAAGCATATAAGGTGAGCCGGCCTCAACTACGTTTGCCTCCGTCCAAAGGTGGTTGCGGCTTAGTGGACATTGCCAAGAAATGCATGGCCTTATTGGGGAAAACCGCCACACAATCATTGCGCGGATCTGGCTCATCCATTGACCAAAATTTCTGGAAGGAACAGCTGCATAACCCTCAGGTGGCACTCAACGGATTTAAACCCACTGTCCTTCACCTAAAACGAATTCTGGACAACAACGATGACATTACGGCCTTCGAATGCACCCGGAACCACTACCGTATGCTCACGACAGTTCATCTGGTGCCCAGAGTGGCAGAGAAATATACCAGGGAGTGGAAAGTGATCTGGCAGAATTTATTTTGTAAACATGTGCCCAGTGATTGGCAGGAAACCACCTATGAAGTATTAAATGAGACTATACCGACAGCGGATAAACTCTGGCGACATGGAAGGGCACAGTCAAACCAATGTCCATCTTGTGCCGCCGTCGACACACTGGACCACCGGATCGCTTCCTGTAAGCAGGTTGAAGTCATCTGGGTAGAGCTCAGGACCTACGTCGCCAAATGGTGCCCACCGCAAGCTCCACCATGTCTTGAGAAGCTCCAGCGTTTGGAATTTCATTTTCAGAATACTGCACTCCAACGCTGTGTAGTTTGGCTGGTAATGGGAACAATGTACTGGATCCTTAAACAGAATAATGGCCCAGTGGCGCAGAGGAAGGATTGGGTCAGTTTTCTGAGACAGGCACGCTGGCAACTGATAACTTCTGGTCTTAGCAAATCAATGCAGCCGTACATAACACGCCTTGCACTTTAAATACGACAATGCAACTATAATCAAAATAATATATACATATAAAAAATAAAAAAAAAAAATTAAAAAAAAATAAAATAAAAAAATAAAAAAAGCTAACTTTGAGTATCTGTTATGAAAATAAATGACCATGTGTCACCTAAAAAAAAAATAACAGGTTAAACTTAAAGTTAAGGTTTTCATAAAAAAAAAATCAAAAAAGAAAAAAAAAAAAAAAAAAGGCCTACGCCACTAAAGAAAAAAAAAGTGGTAGCTGAATGAGAGTAGACTCCAGGACCAGTCTTAGATTTGCGATATCTCTTATTTTTAAATGACTTATGGGGCAAAACGTGTGCACACAAAAAAAAAAAAAAAAAAAAAAAATGCATGTATCTTTATGGTAGACGTAACAATTAATGGCGGCTAATAGCTGACTATTGCTAATCTCCTTCCTGTTGTGCAAATTAATTTAGTGGGTGCAAATAATATTTATTTCACTGATTTTAAAATGTGTTTAACTATATAACACCACAAGACGTGGCAAGCCTATAATTGGATATTGTATCGAGTCAAACACCATTAGATTTTGCGTTCGCCATAGATGCTACTGTGGATTGCTAACATTATCTTCAAAGATAACTGTTAAAGCATTCAAAACTGAATTTCGGAGAAACAAATTTAGGTAAGAGGGGTAGACCTGTCCAACAAAGAAAAGTTGAGGAAATAGACACATAAGTACTCAAACTTAAGTCCCTTTCATGATAAGGAGCGGCAGTACACCACTGGTCCTAATACGGACTCGTAGTGTACTTTTTTGACAGCCACCTTTGTTGAAACTCATCACTTTTATCTTAAATATGGCCTTCGTGTAGAAGGGCTTTCAAAGACGACTTCAGGTAGCAAACGGACTGTAAATTTATGTCCTCCTGCTGGGATTAGCACTATCCAAGATAACTTCTTCTGCCACCCGTTTCGTATTATTTGGGTTGGGAACAAGTGGCACCTCCGGAACATTTCTGGAACTTTGTTATCTGGCAGATTGAAGATACTGTAGTAATGCACTAAATAATTGTTACAAATGAGAATTTGCATTTAAAAATGTAATTTCTCGCCCTATTTGATGATTTAGCCAACAAAAATGGTTAGCAAAGGCACATTTCTCTGTTTGTTTCAACGGCATGGTTCTCTGATGTTCGCTTAGTCTTGAATATACATGTTTTATTCTACCAATGTAAATACAACACAGTCTTGATAGTCGGCTTCGTAAATTCCAGAAATGTTTAGTAAAGCTAAATTACTATATAATGGAGAATTTAAAGTGTCGTATTTTTGGAACAAGCTACATATTATATTGCTTAACATTTTTGAACAATACAGCATGTTAAGCTATTAAAATTACTTAAGTTTCTTTTAAAAGATTTCTAAAAATTTGGTCGGCAAGTTGTGGCTCAAAATACTTATTAGTATTCACTTGGTAAATATGCTGGAGTTCTACATAAGCAGGCGGAATATTTAATAATCCGTTAATCAAGCTGTGGGACACTGCATGGTGATGTGCTACAGGATTAAAATACAATTGTCTCCATGTTTGGGTTTTCTATAAATTCCAAACCTCAATCTATTATTGCTTCTGGAGATCGTTAACTCCAAAAAAAGTAACACAGAACTATTCTCTATTTCAATTGTGAAACTAATGTTTCCATCTTGAGTGCTCCATAAGTCTAAACAAGAGTCGATAATGTTTACCTTCTCTACTACGCAGAGGAAGTATTGCATTCCACCCAAAAATTCGATGTCGAGATTTCACCAGAAATGTGTTTTGAGGCTCCCTGAGCCCAGAAAAGCAAGTGTGTGTGTGTGTGTGTGTGTGTGTGTCTGTCTATGAGTCGCTCAGTGTGTGGATAGCACAACTGTAAAATGAAAGATCGATTGAAAACCAAAGTTTGTAATTATTATTTATTTATGCCAACAGCTTACTGCTGGTGTTTTTAAACACACAAACCGTGTGTGGGCAACGTTTAAGAGGTGGATTCAGGACTGAAAAATTCAATGTCATAGCCGGGATTTGAACCACGAATCTTCCACATTGAGCGACCGCTTTAACCACGGTAGCCATGGTAGCTTAGTGGTTGAAGCAGCCGCTCGATGTGGAAGATCCGTGGTTCAAATCCCGGCTATGGCATTGAATTTTTTAGTCCTCATTCCACCTCTTAAACCAAAGTTGGTATTTAAGTTTAATAACTTTTAAGGATGCGACACGAAAATTTTGAAGTAAATTCCTCCAACCTAAACTACATGTGAAATTTTTCGAAAATTTTGATTTTCCCTAAAATGGCTCTAAAGATTTGGATTTAACTGCCATATGTTTAAGACACTTCTATGACAAATGAAATGTATATTTTGAATTTTCTGACTATAGCCCATGTAGTCCTGTTTACTCTGGATGACGATTGCAAAGCTGGTAAACCGCATGAGATAGATCAAATCTTCCTATGCAGTAATGTAGATCTTACTAAGGCACATTTTTTTCTAGAGTGAACCATTTCGGAGCTATTTCTTGTTATTTTTGTGAGTTGTGGAATACTTAAACGTTCGTAAATGGAACATCGTCATTCATTTTTATAGCCATGCAAAGAGAACGGAATCTCAAATCTTTAAACAATTTGACTATTGCTCAGAGCCTACTGTATTTGTATATTCCCCTTGTACCTATAAGGAAATAAGCAATAAAATAATTTCTGGATATGTTATATCTCAACTAACACGAAAAAGATATAGGAATAAGAATTTGTAAGAGTACAGAAAGTCATGTGAGTGCAACACATATGACTTTTGTGGAATATAAACAAATATATCGTCCATATATCTAAACCAGACTTTAAATATGTCAGAATGTGCGTACATGATATCTTTCTCAAAAAAGCTCTGCTACAAATGATGATAGTGGACTGCTCATGGCTAGCCTAATCGTCTGTTTGTAGAAGGCTTCTTTGAAAGAGAAATAACTCTTTAGAGATACAAAATATCAACTCTTCTATTTCATGGTTTTGTATATCAATAGATGTTAGGCAGCCCTAAATAAAGCAATTTAGTCGGCACATTCGTAAATAATGAAGTTACATAAAAGAATGTATGTAATTCATATCAATAGTTAAGGATTTCACATGAGAGACTAAATCCATAGTGTATGACTATTTTTTTTAAAGTAGAAAAAATGTTATTAGGCATTTTGATAGCAGATTGCACGGAGAATCTATATCATTATTCATGGGTCTTATACTGATATTTGTTTTTGGTAACGGTGGGTCCATTTCTTCCATATTATTTGTTGTATTTCAGGAGAATACTGGCAATTTCGGGCCTAAAGATTCAAGGCAAACATTCATGGCCAAAAGTATAATCGTGAAGGCAATGAAATGGGAAAAAAGACGGAAAAAAACATTGAACTTCTACAGATGCCTCCCGGAACCACGGGATAACTTCAACCTTTGGATAAGTTTTTCTTTCTGGAAATATCTTAATTTCCGCCTAACTGAAGTTTTGATATCTAATAAGAATATTCATTTCGAAGTTTTTCAGCAAGACAATATGCTTAAAATGCAGTCATTTATTCATTACCAAATGCCATCTCTGCTGTTCCGGGACATGGTTAAATATACATGGTTTGCAACCGGATATACAACGGAACGATCCTCCGAGTTCGTTGCACCTGCCTAACTGTTATAGAATATGTAAAGAAGAGTGCGAAAATGACACGATTATTTGTTGTGCATAGTGGCAAAGCGAGCTTGTGTTTTAATCACTGCATCAACACCAAGGAATGAGGTAAGGGATGTTCAACTCCCGATGTTCCACTGCTTCGAACCGACAGATTCCATGTTCGATTTCGGATACCTCAAGTTGAAAACAGCAGCTCGGTTTTGGAACATGGGGCTCTCTTATTGCACAAAGATAACACAGAAAGGTTTTCGAGGTGTTTGCGATGTGAGCATCTTGATAGGTTCCTTGTCACCATCTTTTGGTGTCGTCCATTTTCGGAAAATTTAACATAGGTATTTCTTAAAGACATCGTGGTGAAACAAAAATAAATCTGGCCCAAAACAATTCCTTTTCTCAGCTGTAATTTGGTATGCAGTTTGAAGTTAAACATCAGATTTAACGAATGTTTATTAAAATGTGGACATCTTAACTCATTTGTCCCCATCTGTGTTGGTTAGATTATACAATGATTCAGCTAAAAAAACTTTTAAAAACAAGCTTTCCGGTAATTTTAAATTCAATGAAGCTTCTTAAGTTTAGACAGATGAACTGTGGATTATTGTTTTTTGTCAGCCAACTTTATTCTTCTTAATAATATAATGGACGCCTCATTGCAGGAGCAGCTTCTGACGGCGACCTCCGTCAGAGCGAAAATGGCAGCCAGCATTTTGAGTCTCCGCCTCATGACTAACAGGGACAAACAACACTCCAGGCACTAACTAGCTTTGCAAAATACAAATCACGATACCCGAAATAGCAGAACAAGAGTACTCGATCTAGCCCAAGCTATATTATCGAACCAACGAAATGCTTCGTTAACTCGCAAACGTGGATGCCAATACCAGCGATGACTGACTCAATAGGCTGAGTGCACTCGAATCCTCAGTCACTGAACTTTGAGAGGAAAGGTACAATCCTATACACACACTTTCACAAGACAATAGAAACTACTGAACGTGGCACAATTCCCTTGATGAAAGGAATTGACTTGAAACTTCACAGAGTTACATATTCCATCAGCAACGCTGCCCAGCCATCACACGACAGTAATCAACAGTCATAATGGCCAGTCAGTCATATTAATTAACACTCACAAGCGCGGCAATTTGTTGTTAGGGATTCGGATCATACTACTAAACATTCAACCCCTAAAATGAATCTATAGTCTTATGACAAATCTCCCTGAATAACGGGGGATGAGTGAGTGAGTGGTGTTTAAGGGCCTGTCGACAGCTAGGTAATTAAAAAACACTAAAACTGTTAAAGTACCACAGTTAATGTTAACAGCAGTTAAAACGTTAAAAAGTGAGTGATAAAACAGTGAAGGTTTAAAACTGAACAGTAAAGCACGTAAAAGGAAAAACCGAGTACTAGAAACACAAGTTACACTTATTTGGGAATCCAATTTCAGTGACAAACAGCAGCACCATATCTACGAGACTGGATCGTCGCCTAGAATGGACCCAGACTAAAACCCAGGCCAAGGGACTGACGCACCGGAGCATGTAGCAAACAATCGACCAAAACGTGCGACACTGAGAGTTGGACGCCGCACGTGTGACAGACAGGGGCCGGGTCAACACGCAAAAGGTGGTCATGAGTAGGGCTCGGAAGTTCATGCTCTAAAAAACACTGAAATATGCTTGCAAATATGCTCTTAAAAACTTGAAAATATGCCAAAAAATATGCACTATTTAATTAAAACAATTAATGTCCCTTTGCAGTAGACAAGACGAGTTAGTATAAATAATAAATAAGTTACTTTATTCCTTAGAGGTTGAAGCAGAAGTGGTGCCGCTGCTAGCATTAACTGCTCAATTGCAGTTCACATCCAACACTTTGCAGAAATTTTCAACTTAAAACATTGTCTGTTGCCTCGCAAAACACTTTTGTAAACTGAAAAACTTCTCTTCACATCGCAAGATGTTATCAGGGCATTTTAAATGATGTTAACTGCTTCACAGAGAGAGTCAAGTCTCTTGGTGTGACAGATGGTTTTCTTTTGAGGATGTCTCGAATATCGTACATCTGTTTATAACCAGAATTTTTTGAAATTACATAATTCACTTTCTCTTTCACTTTTTGTCCTATGCTACCAGGAACCGAACTTAGATCACATATTAGTTTTTCAAAGACAGTAACTAGATTCATGCAAAGGAGATCCTACAACTTCCAATGCCATTAGGCCTGTTGGTAAGAAAGAAAAATGGGCAAATATGAAACTAAGATCCTCTTTTAACCTAGTGCCTGACAGAATATTTTGCACAGTTGCTATTAATGAAGCATCTTTCGAGTTCAATGAATTAACAACCTCTCCGACTATTTCTATGTGCTCAGCATAATATAAAACTGCATGGACCCATGTTCCCCATCGAGCTAACACTGCTGCAGGAGGAAGTCGCATACTAAATGCTGTTGATCTAAACAACTTCACTCTTTTAGGAGATTTAACAAAAATTCTCTTTGTACTGGACACAAATCTATCTACCGATGGGAACGAATCACTTATTGTCTCAGAAATGCGATGAAGAGCGTGTGCCAAACAAGTTATATGAATTAAGTTAGGAAAAATACCTTCCAGAGTTTGTCCTGATTTTACCATACCATTTTACCATTATATTTCACCTGCATCAGTAACAAATAAAAGTAACCGATCGTATCTGGTTCCACAAGGCCATAGTAATTTCAGAGTGTAACACAAACTGGGTCACAGTCACATTGTCAGTGGCTGACAATTCGCACACATTAAGAAGATAAGGTGTAGTCTTTTGACCATTATTTAAAGCACCCACAATTATATTAGAAATAGAACGGCGCTCAGAATCAGGGGTAACAGGCAACCACACAAACTGATCCGCTAATTCATTTTGCATATTGGCAATACATTATTGTAACAATGTCCTACATAAGTCTTACGCAGTGTACTTTCTTCAGGCACATGCTGTCGAGTGTACTTGGGAAGAAAGTTGTTAAATGTCGGATTATTAATTTTGAACAAGGGAATATCAGCAGCTAAAAATGATTGGCACAAGTCATAGGAAAATTCAGTAACCCTGCTTCCTAAACACTCTACTAGCTGTTTTTGAACGGTTCTTTGTTTGTGTGTTTATGTGCTGAACTATTTGAAATCTTTTCTCACTTCCTACATTCTTCTCACACGCTCCACAAAACAGTACCTTATTAACTGTAGATATTAAAACGAAAACTCGTTCTGCAAATTAATTAATCTAGTACTCGAAGTTGGTTTTATTTTCGGCATTTGAACAGCTTTTTAATATTTTATACGCCTAATTTAATTTGGTGGAAACCAGTTCACAACATTGTTACGTTTGAAGACCACGACACAACTACTGGTGGGCAGACAAGCATTGATATAATTTTACTGCTCGAAACGTTGACCTGCAATTTATCTTTGTTAATGTAAACCTCTCGGATAACGAACTGATTATTCTCTGCGCACATACATATAATGAGAGGATGGAAACAGGGGATTCACTGCATGACAACATGACTCAGTATTAGTTCTCGACACCTCGCGAGTTGCATCATCATGTGCAACACTACCAATGTGAAAAATATTATACAGATGGAAAAAAATAATAAAAACAATAAAAATAACTGAAATATGCAATATAAGGGCTGTAATATTGAAATCTTCGTCAGTTGTATCATCATATGCAATATTACCAATATGAAAAAAATTATCCAGGCGGAAAACAATAACAAAAAACCATAAAACTCATTGAAATATGCAATATAAGGGCTACAATATTGAAATATTATGCATTTATAAAAAATCAGGAAAATATGCAGTTATATGCACCATAAAATCATGTCCATATAACTGAAAATTCCATAATTCGTGCACATAATGTAAAAGCATACATTTTAAACCCCTATGAAAAAACATGCAAATGCATGAACTTCCTAGCTCTAGTCATGAGTGACGCGTGTGTGACCCATCCGCAACCCGTTAAAACAAGCTCTGACTGACGGGAATCCCTGCAAGAAGTCACCAGAGTCTTACTGAGTCGTTGATTGTGCGTAGTTGCGTACCAGCCATCTCTTCCCAAGATTTCTGACAAAACGAATAAAGATGGCAACGAAATACCACTGCACATCCCTAAAAGGAAGAGAATATATAGAAAACACCGGCAAACGACATGCAACCTTAGCAGCCGCATCCACCTCCTCGTTGCCAGCCCTGAATCTCGGGATGCTGATGACAGTGCAAAACACAACTTATTCATGTGTCGATAAAAAGAAGCACTGCAGAATAAACACCTTCCACATACATCTAATTTCCCGTATCCTTAGTTTTGTCCTCTCCCCCAAAAGGCACCTAGTCCTTCTGTTTAGCGCTCCTTTGTTCAAGGGAGTCATTTTGATAGTCAAAATGTTATAATTCGTCGAAACAGATAAGTGTGTGTGTGGGGGGGGGGGGGGTGGTGGGGGGTGCAGGAGGTTTATTACAACGAGCAGCATTTAGCGAAATAAGATAAACAGCTAAAATACTAAAATGTTGATTGCTACATTTTGCAGCCGGCATACTACAGAAGGAAAGGTATTGGCCCCTACTAATAGCAGTTTCAATTGCTTACGGAAACCGGGAGTTTATACAGCGATAGCCAGCACATTAGGTTGTGGTAGGAGTTGGAACATCAACGGTCAGAGTTCGTCTACGTGAGGCAATCCTGGAAACTCCTAGAATGGTGCCACAGACACTACATTATTGTGCTTTTGTCAGACATGCAGCCAGAAAGAGTCCGAGACTCTCTGGATCTCTATTACGCGGAAACCGAAAAGGTCCTCCTTCACTATTAAACCAGAAACCTGCAGTTTCAGATAAGTATGCTTTAAATATTTTACACAACATTACAAGTTATTTTTACAAACAGTGACCCATTGACCATATATTTGCTTTATATACGCATTTAAAAAAATCTATAAAGCAAATCCAAAACCTGATTTCTCTGTAAGAGCGTGAAGTCAATAAAATATATTTTGTGATCAGTTAGTGAACAGTGAAAGTAAATAGCACTGAAACTAGGGATAGCAAATTCTACTTTATTATGACCACAACTAAGGAATAAAGCGTTCATATATAAGGTTGACTCATAAGCTCGTTTCTGGTTGTGCTTCAATCACTAAGAACGCCTGGGAAAGCACCTCACCAGCAGCACAGATATGACAGATGGTTGCCGAACTTGCTGTCCTGGGAAGAAATTCTCAGCTCGAAATCTACTTTTGAAATGCTTCATCTTCCCCGTAGACAGCACACATTTTCGGGATAAGATGTCGGGAATGTTCCTTTTTGCTTTCTATAATTTATAAACTTAAGTTCACGCTGTTCCATCCAACGTAGATCACAAACACACACTGATGTATCCAATTTTATTGCGAGTACGTTTGATGGTCTCTAAGTCGTAAAGACGGTTAGGCAACTGAGATAACTTGAGTGTACAGAGGGTTCATGGTTTTCAGGCGCTAAAGATGGAACTTGCGAGCAAAAGGAATGAACTTATCAGACAGCCTTATGCTAGTATAGAAGTGTTTGAAGAAGAGAATAAGTCACATTGAGCAAGTGTTCCTTTCTCTTATTTAATTAAAGAAATATGGGAATAAGTCTAGAAAGTCATTTCAAATACATTTTAAGGGACTTTAGAATAATGCAATCACGTTTCTTCTGCTTCTTCTTCTGATGATTATTATTATTATTATGATCATTATTATTATTATTATTATTATTATTATTATTATTATTATTATTATTATTATTATTATTATTATTATTATTATTATTATTATTATTATTATTATTATTATTATTATTATTATTATTATTATTATTATTATTATTATTATTATTATTATTATTATTATTATTATTATTATTATTATTATTATTATTATTATTATTATTATTATTATTATTATTATTATTATTATTATTATTATTATTATTATTATTATTATTATTATTATTATTATTATTATTATTATTATTATCATTATTATCATTATTATTATCATTATTATGATCATTATTATTATTATGATCATCATTATTATTATGATCATTATTATTATGATCATTATTATTATGATCATTATTATTATGATCATTATTATGATCATTATTATGATCATTATGATCATTATTATGATCATTATTATTATCATTATGATCATTATTATTATCATTATGATCATTATTATTATCATTATGATCATTATTATTATCATTATGATCATTATTATTATCGTTATTATGATCATTATTATTATCGTTATTATGATCATTATTATTATCGTTATTATGATCATTATTATTATCGTTATTATGATCATTATTATTATGATCATTATTATTATGATCATTATTATTATGATCATTATTATTATGATCATTATTATTATGGTCATTATTATTATGATCATTATTATTATGATCATTATTATTGTCATTATTATTATGATCCTTATTATTATGATCATAATTATGATCATGATTATGATTATGATTATGATTATGATTATTATGATTATGATTATGATCATTATTATGATTATTATGATTATTATTATGATCATTATTATGATCATTATGATTATTATTATGATCATTATGATTATGATCATTATGATTATGATCATTATTATGATCATTATGATTATGATCATTATGATTATGATCATTATGATTATGATCATTATTATGATTATTATGATTATTATGATTATTATGATCATTATTATGATCATTATGATTATGATCATTATGATTATGATCATTATTATGATTATTATGATCATTATGATTATGATTATTATTATGATCATTATTATGATTATTATGATTATTATTATGATCATTATTATGATTATTATGATTATTATTATGATTATTATTATGATTATTATTATGATTATTATGATTATTATGATTATTATGATTATTATTATTATTATTATTATTATTATTATTATTATTATTATTATTATTATTATTATTATTATTATTATTATTATTATTATTATTATTATTATTATTATTATTATTATTATTATTATTATTGTGATTATTATTATTATTATTATTATTATTGTAATTATTGTAATTATTATTATTAATATTATTATTATGACTATTATTATTATTGTGATTATTATTATTATTATTATTATTATTATTATTATTATTATTATTATTATTATTATTATTATTATTATTATTATTATTATTATTATTATTATTATTATTATTATTATTATTATTATTATTATTATTATTATTATTATTATTATTATTGTGATTATTATTATTATTATTATTGTGATTATTATTGTGATTATTATTATTATTATTATTGTGATTATTATTGTGATTATTATTATTATTATTATTATTATTATTATTATTATTATTATTATTATTATTATTATTATTATTATTATTATTATTATTATTATTATTATTATTATTATTATTATTATTGTGATTATTATTGTGATTATTATTGTGATTATTATTATTATTATTATTATTATTATTATTATTGTGATTATTATTATTGTGATTATTATTATTATTATTATTATTATTATTATTATTATTATTATTATTATTATTATTATTATTATTATTATTATTATTATTATTATTATTATTATTATTATTATTATTTTTATTATTGTGATTATTATGATTATTGTGATTATTATGATTATTATGATTATTATTATTATTATTATTATTATTATTATTATTATTATTATTATTATCATCATCATCATCATCATGATTTATTTGACGACCAGGTGTTCTCGAGACAAGAATGAGAATGGTTGTAAAAAAGTACTTAAATTTAATCAAATTGGATTGTCATTTTTAGAATATCTGTCAGAAAAACAAGATTGATGACATATTGTATGTGAACCAATAAAAGTAAAGCTGGCTTTAGGCAACAGATTACTGAAATAAGTTCATACTTCTAAATCTTACCGTACTCAGTAACATATGTAGAAAATGTGAACTTGAAGAGAAATTATAAGAGGAAACTTTCTGCGAAACAATACGAAGAACATTGTGACGGAAAGTGAGCAAGGGAACATTGCTAAAATATCAATTATCACAGTTTTGACTATTCTGTATCATTCGGAATCTTGGATGTTAACAAAAGGTTTAGAAAAAAAGGAAATATGTAAGGAGCTGAAGTGAAATTGCTTAGACTTGCTTGACACATTTAGACAAAAGAGGAAACTGAGACATCAATAGACTCTAGTATTACATAACAGACTAAAGAACTGTAAAGACCATATATACAGAATGCTAACTACATGTATAGCACGAACAAGAATGAGTGATGTTAACCATTAGGAAGGTCAATAGGAAAACCTTTAAAGAAATGGCGAAATATGCAGCATGGAGAGAGAACCGATCATCATCAAACTGTGTTGAAGAGTGTGATGATGATAATAGTGATGATTATTCTGTATTGCTGTTGTTATTATTATGATTATGATTATATGATTTTGATGATGATGATGATTATTATTATTATTATTATTATTATTATTATTATTATTATTATTATTATTATTATTATTATTATTATTATTATTATTATTATTATTATTATTATTATTATTATTATTATTACTATTATTATTACTATTATTATTACTATTATTATTACTATTATTATTATTATTATTACTATTATTATTATTACTATTATTATTATTACTATTATTATTATTACTATTATTATTATTACTATTATTATTATTATTATTATTGTTATTATTATTGTTATTATTATTATTGTTATTATTATTGTTATTATTATTATTGTTGTTATTATTATTGTTGTTATTATTATTGTTGTTATTATTATTGTTGTTATTATTGTTATTGTTATTATTGTTATTGTTATTATTGTTATTGTTATTATTGTTATTGTTATTATTGTTATTGTTATTATTGTTATTGTTATTATTATTATTATTATTATTATTATTATTATTATTATTATTATTATTATTATTATTATTATTATTATTATTATTATTATTATTTAATACCTACACCTATAAAGCCAAGATTTAAATTTAAGAACTAGCGGTTAGACCGCTCGACTCTCACAAAAGTAACTCGAGTTCGATCCCAGCCGTCCGAATGTGGGATGTGTAGTGGACACACTGGCGCAGGACCGAGTTTCCCCCGCCGTCATTCATCTATTACTGAATCATCACCTTTCTTATCATCTTTCACCATCATTTCGTATGATTTACTTCCTCGCTCTCACACCAAGCTTCGGGTTGATTGCCCATCCTGGTTCCTCTGTGCATGATCAACTCCGGTTAGGAAGACCTATACTGGCCGGAAGGGCTCGGGGCGCCACTCTCCACCACTGGACCCCGCTCATGACCCCTGCAGAGGGCAGAGGTGGGGGATCTGGAGGCCGGGTGGTAGGGCAAGGCTACACTCAAAGGGCCATAGTACCAGAGGACAGGACAGAAAAGTGCTTTTGCTGCCGATGTCTTACGTATATGAGGATTACCACAAATTCCCCAAAAAAGAAAAAAGCCTTATGCAGACAACTCGTTCCAAAAGAGATTTGAACTCGCAAATGCAGTGTTGGTGCTGATCCTGGAGGCAGTGTTGTTTGTTTTCTTTGAGGATAAAGTCCTTGAGTTTAATTGCATTTGAATAATTAATGTTCCAAATTTCTACCTAAGGGCTACAGGATTGAAATTCACTTTCAGTCATTTAAATATTTAAGCTTTCTAGTAGTTTCTTGATATATTAACCTTTATATCTGAAGATATTTATGTATATTTTATATCGAATTGTAGAAAAACACATCCTTCGTCCAACAATGGAAAGGACGGTGAGCCCACTTGAGGTTATAACTAAGTGAGTTTGCATTACTCTTCTAAACACAAACATTTAATTAAACTAATGTCTAATTAAACATCTCTTTCGAGCATCAAGGCGAAGTAAGAATAGAAAGAAAGAGAGAGGATAGAGGGAGAGAGAGAATCAACCTGAGATTTACTGAGCAAGTGAAGGAGTGAGCGAAAATATTTCGTAGAGGAGACTAACCAAATAACACAATAAAGCTATAAATGCTTTAATCATTACTCTGTTAAATAAAGTGTACTGTCCATGAGAACGAAGAGAAGAGGATCTTTACCGCTAGTTCATACAAACCAAAGTGCCCTCTTAATAGATATTAGTTTTACCTACTACCAGTTAATAATAAGCAATAAGTTTAGGTTCACATATAAGAGTAAAGGGGGCAGTGAAATTATTTTTAACCTGTTTATGAAAAAAAATCGACTGTTGGATTTTTATTGCAAAAAATGTACCTGAAGAATATGCCTTAAAGAATATATCTACACATTGGTAATCCCCTAGGGAGAGTTGAACACATATTTTGGATGCCATTTTAAAGCCGTTTGGCTCTGCCATTTCATGGAGGCTTGGAATAATTTTTAAACAAGCCGCTAAGTGTTCTGTTGCGCATGCTTACATCATAGCCTAGTTGAGCAAGTTCTTCAATAAATCTCCTAGATGATAGTGCGTTTTGTTTGCCACTTTCTGGTTTCTGAAGTTATTTACCATGAGTCCGTTTGACTTGACGGATTTCTGTTGTTTACAAGCTGATCATTATTAGTATTTGGTCTCACTTTTGAAATTATTTAGTGTGTTTACGAGGTTATTTGGGTGTAATTATTGGTATAGACGTCGTGTGCAGTATTATTTATTTGTGGCAAAAATAAAGCTTAAGTTGTGGCAATATATACTTCACTTTTATTTCTATGGACAGACTACATGCATGTATGCACTGTGTGTTAGGTATATTTTAAAATCGCATACTTAGTTATTACTCTGTTTCGGAATGCCACAAAAAAGGGCAGTAGGTAAAATTTATGCAAAACGATTAACAAAATCAGAAGGGGGAAAAAGGTGTGCTTGTATAAAGGATAATGAGGAAGTGTGTGAATAAACTTTAAACTTTTTTTTTTCTGGGAAACATTTTTTCCCACAAAAATTTAGCTACATATTTCCCAGTGTAGTTGGGAATATAGGTGGTAAATGTACAATTGGAATTTTGATATTGGTTGTAATACTTTTTAAAGTAATTACTTAATGCGTTGTTTTTATTACATTTTTACACTTTGCGGTATTGAAATTGCTTTCCAAGAAAAACTGTTCATTATATGAACATTTTAATCCTTTAATTTTTTACAAACATAATAAGAGATACAACTTAAAAAAATTAACTTTGTAGCATAACAGCTGTTGGAGGAGATAGATTTTCGTTATACGCAATAAAAGTGATATAAATTAATTAATGTATCAAGAATGTTATTAGGTATTGGGATGATATTTGACTACACATTCAGTTGCTGGAAATGCGTGTGCGAAAAATTAAATCTCTAACTTCAATACTCTAGAAAATCACTTTTTTCACTTCGCTATACCCTTACAAAAACGTTTTAATGATCAAAGAGTTTCTGAAAACTTTGGTATCACAATCAACATGGACATCTATCACTGAGCCATCAAGAACTCTACGCAGAATGGCTGGTAGTTGTTAGAATTACTAAGTTGTTTCTCTCCGTTATGTTTTATCTCCTTCTGAACGTTCCAAAAGGTCTATATGATGGAATGTTTGTCCAGTTTTATTCAACATTTTTTTATAAAAGTGGCCAACAAAACAGAGAAAAGTGCACAGGAGTAATGTACAGTTAGTTTATCTAGTTTGTATTTAAAATTAAGAAAAGTAAATGTCAAAAAAGTTGTTTGCAAAAGTGTATATGCATGTTTAAAATAACATTGTGCATAGAATTTTTCATACATGTATTTTTTTATTTTTCTTCAGAAACTTTCTTTCGCAGAAATTGTACAAGTTGCATCTCACTGGCACTCGGATCGTGCCGTGTCATGTTGTGTCGTGTTGTGCTTTGTTCTGATGGGTGAAAACTTGCACTTTAATTAAGAGGTGCACTTTAGTAAGGTCCATTAAAAAGCTGCCACCAGAGATACTATTTTTAAATTTAGGTATGTTCGAGTATGACAAGATGTTGACTAAGTATGCGCTTTAATGAAAACTGCATATTTTGTTGTTTAGCAGGGCTTTATTCATCTCTTACGGTTTATTAATTATAGACATGTCATTCGGAATGAAGAACATTTCAGAAAACACATAGTATTTTAATGCAAATTGGTAAAACTATTTTGAGAAAATAAGCAGTTTCAGAACATCTCCACATACAGAAGAGCTTGGGGAAAGTATTTTTCCATCATTCTTGGCAGATGCTAAGCTTAAATATAAACTACTGTGTTCAACTGACTTTTGTTTTTAGTTAGGCTTTGGGGTGAGGTGATTCTCTTGAAGGCAAACTCTGGATTCTTTGGAAGATGCTCAGCATCAGCACGAAGTTTACATTTATCTGAAATTCCGTTTTTGAGTTCACAAAAAGATACAGGCACACATACAGTCGCACAGAAATACAGTCACACACGCACACACGGAACATACTCTAGAAATGATTTTTGGTGGCATTCGAAGGTCTCAGACATGTATTTCTATTGAAATATCGGCATTGAAACTTTCGGTGAAAGATAAGCTAGGTATCAATCTACGTACATGATACTCAAGGTGGCAAAAATTACCTGAATTGGTAGGAATAGAGTTACACCTTCGCCTATCGCTACACACTCTAATTGTGGCTGTGGAGATTCTTGGAACAAGGTTTTGAAATATCCTAAATGGACTTTTAACTCCATGTTTAGTAATTAACATAGACAACAGCTTTGAATTGGACTGCATTCGGTGGAAACAATGGCCTGCATTTTGAAGTGAATAAATTAGCTTTTGCAATGCTAATTTATTAATTTAAGAAAACAATACTCCTGTAAAACTTGATGCAACGAAAGAGCAAAATACCTGTACTATTCTGAAGAGAACTAAAATAAAATTTAGACCAAGACAACTTGTTGTTGCGTACAATTTTTACCGCTAGACAGCATGCATCTTCAGGAAATCATACATTAAAAACATTAGCAGATTTCAGTATAAATTATGTAAGCTCGCTGAGGATTCAGTCCCAAAGATTGAACAGTTCCTTAATACCATACCTATGTATGGTATTAAGGAATTCTTACTGATACAATCCAATGAACCTGTGTATCCTAGCAAAGACCATATTGACGTGATTCCAATCTCTTTCTTTATAAAATCCACCATTATAACCTAATTTCGATACGGAACAACTTCATTAATTCTGTTTTTTTTTTTCCCTCATCTCTCTTGTATTATAGGATTCCAGTTGAGTGCTTGCAACATTCAGTTCTAGTCTAGCTTACACGCTTCAATTGCTACACTGGTGCTCGATGACAGGCGATCTAAGTTATAACGATACAGCAAGAAGACTCCAAATAGAAGTCTCTTACCTTATTATCTGCGAGTTCCACATCCAAAGGTATTGCAGTATCATAACGCTGTATTATGGGTGTCTTAAAACAACTTAATTCACGCTTCTGTATTCGGTAGGTCAGTATAAGGAAATAAGGAGAAGTTTTGGAATTACTATTCTAGTACAATTATTAAACGGTTAAGCATCTATATGTAAAAAATTTAATAAGTGCAGAAAAGTGAAGCTGGAAAGAAAGGTTCTTAAATAGGTTATCTCCAATCAGAAACAACTTTGTTGTAAATCCTGTGGAACAAAACTAAACGAGGATATTCACATTTGCTTGAGCAATAGTCGCTCCCCTATTTCTTCGCATTTATGAGATCACTTGAAATACTTGAAACTGAAACTGCAATTGCAAATGCAACTACAATAAAGACAACAGAAAAGAAAAGAAAAAAAAAAAAAAAAGAAAGAAAAAAATAACGTGAAATATTTGTGCAGGAGTATTATGCTTCCATCTTAATTAAATTGTTCTCATTCGCTTTTACGGCAAACTTTAAACTCTCAGTATCATAATATTATACTCTGGGCATACAATAGGCATTGATTGATGGTGCTGTTATCTTGTTTACAAATAAACAAACAATGTATCTGTCCTGCGGAATACTTAAACTATACCTATTATTATTATTATTATTATTATTATTATTATTATTATTATTATTATTATTATTATTATTATTATTATTATTATTATTATTATTATTATTATTATTATTATTATTATTATTATTATTATTATTATTATTATTATTATTGTTGTTGTTATTATTGTTATTATTGTTATTATTGTTATTATTGTTATTATTGTTATTATTGTTATTATTGTTATTATTGTTATTATTATTATTATTATTATTATTATTATTATTATTATTATTATTATTATTATTATTATTATTATTATTATTATTATTATTATTATTATTATTATTATTATTATTATTATTATTATTATTATTATTATTATTATTATTATTATTATTATTATTCCTAAAGCCAAACCCGGAGCGCAACGGCCTTTGTGGGCTAAGACCCACCGTCCGGTCACTGCGTCCCAGACCTCTACTCACTACGGGCATCATGAGTGGGGTGCAATACTGAAGGGTGGGACGTGGTTAGGCCCCGGTCTCTGCCGATCCGTTATGCCAGGGGCCGCTACTTCTTACTCAAGCAGTTCTTCCACGGGCCCCTCAGGAAGCTAACGAGGCTTCCTTCAGCGGCAGGAAATCTGAACGTCGGTATCGGGAATCAAACTCGCTTGGTAAACAGCAGCGCCAAAGAGACCACATATAATTGTTTTTCTTCTTATTAAAGATGGAAATTTTGATGACTATTTGGCCATGGTGTAATTACAGCTGTAGTTACAACTTTACATTATCCTTACAAAGTTGATAAAATGAACAATCGGATGAAGCTATATAATACTGTTTGCATAATTATGACACTAAAATAAGGAGAGAAATAAAGCAAACGTTAGCACTAAAATTTTCAGTGAGTCCAAATTAAGCCCAACCTGTCTAAAACGGAATGCGTTCGTTTCAGTAATATTTTTCTGCTTTCACGGGTTTCCGTCTTATAAAGGGGTGGTACATATTTTAGTAAACCGAAGTACAAAGAAATATAATCGTACAGAATTAAACTGAAGAAATAACTTAAAATTTTGCAAATAAAAAATAGGTTCAATTGCATGGTTTGCTGTATTTTCAACTTACACGTCATACATACGAATAATTGCAGTTTCTCCACTAGTTTCTTTTCCCCCACATATCCGTCAAAGTGCATTGTCGGGACTTCTTCACAAGAGAACGCTCTATGATCTCATTTGGATCCTACATCAGCTCCAGGAGTTCTTAGGAGCTGCAGATTCTTGAAGGTCATTCACAACAGATAATGCTTCTCAAAGTGCATATTTTTGGCTCCCTTTCGTTGGTTTCTCGTCACCATCGTCATCGTCGTGGTCGTCTGTTCCTTCCATGACTTCACAACTGCTGTTTTCATCAGCAATATCTGCTGCACTTCGTATGTCTTCAGTCGTGGCAAGTTCGTTATCAAAGTACGTAAATATTTCTTAAGCGTAATGAAAATTCGTCTTAGGTTATTTATGCAAATGGTTCCGGAAAAACTATTCCGCCTCCGCGTTAGGCAGTTTTACGGTTTAGAGTGTTATTTAAGATAGGAAATAGCTCCATTCCGAGATTTATTTTCCAGCTGTCCAAGTTTCTGGTCTATAGGGGGTCTGGTTTAGTCAGATTTTGCAGTATAATGGTCTGCTACCTATTAAAGAATAACTGACGTGCTAGTTCAGAGCAAATCTAATTTTCCTATTAATTAAAAAACTGAGAAAAAAATCTATGTTCCACAGATTACTTATCTTCTGTACAAAAGGATATAGCATGTACTGTGATGGGAATTTAAATATCTCGAAGTCATACGTATATACGCTGAAAGTACTTGGGTTATATAAAAATTGATTTTTATCTCTTATGTATCGATGGAAAAACAGAAAAACACCTCCACTATTATGTACTTGTTGAAAGTTCTAGATCCGTCTATAGATATCTAATTCTGATGGTCTAATAAGCATTGGGAGTCAAGTAATCTTATATAATTGTAAAACGTCCCTTAGACAATGTAGTAGACCCAGAATGTATCTCTTTAAAGTACACGTACGAAAAGGACCTTTGTATTATAAACAACTTGTGAGATATCCATTACTAATGTTTTAAATTGTTGAATAATTTTCTTCAAAGCTCCTTCCAGTACATACTTTTTCTCGTAAATTTATAGAAATGTTGGTCGTGATTAAAATGAAGTAAATGGAAAAGTAAAATGTGATGCAGACTAATACGTTATAGAAGTTAGAGAAAATCGTGTGAATGTAACAACCGATTTTCCAGGCAGCATAACGCACACATTTTCACTGAAATAGAAATATCGGTATGATTCTTCTGGTTTAAACTACCTAGAAAATATGAAATTAGAATATTGGATTCAATCCAAATAAAAATTGATGTGGGTTTATGGCTATTTTGTAATTCTTTTTTCTTTTTTTTTTTTCGAAAAACGAGCAGTGCGTTACAGTTAGCTCCCAATAGGAACTCCACATCGCTACATTAATTGCGAATCCCAAACTAATCACGTCAAATGAAAAGGATTAAAGAAAATCTCCGAACGGGATATAAAATTATATACGTTTTTTCCATGCTCCCATGTGATCAGATTAGAGCCCGTGGCGCCCTCTATCTGCGTTAAAGGCAGAGCCCTGTACAGAGTAAACAAACTTTTCACAAACATGTCATACAAACAACCAGCATAAAGAAAAAAGCGAACACAAATGAATCTCTAAGCCACGCACACACTTCACTCCATTTCATTGGTCCATGCGTCAACATTTTCCACTTTGAGTTGCTGCCTACAACAGCTTACATTTCGATATATATCAATCAGCGTTTGAAAGTCGTTTGGTTACATCGACATCATGTCCGCTAATGTCTGTGAGGGCAGAATTCCCTCCCTCTTTATTTGCTTTTATGCCACGCATTTTCCGTTACGTCAGGTAAAATGTGTTTTACAAACCAAAGTAAATGTATTTTACGAAACCAAAGGATAGTTTATGTTGGTTTGTATGCAACGGAGTAATGGATGAAGTACAAATGGAAGCACCATTTAGCGTGAAAAACCTGCACTCATAATTTTCAAAGGCCCTACATCAACACACATTGTTTGTGAGCGATATTTTCAACCCCACTGAGTTCGGCTTTTGTACACTGTACAGCTCTTAGTGTAAATCTATATTTCTTTTATCGGTTATGTGATCAATGGATTCTTTCAATAAAAGAAGTACTGCAATCCTTGGCAAGGAAATAAGACTTCATTATTTATCTCAGGAGGGACAGCAATTGCAAAAGTGGCTTTATGTATTAAAAAACCTATAAAATTACCACGGAACATTACATTTCAATATGTTGGTTAGGCGCTGATCTACTCGTTGCAAGATCGCGGGTCCAAACCAGGCCTGGGCCTAGGTTTTTAAGTGCGCTTAAAAGTGACAGTCTCATGTCAGTAGATTAACTAGCAGGTACAAAAATTCCTGTGGGGCAAAATTCTCGCACACCGGGGGTGCTGATATGATTCGGGTAATTAACTGCGTTACTAATAAATAAAATAGAATGTGATACTAATATCACATAGAACTGTGCAATAAAAGAGTGAAATCTATACAATTATGAAAATGTTACCT
The DNA here is from genome assembly GCA_030765045.1 of Tenodera sinensis. Taxonomy (NCBI): domain Eukaryota; kingdom Metazoa; phylum Arthropoda; class Insecta; order Mantodea; family Mantidae; genus Tenodera; species Tenodera sinensis. The sequence continues at coordinate 142,182,156 of CM060965.1, read as the reverse complement.
AAAGTAACTGTATAAAGTAACTATAAGTATAAAGTAACTATTTAGCTGCAATTTTATTAAATAATAAATAAAATATTTTATTTTGAATGCCAATACAAAAAGGAAGACGTTTAAGTATGAAGTTTTAAGTAATAATAGTAATAATAATAATAATAATAATAATAATAATAATAATAATAATAATAATAATAATAATAATAATAATAATAATAATAATAATAATAATAATAATAATAATAATAATAATAATAATAATAATAATAATAATAATAATAATAATAATAATATAATAATAATAATAATAATGATAATAATGATAATGATAATGATAATGATAATGATAATGATAATGATAATAATGATGATGATGATAAAAGTTATTCAAGAGTTGTTGAAAACAGATTTCTAAATTCATAGGATCGCATATCTTTTCTTAATTGCCTTTCATTGGTGTTAATGTTTGATAAAATCTCGCATTTGGCAAGTGTTGTTTAAGCAGACTCTGAATACCTAAGCCGATATAGTTTTAAAAACATACCTGATATGTTACATTCATATAAATTTGTCCACCCACTATCTTTTTCATATTTGTTTGCAAAATCTAATTACAAAAGCTTTTTTTTCCAGCCATATTAGGTTAATTGGTATAAATGTTTGCAGACATGGTTTAATTACACATTTCGTTGTAGGCAATAAGACGTTACAGGAGACGTGATTTTAAAAGCGGATGATCCTATCTGCGGATTTTAAAATTCTATGCAGTTTCTATAACAGAAACAGTTTCATTAAGAATTAGGAATGAATTCTTTAAGAATTAGGATGTGTTGCATTCATGACTTTCTCTACTCACTTGTGAACTACGATTACCAACGCATTCTTCTATTTAGATTTTGTTAATGAAGATAAATATTCATCACACATTTGCACAATACGTCGTAGTATTAGAGAGATACAGTAGACTAAATAGATTGTGCAATTGTTAAAAAGTGGGGTTTTAATACACGGTTTTGAAATCATGTGTTCTTGCAATTAATTCCTTGCGGTTTTAACAATTTAACACGAGATGCTCAAGAGATTCATTTTTATTCCAAATGCGAATTCCAACACAGGAATTGCTGTTGTATACAGGCAAGGCTACCCTGAAAATTCCAACTTCTTTAACAATCAACCTATCACCATGAAAATTTAACTACATAATTAAAACATCTCTAAACTTGAATAAAATGTTCGTGTTGATACACCAAATATTTTAGTTATTAATTAGTTTACATGCAAATGTAAAAATTACTTGTTATATAAAATGTTCCACGCATCAAAAGGTTGGAGATTTTCAGCTGAATTTCTTTAGACTATTTATCAATTGTTTTTGACTAGTACAGAGCATTATTAAAAGCTCACATTCTTGTCTTATGGAATATTCTTTTACTATTTTACTATTATTACTTTACTATTTATTCTAAAATTCGTTTCTAATACTATCCCAAACTGTTTTGAAAATAGTAATGTTTTCATATTTTAACACTTATAATTGACTAACTATGAGCATTTAGAAGAAACAAGGAATGAAAGTTTCTTTATTTACATGTTATGGACCTATCTTATAAATTTCACTAAGATAAATGAAAAACTTTGATGCATGGAACATTTTGCGTGCTAAAAATGTTTGAAAAAAGTTTCTCAGGAAATGTGTTTTAAAGTAATGACTGTTCAAATTTGAATTTTTCTAAACTTGCAGGAAACCAAAATTCTGCTCCCGCATACATGGGACTCTCTATCTGTTGTGCAGCAAGTTTACCATATTTCAGCATCCTGCGGAATGACCTTTTATCACACTGACCAGAAGTGGCACTCCGCTGAAGTCGACAACTATCTCTCCGCTCCCTGGTCTTCATCCATAATTCATTAATTCCTTTGCATTCTGTGTTTACCCTGATGCATCTTTCCAGCAGCTCATCAGAAGCAAATGAATGTACAATAGCAGCACTTTCTTGATCACCTCTTTTGAAAGGACTGTCTTCATATGTGTGTTGTGTTGCTTCGATGGCTGTTCTCCTTTGACAATGACACAACTACTACACATGTCCCAGTATCAAAGTTTTTCATGTAGCCTAGTGAAACATGCAGGTTAGATCCATGATATGTAAGTACCGAACTTCACACTCCCTAAATGTTCATGTTTCCAAATTATTAATTAAAATGTGAAAAGGTTACTATTACCAAAATGTTTCAGGTAACACAAGGAAAAAAATCTGATGTGCTGCACTCACATGACTTTCTCTACTCTTGTACTAACCATTCTAACAAACTCTTATTCCTATATCTCCATGTTAGTTAAGATAAACATTCGTACAAATTATCTTATTGCTTATTTCCTTGTAGGTGCAAGGAGAATGTTAGAATACAGTAAGCTTTGTGCGATAGTCAAATCTTTTTGACCTTTGAGATTCATGAACAACGTTGTTGCATTTCGCTAAAGTTCTAAGTTTTCCGAAACTCACACACATAACAAGGAATATCTCCGAAATGGTTAACCCTACAAGAAAATTTATTGAGACATAAATTGTGTATTTTAGCAAGATCTACATTTTTTGTGTAGTATAATTTGGTCTATCTCTAACGGTTTACCAGTTATGCAAAAATCGTCCGGAGTAAATACTACTACAGGGGCTATATGCATTTCATTTGTCATCAAAATATCTCAATCATATGACATTTTAATCAAAATCGTTAGAGCCATTTTCAAGAAAATCAAAATTTTCGAAAAATCTTCCATGTAAAGGGTGGTGTAGGGTGGGGCTATTTTCTTCAAAATCTTCGCGTTGCCTCCCTGAGAGACGTTAAACTTAAATACCAAGTTTGGCTTTTAACCGACTTTTTGTTTTTGAGTTATGCTGTCCACAGATTGACAGACAGACATACACACAGACACACACAGACCTTTTTCTAAAAATGCTTTTTTTTTTATTCAGGGGGCCTCAAAACATATATTTCCGGTGAAATCTCGACAGCGAATTTTTGGGTGGAATACAATACTTCCTCTACCTACCAGCAGAGAAAGTAAAACTTAGAATAAATAATAAAAGAATATTCTCAAAAATAAGAAATTGGGTCTCATAGAACATTTTACATAGTAAGTAATTTTTAGAATATTTTCACATAAAATAATTACTAATTAATGAATAACTAATGAAGTATTCTGTATACCAGCATGAAAACCTGTATGTTAGTTTAAAATAACGATCTGATTATGAGGTTAAATTTTCAGTGATGATTTGATTATTAAAGAGGTTGGAATTTTCAGTGTAGCCTCACAGAGCATTAAAACGTACACCTGTCCCTTTAAATGGTCATATAAGGACCTAAAGTAGTACAAATGATAAAATACACACTCTTCCATTTCTGCAAACGCTAAGCTAACAAAAAATGCCAAAAACAAATTCTAAACTTAGAAGCATTCTGATCGAATGTTCAGTGTAGGCTTGCCTTAATCCTCAGATCCTATCCTGCCATCCTTCATGATCTAGGGGTAACATACCAGGCTCTGCTTTCCGAGGTAGCGAGTTCAAACTCGGCGGTAGGTGATTTTTTTTCTCAGCTTAAAATCCTTAAAAACCGCGTGTATATTTACGGCATGTAAAGAGACTTCTGAGCAAAATTAAGAGGTCTTTAATGCCCAATTACGAATGGGACGCTAAGGGCCTAACAAATGAAAGTCGTCCATAAATAAAGAGTGATTTTACTTTCTCTGCTACGTTTAATTAAGTAGAGGAAGTATTGCATTTCCCTCTACCGCACTTTTCAAGAAAAGTTGTTCCGTTATAACAAGTATTTAATTGCTTGCACATGCATTTATTCTTATTTTACTTTTCATTACTATGGTTCATTTTGTATTTGATACATCACCGCAAAGAAAGCATGTCGTAACAACCTTTGACCTCAGACTCGAAACCCTTAACAATACATTGATCACAGATCAAGAACTCTAAGCATTTGAGATAATGTATTCAAATATTGAATATTGATTTGCGAAACTAATGTAATACAAAAGTATTTTGCTTTTAGCTTGCATTGCGTTTTTCGAACAAACCAACGCCAATAATACTTATCAGTAGAGCTAGGATTTCTATGTAATTACGTAATTTAGAAGTTGGGAAAAGTGATATGTTTATAAATCACTATGTTAAGGTTAATATAACTGAGTTACATATGACATATTTTTACAGATTTGTGAGTATATTACATATTTTAGTGATATAACATAAAACTACATACAATTTGGCATTGTCCTATTCCTATATATTTCTGTGTAGGAGTTTGACACTCAGGTGGGGCTGGCTGCTTTGGTTGCTTTAATAGTTGGGTGCATGATTATATGAAAATCTACTGTGAAGAGCTGGACTTTACAAATCACTCAACTATTGCAAGATTTGTCAGTGATGTGTTAAAGCAGATCATGCTTGAAACTGCAATTGCTCTAAAAGTGTTTTATCCCAATATTCTCCATGTTACCTGCTTGGCTCACGTGTTGCCGAAGATATTAGAGCTAAGTTTCCGCAAGTTAATAGGATAATTTCAGCAACAGAAGTGGTTGTCCTATAATCTCCACAACGAGTGCTCTCTTACAAGTAGCAATTACCAAAGATGCCACTGCCTCCGGAACCAGTATTAACAAGGTGAGGAACATGGATAGAAGCAGTTAGTTTCTAAGGTGAGAATCTAGATGATATAGAGACTGTTATAGATTCTTTTGGTCCTGAAAGTGCTGTATCTATTTGTGAATCCCAGGCTGCTCTTAGCGTCTCCAAAAACATTAGAAGCAACTTCGGCTGGCTTCCAGAAAGCATGAAGCGTTTAAAGTCAGGCAATACTTACTGTACTTATATAAGCAGTAGATGGAGTAAAAATCTGCTGCCGAGTGTAGAAATATCGATTATCAGCGTTCTGAAGGTTTAGTGCCACAAAAGTCTCTGGAATCTCGGACTAATCACCTGACAGTGCAACACTGAATAACGATTAGCTGCTTTCTTGCGTTGTGAAGTTTACTCCAGAGAAGTTTCGTTGATTGCTTTTGTGGACAGTTTGTAGCGTCACAAAGGTCCTGTGTTCGTTTCCTGTCATGCAGTTATAGTTTTGCTTTCTTTCACAGCCAGAACTCTCGCGAACGTTCGCGAAACCCTTTTGTTTCTGCCGCCTCGATTGTTCACAGTCACCTACACACAGCAGTCGCGCGTCGTTGGCCTCGTCCGTCCCTTGTTCTGCACCGAACCCAATTCACAATACATTCCAGTGCTTTCTTTTTTTATTCCGCATGAAGAAGAGCATTAACATTCTATCAGTTCCTTATTGGGTTCACACCAGAAATCTTGAATAGGGTACGACTATCGTTCCTTCGCCGCTGTCAATTTTGCCATAAAAATTTAAGTCACAATTTTGAGCAGTTGCTATAAAACTGACGCAAAGTCTTAGATGTTTTTATTCTTTTACTCTTTCTTTGCCTATTTAAACTATCTTTCATTCCGAAGTCCAGCATATGAGCGTATTAAGCAGGCTTCAACTTTTTTTTAGCATGGATTGTTATTAATTATACTGACAGGTTGAAATAAAACGGCATACATTGAAACATAATTTAAAATCTAGATCAAAATAGGAATAATATGCTCTATTCAAAATAAAGAAAAGAAGAAGAAACAGAAAGAAGAAGAAGATATTATCGAGACTCGAACTCGTAACAACGATGACCTTATGCTTGAACGCCACAAAGTACGCTCTAAGACGTCCCTTCCTTTTTGCGCTGTCAAATGGTTGGTATTAGTCAGCGGCGTACTGGCACTTTAGCCACTTATAGCCGTAACTTCGAAATTTGAACAAACGATCATAAGTCTCCTATCTCAAACTACTCTTACTCCATATCCTCTGAAAATATTTAGGTGTGGTTCATTAACACCTGTATATTGCCCTTTGTAAATTATCGTCTGTTTTCCGTTCTGCTCATCAGCATACAGTTAAATAACTAATGGCATGTCAAACGTAGTTTTAGTTTTAATTTATTTCTATGTTAATTTTATTAATATGTAAGAGTTAATGTATAAAGAACAAAAACGAATAAAAATAAATTCACTCACAAGCCGAAGAATGTTACTCCATACATGCAAAGAGAGGAATCCCCTTCCAACAATTACAGTAGCACGCTTTAGTTACAATCGGTTTTGCACTTTGTTTTCCCCCCGCTTTTTCACTTTTGGGGTCACGAAATAGGGGAATGTTTTCACACCTACTGAGTAGCGTTTGTCAGCCCTGTTCTAAGGAACAAGCCGCATAGTAATCAAAGAGGACTACAAGGCGATGACAAAGGACACCAATTTGGTTTTAAAGACATTTTATGTATAGGAACCTCCAATGTAAGAGGAGGTTTTAATACAAAGGAATCAGTGCTTATGGGGCACTCAGAACTACGAAACATACTTATTTCTTCTTCATCTTCTAATGTAGATAACAAGGTGCATGTTCTGGTACAGAGGAGTCTATTTACTTTTGGAACATGCTGTACGTAGAACGAGCAGTTACCTAGTTTTTGTCTCCCACTAAGCGGCGAGGCTAAGCCAGGAGCAGCCCACAACCACTCAAGTAATTTGAAACAATAAATCTAGGGTAGCCACTCGCAGAAACAGGGCAACAAGTCTTAGTAGCGACTGTTTCCTATGTCACATGAGATACAATGGTGAATGTGCTTGAGGACACAGCTAACAGCAGAGTAAGGATAGTCTTAGTTATATTGTAGAAATGTGCCCATGAAAGTTAAACTGTGCATAGGTTATGCTGAAACAAAGTTGCTGATTTATGGCAGTAAACAGTTTAGTTTCCTGTAAACATATACATTATTCTCTATGAGGACATTGCGCCTCTGTTTCCATCTGTGCAGTTTTAACAGACTGAATGTTCATAGAATAAAGCAGAGAGTAAGTCCTTATCTCTCCAATGCTAAATCTGATCAATTGGTGAGCCATTATATCAAAAGGTATTCAAGATAATAGACGGAAATTTGAGTAGGGTGTGTTTTATACAAGCAGTTTGTGTGTGTGTGTGTGTGTGTGTGTGTGTGTGTGTGTGTGTGCGCGCGTGCGTGCGTGTGTGTGTTCAAATTTAAGGCAACTTCGACGTTAAGCTGAAATTTAAGTTCATCTATCGTTTTCCTCTATAATGCAAAGAAAGTATAAAAACATAAATAAAAATTAAAAATAAAATTTTAAAAATTACTTATTCATGTTATTTGAAATAAACATTTACCTATATTACCTTATTGCTTATTTCTTTGCAGATGCAGGGAGAATATGTTCATATAATTGGCTTTGAACGATGGTAAAATGTTTAAAGCTGAATGCTATATGAATACTTTGAAATTACGTTCTCTTTGCACGGCTAAGGTATAAAAACTGAATAACGGTCTTCCATTTGAGAAAAGTATAGGTATTGTAAAGCTCACACAAACAACAAGGAATATCTGCGCAATGGTTTACTCCACAGAAAGAAAAAGAATCATGTACACACAAATTGTCTATTTTAACGAGATCTAAATTTTTTGGATAGTAAGATTTGTTTTACCTCTTACGGATAGTAAGAAATACACCAAATCTTACGCCACAAAAATATACATCTCGTTAAGACACAAGATATGTCCAAATAAACCTTTTTGTGGATGTCGGAGATATATTGTTTGTTTTTGTGTGAGTTTTTAAATACTTAAACTTTTCTCAGATGGAAGCTCTCTATTTACTTTTTCATCTCTTATCCGGGCAAAGAGAACCGAATCTCAAAGCTTTGAAACATTCGACTGTCGACTCAAATCTACTGTATTTTCGTATTCCTCTTGTACAAGGAATACGCAATAAGATTCCTTCTGCAAATGTTTATCTCAACTAACAGAAAGGAGGTATAGGAATACGAGTTTGTAAGAATGGAGTACAGATAGTTATGTGAGTGCAACACATATTTTTAAATTGTCATCATTCTGTTGTAATTCTCGACCTCATAGAAAGAGACTTTCGAGGTGTTTAACAACCCGAACTGTGCTATTGTTATTATTATTATTATTATTATTATTATTATTATTATTATTATTATTATTATTATTATTATTATTATTATTATTATTATTATTATTATTATTATTATTATTATTATTATTATTATTATTATTATTATTATTATTATTATTATTATTATTATTATTATTATTATTATTATTATTATTATTATTATTATTATTATTATTATTATTTTATTATTATTTTATTATTCACTAAGTCACTCACTCACTCCTCACTCACTCACTCGCTCATTCACTCAGTCATTCACTTAGTCACCCTCTCCTCACTCACACATTCACTCACTCACTCACTCACCCACTCACTCATTTACCCAGTCATTCACTCTCTTTATATGATGTAATTAAGTTTACTGCGAGTATGGTAAATAATTATTACCTATAACAATTGGAAAAGGAATGTGTTAGCCAACTGATGTTTTATAATTAACCAGATACGATAACCTTTCTCTATTAGTTGCAGACTAATAAAATGTTTAACTTGGTTGCAATTGCCTAGGTATATCAAGTTTATGGCTTATGTATATTTTTAAAAATGTGTAATAACTACGGGAATAAAGAAATAGTACAAAAGCTCAAAATTTCATGTAATCTGATTATAAGTATATAAAAATTGCTAAATCTTTCTAAACATTTCTTTGCGAAGGAATAATTTCTTAAAGTTTATGGACCATTTCTGTGAACTGAAGACTTCACTGTGGAAGGTTAAGGAAATATAGCTCTTCAATATTTTACGTTCCGGGATTTTTTTCACAGCTCCGACATCAGTTGCGACATTGCAGGAATATTGTCAGGAATATTGTCCAAACAAAATAAAACCTCTAGATAGTCAAAAAAACATATAAATATATTTGAAATAAATGGAATAAAAGCAAGTTTTAAATGTAGCTAATACGCATGTGCAGACGTCGGTGCCTAAATTGCTCCCCCTATCACGCAAGTCTTTATTGCCAACGTTAAAAAGTGAATACACTATAGTTAAATGAGTTGGAAAAAATATTCACTGATCTAAAGACTAAACTTTGTGTAAAATAAGCTAACTTTTTATTTGCATATTTAAGTTATACAACTAAACCCTAGGGTAAATCTCCCGGATATCCTTGATCAACTCTTGAAGAGGATCGGCTTTGCTGTTTGGGCTGTCGGCGCCACAGGTATTCCAACAAAAGTAATCCATTTGTGCCTACCTGATGCCGTCCATTGATATAATATAGAGGAGGTCGGCAGCACCACTCAATGTTATTTGTGTGGGCATTTATTATTAGGTAAAAAAATGCAAGCTGTGGTTTATAGTTGGGCGGGCTGCAAAACCTCCAGCTATTAAGCCCTTGTATCCACTCTAGCAGTCGTGTGGTTCGTGTTGGCAAATTCTACATGCTCTTGAATTAAAGCAGAGGTTGGAACCTGCAATTATTGGGGCATGCTGACCTGTGTACTTCGTTGGCAACCACATCGATCATCCAGAGCATCCAGTTTCCTTTTACAATGCCGGTGTGATTATACTTCTCCCTTTCAATTTTGCATTCGTCGGTCTCAACATCGTGACCGGTATCGTCTACTTCCCCTTTTGATGCAGCTATTATTCTGTGACTTATGCTTAAGCCTAAAATATAACAATGAATAGATATTTATCGTACGAAAATGCGTGGACATAAATGAATATAACCAGGAGTAATTGGGCAGGTGATAACCTAGAATTCTCTGGCCAAGTACATTCTGCCACGGACATCGAAGACTGTTCCTACCTTCGCCTCGTATCTGCGTTCCCGTTTCGTAATGGTGTGCAGGGCGGCAGCGTACTCCCGACATAATATGCGCGTTCTTAATGTACTTGCGTAACACAGTAACTGCATGCATTGTTCGTCATCATAAAGCAATTGTGCATGATCAATATTAACAAATCTTTTAACAGCAATGAAATAACTTACACTTAGGAGGTTTATTTACTGAGTGATAGTGCTGGATTGTCATTTTGACAACAAACAGCAAAGGTGGATTTAATACTGCCTGCAAGACGTGTCTGAAGTTGGTAGAGAATGACGAGATTACCTGCACCTGTGTAACTGCGGCAAGTTACGTCAGCGCTCATTTAAGTTTAGGTGGTGTTGGACTTGGAACGAGCTCTTGCGGGACGAAAAGTAAAGAATATACAAAAATAATAAACACAATGTTCTCCGATATTTTATACCATTTCAGTGAATACGAGGAATTTCATCCTTTATGAGGAATGTAGATGAACTTATACGAAATAAAAATTAAAAACTTTAAAGGGACTTCAAAATAAAGCTCTTCTAGATCGCTGTATACTGATTTATAAAGAATATGGGAAGACGTAATTTACTGTGTTGTGAGCACATGCGATAATAATCGTACAATAATGTATTCCCTTGCTATGACTTAAGATGAGAACTTAACAACGCAGATTATAAATGCAATATATAATCCTCTATTCTAAGAAATTTCTACATTTTGCACAGAATAAGTTAGCACAAACCAATGTTTTAACATGAACTAAACCAAAATTATTAAATATGTAATCATATTTATATTTCACGATGGTAGTAGGAGCATATTATTTAAAAACATACTGTGAAAAATCAGTGACGAATCCCACTTGCGACATCAGTGTGATAAATAACACAATCCAGTTACTTTTTCTTGTCGCTTAATTTCCCTCCTAAAGTTTAAACACAAAAACACAGTCGTCTGTTTTCGTCATTAACACAATCTACAATTTCTCTTGATTTTGCAACTCACAGCTGTTGGATGTACTCTTGTAACCTTCTTCACTGTCTTTCCCTGTCTCACATACAGTTGGCTTCGACAATTACACTCAGTAAAAGTGCTTCACACAACGAACAATTCCGGTGCGACGATTAAATGTCCAAAACTATCTCGGACGATACACACTCAAATTTCTATTAAGCTTGACTACACACACACACACACAGACACACACACACACACACACACACACACACAAACACACACACGCACCTAAAACTAACGGCTAACAGCAGTCTCGTTCAACACATGATCCGCGTCGTCAAAGCTGGCATCTCTTGCTATCTCGACTCGCTTATATAGGCCCAAATTACAAAGCGCATATTTTCCTTGACAAACACCTTTTTATAAACAAGCTCGACACATGAAAGTTTTCTCGAACAGTCTGGAATTATCTGTCTTTGTTCCGAGCCACTCCATTGTTACGCTGTTTACTCGCCACGTAGAGGTGTGGGGTAGGTTGGCCTCGAGTGTCTGATGGCGGCTGCCGGTTACCACAATATTACAAGCAAATATTTGTTAATCTTAACAAGAAAAGTGATAAAGAAAGCTGCATATTAGCTCTATATACTTGATTTCTAAATGTTTCATGCCTCAAGAGTAAAACTGAAAGTTCTAAGCATTTAACCATTTCATTACTTTTTTCACATAAATTAAAATACGTAAAGACAATTGAAATATATTCCAATTTAACAATCCTATTTATTCTCACTGTATTTTGCGTAACTTCCATTGCCAAGCAGTAATTTTCTTCGTTCCTTGGTTTGAAATACAATGATCATTTAGGCAACTGAATCGGGACTTTCTGTATATACGAGGATATATTTCTGGTATGTAACAGAAATTAAAATAAAAACAGTTAAAACGTCAAACTGGCGTAAATGTCAGTTGGCAACTTTTGTTTCTGTGACTGTGGTGCAGAGAGTATTGCATATTATATAATATCCGCTTCCCGCAATGTCTGACTTTGCAATATGGCTGTCAAACGCACATGCAACAAACTGAGAACGATTAATTGCGAGAAAAATTCCCTGCGTTTTCTGAACTTTTTTCATTACGCTGTTATGAAACGCGAAAAACATTTCAATACTCAGAGAGCCAGAAATGTGCGTGGTGTAATGCGGCTTCCGTTAAAATCATAGCCTTGTTCAGTGTCAAAATATACCCATATAGAATTCGAAATCGTTTTCTAAGGACAGTATTATGAGTGGATGTTTGTTAATACTCTGTCTACCTTGCTGTAATATTTGAAAATTTTGAGTGGTTATGCCCAGATCTGTAACATTTTCTGTGTAACTATTCGTTTATTTGTAACACGCTTAAAAATAATTGCTTAATTATTACTGACCGCAAGAATTATAGAGGAATCACAGAAATGGCTATGTTTAGTCGGTTGTATTGAAAACTCATTGAGTATTGTTGAGAAGAAAATTATAAAGATAAAGAGAATGAAATACAGGCAGGCTTCAGTTATGGAAGGTTTATGATGGTTCACTTATTTGTATTTAAACAATAATTCATTCAGTGCACTACAAACATTGGACACCAAATTCATTTCACCTTCATGGATTTAGAAAAAGCATATGACTGCGTCTTTACACAAGTTGTGGGAAGTACTAGAGGATATTAAGATGAACAAATTAATAATTAATTCAAAAACAATTTGTGCAAAAATACTGTATCTAAAATCAAACCTGCAAAGTTGTATCAGAATAAATTAAAGTTACAAAAGGCCTCCTTCAGGTTTGTAGCATTAAGATATTTATACATAAAGCATTATCAAATTGGAACCAAAAGTGTTTCTGAATGGGAACTTTATTTCGTGGAACGTTATAAATAACCATATGCTCGCGGTAGCCACTGTTGCCACTGGAATTTTGCTTATATGAGACTGCGGAGCGACTTTTTGATAACCCTATAGAAGAATATGATAAATAGGGGCTGAATATAAATTTAAAAGAAACGTTGTATATGGAATGTGGAACAGATAAAGGATTTACTTTTGGGAGAACAGAAATGTTGTATTAGACGATTAGAAGAATTTAAGTATTTAAAGATAAAAATAGATGAAGATCAGGACAATGACATTACGAACAGAATCCATAAAGGTAAAAATAGAACATAAATGCTGTATAGTACCTTGTGGAATAGACATATAAGTAGGAAGAATAAACTGCAAATATACATATAACGCAATAGTAAAACTACTGTCGTATATGGAGCTGAAGCATGGATATTTAAAAAAATGTAGTATCAAAATTTATGCCGATGGAAATGTATCTTTAGGGTCAGCAAGATGTCCGAGATTAGAGACAGAGAGAGAGAGAGAGAGAGAGAGAGACAGAGAGAGAGAGAGAGAGAGAGAAAGAAGAAGAAATTATGTTAAGAACTCAGTATTAGACTATGTAAGACATAACCAGCTGAGTTGCTAGGGACGTATTAGAAGAATGAATGAAGATAAATTACCGAGATAAAATTTGGAATGGAATCCACCTGGAAGAAGAAGAAAAGGAAGACCTCAAAACTCATGGATGCGGTAAATGGGAGCAAGAGGACTGGAAGAAATGGAATAGATGAGTGGGGAAAGAATATTCTTTGGGCACAGAAAGGTGTTTAACATTGAAACTCTGTATATAAATAAATCAAAATTATTATTTATCTTTTGTTAATTTCTCAACCTTTAAAGTCAACACAAAGATCCTATTTGTGCTATTAACTGTAATTTTTGTCATGAAAATATAGTAAAGTAAAGCATTGGTCGCGCCAGGGCTCAGCTGTTTAGACGCTGGTCTAAGGTCGCGGGTTCAACTCCGGTCCAGACTGATGGTTTTTAAATGTGTGTGTGCATGTGTGTGTTATTTAATCGGTTTTTAGTGTGTAACACATATACTTCTCTTCATTGTTTGTGTGACATTATTCCATGTTATTGATGATCATCCTCTCTTCTGATTCTAGGTGGTAGTCATTCCAATATATTTTTCAGTATTCTGTGTGCAGGTATTCTTGCTACATGTCCCTACCATTTTAATTGTTTGAATGCAATCTCATTTAAAATTGTTGAATTTACTCCCATAAGATTCCTAAAGCTGTTTCTTATTTTATCTTTTCTCGAAATTATCACTGCTCGCCGCCGAAAGTCCATTTTTGTAGCAAGCAATTTAACTGTGTGGCCACATATCAACGCCACAAATTATCACACTTTTTACAATACTATTATAAGTATATCTCTTTGTTTTGTTGCTGATATTTTTGTGCCATGGAATTCCATTTATAGTTGAAATGTCATAATTCCCTTAAGTATTTCTGTGCTTGATCTCATCATACTCTCCATTGTTGTTCATTTTAATATCTAAATACTCGACTTCATTGTAGCATTTAATTTTATTTCCTCCTTCCATTTCTATATCTTCTTCTGTTCCCCCTCCACACACATACACACAGACACATATACACACGCTCATTATAGCCTATATAAGCGAACCGAGATGGTGAGATGAGCTAGTTTTTGGTTCTTAGAGTAGAATGCCCTAGCACGAATTGTTCTTGAAATTCGCAGTCTCAGTTCTTTACAGTCGTTAAGTCAGTTCAATGTTTGGACAATGTGCGTTATGTCAGAGACAGTTGTAGACGTTCACGTCGCCACGGAGTTGTTTGTTGTATGAAGCAATTTTAGTTGCTGTGATTATTGATGGAAGCAGTTTGTGAAACAGAGAGAGGGTAGAACGGAAAGGCTGTGAAATATGTGTGAAGGTTGCGATCGGACAGAATAGCTGTGAGTTGTAAGGTCACGAAAAATGGTACACATTTTTAACCACGATAAAGGTAAACTGTATTTTATGGCTTAATTAGTAGGAAAAGGCGACTGATAAGGTACCTGAACTTTGACATTTTATCACAGTATTATGGACAATTTTATGCAAATTGAAGCACCCTTGTAGTATTTTGCTCATTTATTCCTAACAGAAAGCTCTGACAGAAAAGAAAATACTGCTGATTATAAATGTTATCCAAGTTATTGTTTTCTGGAAAATGTAAATGAGCGAAAACGTACTTTTGCTGAAAGCGAAGTTTTGCATCAGTATGTCAAAATGCTATTTTTTCAGCGTCCACCGATGCTTGTGTAAACGAACAAGGTAACGTTACAAATTAATATGAATTTCTGATATGACCTGGTAATCGCCTTTGCAATGCAAAGATAAAATACTCTTCTCGCCAACCACCCCCCCCCCTCCTCCCAAATACATGCATATATCAGAATCAGGCTCTGCAGGCGGACATTTACTGTCTGAACGCGAGTGATGGGCATGGCCCACATTTGTGATTTTGGGCTAAAATACGATGTAAAGGAATTTTAAAAGCCTATGCAAAGCCTTCCAAATGCGATCTACTGACATTTCCGAAAAAAAATCCCATTTCCAGAGGAGTAATAATTTGCATAGGCAGCGGCATGGTAAGCTCGACTTCCATCTAAACATCAATCTGCTATTCATATAGGCAGAGATGCAGGTTTTGCTGTAAATCGGAAATAAACGGCTTAACATAACTTTCATGTATAAACAGCGTTCCTTCGGGATATTTACATATATCTGAAACTTTAATCACTTTAAAAAACAATTGGATCCTTTCGGGATTCAAATGATCCGTCTTTAGTGTGTAAATATTTCTGCAGAGGTCTAGGTTACTGTATAAAATAAATTCGTCCTGTGCACAAAATGAAAAAGAAACATCTAGAGGACATCTGCTATGTCACGGAGAGACACTGCTCCGCGGTAAACTGTGAGACCCACATTCGGAAGAACTCAGGTTCGATTCCCGCGGTGATCTTTCTGATCTATGGTATTTTCGGAAGTTTTCGCGGATCACTAGGCAAATTCCGGGAAGGATAGTTACATTCCCCGAATTTCTCGTCCCCTCATTTCCTTTTACCTTCATTTAAATGTGGCCTTTTAGGATCAGAAGTGTTGGTAATGTACGAGTTTGGTGCTGCTGTATGACTTTGCTAACTGTAACTGCTGTTCTGGGCAAATGAGTAGCGTTGTAGTCACCTGGCCGGTGGTTGATTGGCTAACCCTGGTGTCGAGATGAAAAACCTCCAGCACAAGTTGCAGAACCTCACGCTGGCTTGGACTACTCGCAGGGGTTCCAACACACGCCCATAGAGCGCTCTAGCTTCATCTGTTCCTCTCATACAATAACCTCGGCTCAGTGTGGAATCCTCTCCGTAAATAATTTACTCTCTATGCTAAATCATCATTCAAAATAAAAGCGCTTAAAAAATAGTGTATCTTCCAAATGACAGGGTAAGTTTCGATTCTCTTATAAAGAGAAACACTAGGCAAGAAAAGTTTACTTTTTCTCGTAACTGGCATTAAAAACATTTACATTTTTGTTTTTAGGCGTGCTCGTTTTGAAGTAAGCTTGTGTATGTATTTACCTTCCTCGGCGTTTCTACTTTTCTGCTCGCGATTCCCTGATTAGTGTCTAGCAGGGATTGATAAACTGCACTTTCCCTGATATCTGATTCCCATGTCCAAAGTTTCCTTGTAGAACCATTTCCCGCGATTGTCGCTTACAACACCACAGTTGACAGGAAAGGAGTCCATGTGGGTATCTAACAAATGTAACCTTAAATACATGTTGCACCCTATTACACGGCAGCCTATTGCTGCAGTACAGGCGATTTGTCACTACTATCTATTCATTCTAAAGTTGATCCGCGCGAAACTGAACCCAGGTGGCCAGTGCACAGTTATAATGTATCCTTCCGCCATTCGCGCCAGAAATACTGCCACAACCATGTAGTGAGTGCATGCGGTACGTAACAGAAAGGATAGAATCCCTTATTCCGTCAATTTAAAAAGTGACTAACATGTAACTAGAGACGATAAGATTGACAGCCACAACAAAATAAACGATGCGCATGTTATAATTATTATTTTTCTTTGCGAGCACTGCTCATACTGGTACTGGAAAAACCGGTGAACTCAGAAGTTAATTTCACTACTTCTTTGATGGGAACAGTTGGATATTTCTCACACAACTTATGATACACGTTCAATATTATTGTTTTTCACCACTAGTCAATGGTTTTCCCGCCTTATGCTTTACATAAGTCGACGAAGACGCAAGAGCAAATTCACCGCGGCCGTCCGCCATGATTCTAAATAGCAACTGCTGGCTGCAGACAAAACTCTGATATCAGGTAATTCACACGAGTTGTATGTTGGGACTTGTAGTTCTGTTTATCAGTATGCATCAGCGTTAATTAACCTCTTAGGCATTTCTGTAGAATATTACATCATTTAACGATAAATTCATTCTAAAACACAGATTTCTAGAATTGGACTACTTCCCTGCACGCATTGCTACCGTGTTGTACCACGGTGCACTGGTCACATGGGTTTGTTTTGACGCCGACAAACCTAAGACTGAACTTAGTATCCTCTTATTTCCTAGAAAGTTTGTTGACATTTGTACAGTCATCCCAAGGTAACTTTACATCACCTTCCTGGATAGTTAATAAATTTCCTTGTTGTTACGGTTGGCGCCTAAGGCGTGGACATTTCTAGTGCAAATAGAGGAAAGCTTCCCCACTTTTGTCCATGGCCTTAACAAATGTTTCCTTTAGTCCCATTGTTATATGAAGAGTAGAGGGAATTATATTTTTGGGTTTGACAAGCGTTTCGTGAATAACATTGTGATAGGGATAGGGAATTAATGATAAAATATAATGATAATTAAATACGATAATAATATAACGCAGCTCTTTAACGTGAAAATGACAGCTAATTCGAGTTTTTTATTCTCATTTTCCCTATCAGAGTGGTCAATATAGTTTACATTTATTTCGCCTCAGTTACATTTTCACTGTTGGTTAGTGTAATTATCTTTATTAGTTTTGTGTTTCGCTTTTTACTATGAGGAAATTTTGGGCCGTTTGTTATGAGTTACTTTTTAAGCTATCTGTAGAGGACACTTCTGAAATTAGACTTTAGGCAGTGGCGAAAGGATAAAAAGTTTCAAAGTTTTCGGAGTATATGTTAATCACACCTGAGATTGTGGATATTATTCTCCATTAATCTTAAAGGTCAGGTGTAGTGAAAAAAAGAGCTCTAGATATCGAGATATATTCATTCGTAGAATAATAGAATTTGCGAGTTTATTAGTAGGTAACTGCTGTAGGCAAGTACAGCATGAACGGTAAATATGCGATAGAGCTTCATTGTTTGGTGTGATGTCACAGTCTTATTTAACGTTGATGTTGTTTATCAAATACAAATTTAGCGCTATTACACACTCTTGTGATCGATGTGGGTTTCATTACAACATAGGATAATATGAAACAATTCAGAAGTCTTTTGAAGTAAAACATTAAGATGTTATTTCATCATTTAAACGTCTGTCTATCACTGTATGAATAACACTACCGTAGAGGTAGTTGATCAAACTCAAAGTTCATCTTCTTGATTGGATTTATGAAACAACATGGTGAACTCTACAGAACACTAATGACTATTATAAAACCCGTTCAAGGGAGTATCTTTGGTACAATTTTGTAAAGAAGGTGTTTAATTACTTTTGATAAAGTATGATATATTGAGGCGACTAAAACATGCCAATATAAATAACTTTAATCTGAATATCTTATGCAGAGAAAATGTTCCTGTCTCTCAAGCTACATAGCAGCCAAGATTGATTCACATATTGAAATCCCGTTTTTTACTTTCGTTATGCCAGGCTGAGGAATAGCTTTAATCCACCCAATATCGATAGATATCGATATTTATGTTACCTTCTATCTCAAGCTATGCAGCACCCAAAATTGACTAACAGGATGAATTTCCTTGGGGATTCTTTGCACTTTCGTGCTAGATGGAGAAAGTAAAGTAACCCAATCCACAACTCGATGCAAGCTTTTCAGCATCCCTTAAATCCCAAAAGAGCTTTTAGAAAAATGGGCTGTGCATTTGGTATGTGTATTTGATACAGAGAAAGAAAGAGAAAGAGAGAGAGAGAGAGAGAGGAGCGGAGGAGAGAAGCTTATCTCAAAAATAAAAAGGAAGATAAACACCACAATTCAACTGTGGGGATTCCTAGGCGAAGAGTTTCACTTAATCACTTCGAAATTTCTCACTTCCGCAAAGCGTGTGGAAGAATTTTTTATTAAAACGCCGATTTTTTGACAAACTGGCATCACAATTAACATGAGTATATTTCAATTATAATAATTGTTGCTAAATTGTTATTCACCTCGTTGCATTTTATTCGGCTGAGACATCATTAGGTAAATGTTTGGACATTACCAGAATTGTGTAACTGTTTGAGAAAATATCACACTGCTAGTAATATATTTAGACTGTTAATTTAATACGAGATAAAGTTCTCCATTATTGGTTTGAAATTTTTAATAATAAGCATTCAAGTGTTAATCACGTTCTCGTTTTATGTTTAGCCTCCTTTAACTGATATAGACGATGATGAGGCTTGCGTCTGCACAGCTTCTCATGTTAAGGCAAACATCGTAGGAAAACTTTATCCGGATAACTCACCCTGCCTGATATTCGAATTCAGGAGCTCTTGAATTTAAGGCAACCCGCCTTACTACCCTCACCCCACAGAGGTGGTCTCCCGTTATTTTGTTAACTTATGGGAAATGTATGCTATGTTAAATTTTGCACACTATTCGATTTGATTTACACACATTCTTGTATATGTAATTTTTTCCTGTGGCCCGATACTTTCCGAGTTTAAGCCTATCTACTTATAATATTGCTAAGCATCCTTGATTAGCTTATTATTAAGAACGACTGGAGAGAAAAACAAGCCTTTCAGAAATGATTTATGAAACAGACCATAAATGAGACTTGCAGAAAAGGTGTCTATTCCTACACAGCTACTGTATGGGGAAAAGAAACAAATTTCTGCTTCTTTCCAGTTGTTTGGTGTTCTGGTGTCTCTTCAGACACCAGAGTAAATAATTTGGAACATTTAGGCTTTTAAGAACTCTTTCTATACTGAGCACACAATAAACGTGTGTTATCATAATAAACAAAAATGTATTGCACGAAACAGGGTGTTAGAGATGTCCATGAGCGGACATTCTTAAGTTCAGCCCTGCCTCAAAAAGGCCCGAATACGGCCCGAGCCCGGTTATGTAATTCTATTATAGGCAAACTTTTTATGCTGCGGTTATTAACATTAAATTACTGTTGTTAATATTATTATTAGTATTAGTATTAGTACTATTCGTACTATTATTCGTACTATTATTCGTATTATTATTCGTATTATTATTCGTATTATTATTCGTATTCGTATTAGTAGTATTATTAGTACTATTATTAGTACTATTATTATTACTATTATTACGATTACGATTACGATTACCGTTACCGTTACCGTTACTATTATTATTATTATTATTATTATTATTATTATTATTATTATTATTATTATTATTACTATTATTACGATTACGATTACCGTTACCGTTACTATTATTATTATTATTATTATTATTATTATTATTATTATTATTATTATTATTATTATTATTATTATTATTATTATTATTATTATTGGTAGCGGTAGCGGTAGCGGCAATGGTGGTGGTGGTGGTGTTTTTTTTAAAATTTACGTCCTCCCACATTGCGTCATATCGGACGAATGGCTGAAATGATGCTCAAATGAGCCCGAGGTCCATGAAGCTTTAAGTTACCCGACATTCGTCTTCTCAGGGTAGGGAAAACCTCGGAAAAAAACCTTACCTGGATAACTTACCCTATGCGAGATTCGAACTCGCGACCTCTTGAACGTGAGGCAGACGCGATAACCATCACGCTACCAAGGCGGGCAGGTGGTGGTGGTGGGGGTGGCGGTGGGGGTGGCTGTGGCGGTGGCGGCGGTGGCGGCGGTGGCGGTGGTATATCTAAACAGCTTTATATGGTTATTATAAGCACTATTTCCCTTCTTTGCTTATCACACTTAGAATTTTTATGAAACTGTATTTTTCGGTGAAAATAGCATGTGTAGAAGCATGACATACACAGCGTTAACGTCTATACATATTTTAAATAATGAGAAAAATCGGAAGCGATGTGCATGAGTCAAACTTTATAGAAATAATGGACACAATTTGGCGTAAACAAGGCAGAGTTACCACATAATGAATACTGACATTACCTACGTGGATATACCACATCACAATCACTCAACCTGAATGGTCTCTTTTGTAGGTGTGGCAGTTGAAAATAATCAGTTAACATACTTTGTCATTCTTAATTAAAACGCGTTACATGGTAATTGTTTCCCTATCCATGATTTCAGAGCATCCAATACTTCCATAATTTGGATGGGTAACTTATGTAAACACTTATAACGACGAATCTAACGCCAAAATTACAATTTTTCAAAATGCTAACGTCTATAACAAAAGCATTTGGTTAATAGTTTCTTTAAATATGTTATATTTAGGGCTTATGCAACCAAAAACTAATGGGCTTAATGGAGTATTTTGAAAACATGTTAAATTAAATATTATAAAAGAACATAATTCTATACTAATCTCCAAAATCTATGTAGTCGAAATTACAACCAACGACCTCTTAAAATGCATTTTTAGCATATTCGATTTATTCATATGATGTACATTATATACTATATAGTGCTTGTCTTTGAATATGTATCAATATTCAATCTTTAAAATGCAGATATTAATTCAAATTGTATTGGATCATATTGTATCTGAATTTACTTCAGCAGTCCAAACTGATTATATAAATACTTCACAATTTTTGGTGGATTAATATAACAAATTTACAAAATGGCGAGTCTGCCCTGAAAAAATCTATTTTTAAACTTAATTACCTTTTCAAACAATATATCAAAATTTCCTTTATAAAAACAAAGACAATGGCATTCATTGGGAAAGAATCCTCTAGAGCAACAATAGTTGTATAGAACAAATGGGCCATTTTAATTACTTGGAACTGATGTCAGTACGACAAGAAATATGATGTGGACAATGAAGTATCCAAATTTCAAAGATTGTGCGGAATAATAAATAGGAAATTTAGAAACAAAATACGTAAAAAACAAAAAAAAAGTTTTATAAAGTTATGGCTGCACTAACACTAGCATATGGGAGTGAGACTTGGACCCTAAGTAAGAACCAACAGAGTAAAATACAGGCTTCAGAGATGAAATTCTTAAGAAGTGTGGAGGGATGTGCAAAGGGATACCTATTAACAAATGAAAGCATAAGAGAAGAATTAGAAATTTTTAATATGAATGAACAGGTTAACATAAATTTCAAGACAAAGTGGAAGAAACATATTGAAAGAGTGCCAGAGACCAGACTTCCTAAATAAATAATGCATTATCATCCTAAAGGTAAGAGATTGGTTAGCAGACCCAGAAAACGATGGCTGGAAGACTTTGAAGGCGGAACAGGCACTAGATTGCCTATGTCATGAGGTGAAGAAGAAGAAGAAGAAGAAGAAGAAGAAGAAGAAGAAGAAGAAGAAGAAGAAGAAGAATATTACAAACCTGTAGTCAAATATGCTGAGCTAATTCTGGTTTAAGCGCGCAAATGTTTTAAATCAGAGTTCCATTTTGTGATCCTTACTAATGTGAATCCCATGAATTAAAAAGCAGGTTTACTTCTACTGGAGGAAATTATAATGATATCAGTTATTTATGTTCTCATAGCTATTGGTATGCTAATCTTACATTTCTGATTACCTCTATCATTGAGACACCAAGACGATTTCTTAAAACCCATTAGGCAATCAACTTGTTATTCATCCGCTTGCACTGGTTCTTTACAGTGAATTAAGGCAATTAAGTAAGGCAAATTATCCTTCAAACAATTACGTTTTCTAATTTTTTCAATTCTTATATACAGTTACTTGATAAACACTTCTCTAATAACTTTCCCAAAATATGTCAGAAAAAATAGATAAATTCTATTCTATTGAATTAGATAAATTCTAAGTTAGAATTTGTGTAAGAAAATCTCTATTTAAATTAGAACACTCATTAGAATATTCGTTGTATTACACATTTATTCTCTTTCTCATGGCGGGAGGAAAGTAAATCAATTTCTGTAACATTAATTTTATGTTCTTTACTTTTCACTGTCATAAAGATTGACAGTACTTAATTGTCAACATATCATTAGCTTTTATTTCCTCAAAAATAGCTCTAGAGATTAACATTAAAGAAATGTGGAACTTTTGTGTAACTAAAATAAAATAAAAACTCTGATGTGTTGTACTCACATGACTTGCTCTTGTACTAACCATTCTTGCAAACTGTTGTCCCTGTATCTTCTTCGTGTTAGTTGAGATAAACATTTGCAGAAATTAATTAATTGCTTATTTCCTTGTAGGTGCAAGGAGAATATGAGAATACAATAGACTTTGAACGATGATCAAATCCTTTAAAGCTTTGAGATTTCATTCTCTTTGCACGGTTAACATATAAAAAGTGAATAACGATGTTGCATTTGACGAAAGTTTAAATTTTCTGAAACTAACAAAAATAACAAGGAATATCTCCAAAATGTATCATTCTACAAAAATGTATTTGGACATAGATTATGTGCTTGAGTGAGATCTACATGTTTTGTATAGTAAGATTTTGCCTATTTCTTATGCTTTACGAGTCATTCAAAAGTCCTCCAGAGTAAACAGGACTACATAGGCTATAGCCAGGAAATTAAAAATATACATTCCATTCGTCATAAAAATATCTTAAACATATGTCATTTTAATCATAATCATTAGAGCCATTTTCAAGAAAATCAAACTTTTTAAGAATTTTCCATGTAAAGGTAGTTTAGGGAGGAACAATTTTCTTCAACATTTTCGTGTCGCAACCTTGATAGACATTAATCTTTTATACCAACTTTGACTTTTAAGCGACTTTTCGTCTTTGAGTTATGCTGTCCACAGACTGACGGACATACAGTGCGCGTTTTTTCCCCCTTGGATTTAGGGCACCTCAAAATATGTATTTCCAGAGAAATCTCGACATCGAATCTTTGGATGGAACGCAGTGATTCCTCTACTTGCTAGTAGCGAGAGTGAAAATCGACGAATGGGTCACTTATACTTTAGATCCTCTTGAAGGATGTTTGTTCCATATAATGATTATAACTATAAACATTTATATTACACTTGCTGACAGCCTTCAGCAACTCTCAGATGTTCTGACGATAACGCTGAACAAACTGTTGATCATATTCTATGACAGAGCCTAATATTGGATCGGCAGCGCACTGTCTTCAGAAGTGAAGAGAACTGGCCGATAAAGTTCAGTGACCTTGGGAACAAATATTGGGGACAATTTGTACAATATGTAAACTGCATACACTTTGAATTGTTGTAACATAATATTGCAATAAATAAGATATATAAACCATGCAATGTTACCATATTGCGAACCTGTATGATCATTTTATTATAATCACCCGTGGCAGGTGTTACACGTATTCTAAACCAGAATAACATTTAGTAAATTAATTGGTTCTTGTCTAATAACTTACATTTAGTTAGACTTCAGCCCTTCATAAATTAAATGTTTAATTCAAGGAATCACCTTAAACAATGAGGTTTTCACATAAATGAACCGTTTCTGTCCATTTTTAATGTGCTTTCAACAGTAAGGCTCTTCTCACCCGAGGCCACAAATAGCTGCATGGCGTAGTGCGTTCAGGAGAAGAAAATAAACTCCATTTATAGTCCAATCTTCGGTTAAAGGGAAACACTAAGCAGAAGTATATGTATGCTTTAACACGTTTTAAAATTAACATAAGTATGCAGAGTAAGTGGCATAAGAAATACGAACCATAATTTACAATCAAACACGCTGGAGAGTTTACAGTAACGAGAACGTATATTTCGAAGTCCCTAAGTATGTGGTTTTGAGTTTTCGTACTATTTCTGCAGCTTTATTTTGAAGTAAAGACTAGTAATAACTTACGGTGAATGAGACAGTTGTAGGTTCGTATATTAAGATTTACTTCCCATACTTTTCCCACAAATCCATTCACTCGGCCTGTTGTAGAAGCAAACACTGAGGCAATCGACTAAGGTATGGGTAGAATAAATAAGTATAAGCGAATTAGAAAATGTATTACCAACTACATGTTTATAATGAAGTGGTAGATATAGCCCCTTATAATCAACCTTTCATAGCCGAACAAGGAACAATTTAAATTATTATAACCTAGTCATCGTGTGCGTATTCAAGATTCCATGTATGCAGGTGGTTTACTGTTTCTGAAGAGAGAAATTGCAGTACATGAAAAACAGGGTTAGTGTCAGGTGGCTGACTGTATGTATTGGAAAGAGAAGTAATGAAGGTCAAACACACTTGTGTTTCCACCATTAATTCGCGGCATAAATGAAATTCTCATAATAGGTCTGTTCAATGTTTCGAAATAGGTCTCCATGGAACAAAGCTTTTGTGTTACAAATAATTCCTTCAGATGCGAAACAACCAGAAACAGCACAAATTTAAGATATAGTTACTCCAGTTTACAATTATTCTGTAAGATTCACACGTGATCCAGTGCAAGGGTCATGTTGTACCGTGAGTCCGGCGTCCCAATAAGGTTTACCTTAATTTATCTAAAGCAGGATATATTGCCTCCTTCGCCGTCGACGCCACCCTAACGATGGATACCATCTCCGCTGTGGCTGCTGTTATCCCGGCAAGGGGCCCTCACAAGGTACTGCCAGTCCGACTTATTCTTTGGTTGGCAATCTAGTAAACAAAATGTCTAGATTGCCTCATCAAAGAATAAGTTGAACTTATATTGTGGCGTTCCTGGAAAATGTGTTTTGGATAAAGCAGGTTGTTGCGTGTGGTTTTGGGAGGGCCTTTACTAAGAGGCTCTTTGCTGTGGGGTTTTCCATGGCATCATTTCCATGTGATTTGGTTGAACGCAGGTGTATGGTAGAAGAAGAGGGGTAATTGGCAAGGTCGCAACACGAGGGTAGTTCTGTTCTCTTCTGGGTTAACCATGTAAGTGTGTGGACGCCACGCTTGTCCCGGGTCCTGGGAGAACAAGGAGATGCCGCTGTAATATATGCAACATATAGCAGGTCAGTAATTTGTATTCCTACTTGTGTTACCTTGTTATTAATTGCTCAATGTGAATACACACGTTTGCCTGTGAGCCGACTTTCATTCACGGGCTGAAACCTCATGGTCTGTTTAGCCTTCCCTGAGCATTCCTCCATTCCACCATCCGAGTTACGTTCCCAAGTCGTGGTGTAGAGAATTTAGGATGGAATAGTTCATAGTGCAACTTTACTTATGACTATCTGATAAACCTAAAAAGATCTTACAGTACAAACCGAAAGGCAAGGGAGACTGAGGAAGACCCATGAAACGATGCAGAGGACGGAACAGGTCAAAAGTCTTATTCTTGTGGTTGATGATGATGATGATGATGATGATGATGATGATGACCATGTGTAAGATTCAGGAAAGTTATGGATAGGGAAAGATGTTGCAAAATTTTCGTACCTAAATTTTAGAACATTAGGTAAAATCTCTACTACTTCTCTGTAAAGTTCGAAGAATGGTTCATAACTTTAAGTTTAAAGCAACGTCTCACCAGGGTCGTACTTAAGCTTTAGACTAAAATGCTCCTATTACATTGATTAGCTGAAATACTAGGCGTTTCCCAAGGCTTGACAACTGTTAGATTTAGGTTGCGCTTACACATTTAAAAATTACTACTTAATACACGTAAACAAAGGCATAACTAAACGTCTTAGGATACGCCATAGAGAGATAATAGGTAATAGAATAAAAAATTAACAAAATAAATGAATGAGTAAATAAAAATATCCAGAAAACCCTATGCAAACGCACTCTTATTATACCACCGAGGGAAAATGCACGGAGAATGAGTTACTACACTTTTAACTACGAAACAGTCTTGTTGTCGTTTTTGTTGTTCTTCTTCTTCTAGTTCTTTTTCACCTCATGGCATAGGCAATCAAATGCCTGTTCCGGCTTCATTGGATGATAATTCATTATGTTTTAGGAAGTCTTATCTCTGGCATTCTTTCAACATGTTCTTCCACTTTTGTTTGACATCTTTTTACCTGTCATTCATACGAGAAACAATCCTAACTCTGCTCTTATACTTTCATTTGTTATTAAGTCTCTCTTTGTACATCCCTTCATATTTCTTAAGGGTTTCGTCTATGAAGCCTGTATTTTACTCTGTTGCTTCTTAGTTAACGTCCAAGTCTCACTTCTATATGCTGGTGTAGCTGCAGCCATAACTTTGTAAAACTTTAATTTTGGTTATTATTATTTATTTATGGCAACAAAACTTACTGTTGTGTTTTTTAAACACACAAGCCTTGTGTGGGAAATGTTTGAGAGGTAGAATTGGAAAATTCAATGCCACATCTGAGATTTGGAGTAAGCAGAGGGACTGTGGTTAAAATCCCAGCTGTAGCATTGAATTTTTCTGTTACAATTCTACCTCCCTTTAATTTTGGTTCTTTACGTATTTTGTTTCTAAATGTCCTATTTATTGTTCCACACACTCTTTGAAATTTGGATACTGTATTGTCCACATATTCCTTGTCATAACTGACGTCAGTTCCCAAGTAATTAAAATGACTCACCTGTTCTATACAACGGTTATTTACAACTATTTTTGTTCGAATAAATTATTTCCCAACGAATGCCATTAGCTGTGTCTTTTAGAAGAGAAATGTTGATGTTATATTGTCTACAAAGTTTCTTAAGTTTAAAAATAGATTTTTTCAGGGCAGACTATTTTGTACAATAACCAAATTTTTTACAACAATAATTCGCAGAAACACACAATTGTATTCTTGCGGCGGAAAGCACCTCAAAGAGGACTAAGGGTCAGCTACTACACACCAGTTCATTGAAATCCCTGCAGACTTTGCCACACTAAATATTTTTAAAACTTTACAGGGGACCGAACCACTGCCCTAATGTGTACCCAGGTGTCATTTACTTCCCAATTCGCTGTCGGAAAGTCTATTGATTCTAGAGGGTCATATATAGTTCCGCCAATGTGTCATCTGGGTACGCTAATGTAAGGTATGTTGGTGCACAAAACTGCATCTTGCCACTCATAGATGGCACTACCAAGTTTAAATGCTTTCTTAGGAGATATAAAGCAAAAATATAGCCTCTGAACTAGAATTGAGAGCAATGTATATTTAAATTGCTAAATCAATGTGATTTGTTGGTTTGTTAATGCTGAATAGCAACACTTTCTCGTTATTTCTGTATAATCCTGATATTAAGCTCTATGATGATTTCTTAAAGGCTCCTTTATGTGTGTTATTCCCAACGCACATGAGAAAGAAGAGCATCTGATGTATGTTACCTGTGAGTTTAAATATAGCATTATCATTTACAAGATATTTGTAGTAAGTTTAATTTGTCGACTGTTATCTGTAATGCTCTAAAACGCTTAGTGAATACAAACAAAAATGCTTCATTAAAATTGTAATTGCAAGAGGCAAGAAAGGTCAACAATGCCATGCAGACACACACACACACACACACACACACACACACACACACACACACACACACACACACACACACACACACACACAAAGACACACAGACACAGAGATGGGCGTTAAATCTAAAATGCTTTTGGATTCAGGAGCCTCATAACATATTTCCGCTGAAATGTTGACATCGAATTTTTGAGTGGAATACAATACTTCCGTACTTAAAATACGTAGTAAAGAAAGTAGAGGTGTATTATTACTCTATGATATTACAGAGGAGATCAACGAATATCAGATTAATTTGCGGTTCTTTTATTTTTTCAAGCCGTGAAAATTAAACTTGCTGGAATGTTCGAATTACGACTGTCATTGAAATATATGAATGGTCTTGCCAAGCTTTTGTTGGCATTACAACAAATTAAATAACGAATTGTGTCAAATGGAGTGGAATTCCGAGCTCTAAGCTGAACACTAATTTTGCTTTATGTCAAAGATTATATGTGCGAGGTTTGGCGGAAATCGATACAATGGCGTAAGCGCCTTTAGGAAGCACCCCTCCTACACGCAAATACACACTAACTTATTTGTATACAGATCATATTACAAACATTTATGTTTTTAGTGTCTATGCTTTCGCAACTTTGATTCCCGCAAAACAGAAAAGGCTTATTGGTCTATGTACAGAGGGTAGATAATTTTATTTTCAGAAAACCAAACTGAATTAAATCGTGAAAATGGTCCCTTTAAATATCAAACTGGTTCAGGCAATAGTTACGCATGGCTACGTTTCCTATTCAGTCATTAAAACCATGCAATTCACTTTAAATTCTGTAGTAGTGTAATATTCAATATGGCTCTACATTTTGATACTGATTGGATCAAACGGAACCCTAACTCGCTGACGACACAAACTGTGGTTTCAATTACTCTTTTATGGCACGAAGTTCTCTATCCTTCCTGTTGTCAACTCTTTAATTCTTGTATTTACGTCAATTCTCACTCTACTTATGTATTACGTCCTTCCAATGCACACTTAGATAACACTAAATTTTCCAAAAATGTAATACAAGCTAACAGTAATGATTATGATAATGACGGTGCAGGGATGTTAAATCTTACACTTCTCCAAACAGTCGCGTATTAATCATAAGTCACAAAATCGTTTATTTATAGGTTTAATGCTTTAGTTCAAATCGCTTGATACAGAGGACTTACTAATACATTTATCATAAAAGTGTAGCTTGCAATAGCTAACAATTCTGAATGTATCCTTTGCTTTGCATTAAATAAGTACATCTAAATAGTTATCTGCTTCACATACATTTATGAAATGCACTTTTAACTTGAGCTTCTAACAGCCTACTTTACATAGCTATACCCAATCCGGTCTTAAAGTGGGTACGGATGTCAACATTACGCCGCAGCACAACTTCAAGCGCGAGGGAAATGGTGAAGCGCGATTGGAAATAGTTCCTTACTACATTGTGTATATTATCGCTTATTTAATACTTTCGAGTAATGAACGGGGTGAATAAATACCGTAATTGAACCTACAAAACATTTAAACATGGGCATAAATATTTACTTCCATTTATTATCACGTGGTTCTTGGCAATTCTCCGATTGTGTTGTTACTGTAGTGAAGTGATGCTCTGACACTTGTATTACTAGTAATGCAGTGTGGAGGAGTGTTCAGTTCCTCAGAATATGGAAACATAAAAGCGGAAAGCCTCTAAGAAGTGGTGAAAAGACTATTGTATTATATGTGTTTAACTTTTTCTTTCAAGGTTATGACACTCTGGCTGTGAAAGACGTAACCAAATTGACGTCTGAAGTAACTGGTATTTATGTGTACACTGTTTCAAATATGAGAACGGAAATGAAACAAACAGGAGCTTTAAAGTCCCTAAAAAGAGAAGAGAAGGAACATTTAGTGTTTTAGGCAAAGTGGATGACTTAAGTGTTATTCGCTTTAAAATGCATAATTTCTTTTTAAACAACGGGCCTCCTGTAATAGATAATGAACAGTGAGCCAGAACTTCCAAATTTTGGGTAAACCACGTTCCATTCTTTGTTGAAAGACATTGGGTTTCAGTTTACAAAAAGAAAGACAGTGCAATATTTGATCGGGAAGCTATGTTGGTGCGGAGGCGTTACCTGAGATCTGTGAGGTTAACTCACAATTCCTAACTTTTCTTCACCAATTTCTTTAATTGGTTAATGTAATTTATTTAAAAAACATGAGCCGAGTGCAATTCTAACCTCACACTACTACAGTGAAAGAATTGACGGGTGCAATAACAGATGTAAACAGCTCTGCGCAGAGAACAACACGTGCTAGTTGGCGGAGTGATACAATCGCAGTGTGTATGTGCGTACATTTTAAGGTCGGATATACTGACACATTTATTAAACAGAAGTAGGTATGCTGGGCGAACGGGTACATTTTTAGATACCTAATTCTAAATCGCTTTGCTGCTCCTCTTGCTTTTTAAAATGTAGTAAACATCATCTGACTACAATCTAAGCCTTTTTGTACCAAAGCCAACTGTTTTAAAGCGCTTTTATCCAAATATTTAGTCAAACTGTGCATAAATAAATGACGGGGTTTTCATGTTGAGATATACCTTATACTTGGAACGTGACCCAAAATCTGAACATGTAGTCCTAGAAGATTTATTCATTCCACATATTTATTTATATAACTAGTATAATTATAATCTGACTGTGACACGAGCATATGTTTAGCACGTGTGCCAAGATGAAGGCGCTAATTTTTACGAGTGTCACAATGAAAAAATTATGTGTTGCATACAACGTTTTATGCAACTTCAAATGTAAAAATAATTAATACATTTGTCAAGTGAAAAATTGTATTATAAATCAGGAATGTGTGACGTGATAAGGTTGCTAAGCAAATGTTGTTTCATATGTTTCAACATTTTTGGAGGAAAATGGAAGGTAATGATAAAACTGTTGAAATTATACAGTATCCCGCTTGACGTTTTGAAGAAGCCAAGAATGCTGAAAGTTTATTAATCCTTGCATAACCAACTTTATGCCCACCTTCTGTAATTTTACAAATTTTCTATTTTAATTGTTTGATTTAAGGCATGCAGTTAATAGCTATTTTCAACTACTGTTTCTGCTACTGAATTGCGTATTGTTTTAAATTTTTCATTGTTGTTCTTTTTGAGAAACAATGAAATGTCAAGGTGGTCATAAAGCACTGCCCCGTTGGTATAATGTGCTTCGTGTAAAAAAGGAATAGTTAAACAATGCTAAATATTACCTTTATACACATGACGAGATAGAATACCTAATTTTAAAGTAAATTTGTTTTAAAAATTGCCGAGATATCTTGTTACCAGTGGTGGTTACCTTTGTTGGTAGCATAAGCTCTGTAGTAAGAATTGGCATAATATTTACTGTAATTCGTTTAAAAGGAAAAAAGTAATAGTTAAACAGCTTTAACATTAAGATATAATGGGAAGATATAATACTTCTTTTAAGATAAATTTGTTTTGAAAATTGCTCTGACATTTTGTTGTCACCTTGGTGATCTAAATTATGAAATAAGCTTGGGTTAATTCCATAAAAACCAGAAGATGTTTATGAAAAAGAATATGAACCACTTTGTGGATAGAGAAACGAAAAATGCGTTACTTTGACTAATGCAACCAGCTTACTGGCATATGTTCCAGAGCTAATTATGCAGGCACTCCTACAGTCACATTGGAGAAAATGATATTGTGGTGGTGATAATGTCATTACTGTCTTGTTGCCATGGTGATTACATAATTTATTTTCTGGTATTGGTGCCAGAAATGGAGTAATTTCGCACGCTCTATGCCGTCATAATTAGCCGTTTTAATGCTAGGACTGCGTAAAGAAATATTCATTTCATAGCTGTACTCTCACTTATCAACGAATTCCCCATTTTGCATTTAAGTATTATTTGTCCGCAGCAACCTTCTCTGATTCTGGAATGAATCAGAACTTAATCATGCATTTAGTACTTTTAACTTCGTGCACTTTCATGTAAAGGCATATTTTCAGCACATTAACTATTTTAGAAACATTCTTAAAAGTGGAACTAATATTAATTATATTTATCTTCCTGAAATACTTCCAGAGAATGAAGTGCTTCATTTAAAGTTATTTCCTTCCGACGATATTTGTGCACTAATAGTCTTCAATTTCAATTATAACAGAGTCATAGTACTCCTTCAATAGAAGTAGAAGTAATCGAGTGACAAATGAAACATACCACTTCTAAACTTGAACTTACCACAAGTTTGAGGACGTCATCGGGCACGTTCCTGGAGGAGTTGCAAAGCGCGAAGGCCGAGGAATGAGAAAAGATGACAGGCGCTTTGCTGGTTGCTAGGGCATCCTTCATGGTTCGCACCGAGGCATGGGACAAGTCCACCATCATCCCTAGCCGGTTCATCTCACGAACCACAAGCTGCAAAACAAACAAAACGAAGCACTCAATTTAATCCGTAGGATATGTAGATATACCACATAAAATTACTGTTAAGGAGTGTGTACAAATACCACGTAAAAGTAACTCATAATTTTGGTAAGTTCATTTATCAAAAGCTGTATTAATGTATCTCCACCGATTAAACTCGCGTATAAAATCTTCAAAGGAATGTTATCCACTTGTTGCATTAGGGATTCAGTTGCATATTTTCAACATTTTCGAGTTTCCGTGTATATATTGCCTTTAATGGGCAATATATACCAATTTTAATGTGACTACTGTAGCTTTTGTGATTTCATTTAGCCATTGACCAAATTGTACTAAGAAGTTTTGTTTTCTTAAATGCAACATAAATCACCTCATGAGCGCCGGCAGACTTTTTTTCAGGGAGGGGCCGCATGTTGGAAGTTTGTAATTAATTCATTATTCTGTTGTCAAAAACTAAAAATTGAGCTATATAGTATTTGTTACGGATAAGCATGTTAATTTATGCTAAATAAAAAGTGTACTTTAGCTCAAATTAAAGCAACAGTCTAACAGTAATTGATTGCACATTACATTTAGTCTTTTCCAAGGGGGGGCCGCGGCCCCCCCCCCCTTGCCCCCCTTTCGCGACGCCCATGAATCACCTCAGAGCTGTCTTAGATTAAGCATTCAGATAAATTTCACCACTTTACGTAACTTGTTCAACAACGAGCGCTTAGTCCAATTCTTCTTCTTCTTTTCAAGCAAAGAGAATATAGAAGTAGTTTTAAACTCTATTCAGGTAATCTGTAGCGGTGGTTATCTTGACGCTGGCAACAGAAATGATATGATGCTTCGATGTCCGAACACAAACGCCGTGCATTCTCTCCTGCTAGTAAATCAAAACATGAATATTGATAACGGCAAATACGTAATAACAGCGATAAAACAAGTAAACAATGCAGTAAAACATGTTTGAACAGCAATGTTAGTGCCTTAAAACGGAACAAACATTCATGAAAGATCGTAGCAATCCTCGTTTAATTCTTACAGAACCTCCCTAGACAGATTATAGCTCCTCAAAAAGATGTCTTATCAGGGTTTAGTACCAATCATGCAAATGGGGGTATGCTTGAGAATTATGCTTAAGTTATAAAGATACTCTTCTTTAATTAAATTATTTTGATTTTAAACCCAAAACTTCGGCTTTAGATTATATAAGTTCGACAGTATAACTCTTGAAATACTCCTTTATATCTTAAAATATGCTGATCAAAGGCTAATACTCCAAATAACTTTGTTGCAGCCCAATTTACCATTGAAGTGTTGCACTAACAGATATAAAATTAAATATTATTAACATCAAAAGATTTCAAAAATTAAAACAAACCATTACAACATGATATGAACTCCCAGATATCATGTTTTTGAGTCTTTCAAATGTAATAGTACTGTATAGAGTCCGAGGATTTATTCCCGATACACGACTCATAGCAAGCCCATGTACAAACACTGCAAGCATCAAATTTCCGCGGTACTAAGCCTAGAAGAATCGAAAATGGAAGTTGTATTGTTGTACATTGTACAATAGGAATGATGACCTAAGCCACATCCTCCCCTCATCTCCCTTACTCTATACAGCGAATATTCCATCGATCAAGGTCCTTCAGTATTCATTCTTCGCACGAAGTTCTGATTATGACGTGGGCAACTTGTTACTGAATGCTTAAGAATCCCAGGAATTCCTTAGTTCTTTCAGAAGAAAGCCAAGGCTACTTGCTTGAACCAAAGAATTAAGAGCTCCCTATGGTTTCTTTTAGACAAAGGACACACTGCGCCGTAGTATATCGCTGTAAAGCCGTATAAAAACTGTGTGACAGCTTTATCCTTTTCAAGCATTAATGTATCGTATTCCGATTTCACATCATTGGAATCCTTTAGAATTTGATATACCATAGAGCGTGGGTATATCGGCTGTACCGGCTGATGATATGAGTAATGCCACCGACATGGGCAAGTAACACGTAGCCTTCCGTCGCAGAAGCAAGAGCAACAACTACCCATCATAACACCGCAGGAAGTTTTCAAGCTCATTAGGAAATTGCCTAATGGGAAAGCTGCCGGCCCAGACAAAGTGACTAATGAGGAACTTAAGCATCTCCCGAGAAAAGCTCTGGTACAACTAACAAAGATATTTAACGCCTGTTTGCAGCAAGGCTATTTCCCCTCTACTTGGAAACGAGCTAAGGTTATCATGCTCCCAAAGCAAGGGAAAAGCACCAGACAACCGCAAAACTACCGCCCCATTAGTCTTTTGTCTACTATTGGTAAATTGCTCGAAAAATGTATCCTTTCTCGACTACAAAAACAAGTCTCGGCAACACATGAACTCTCAAATTCACAATTTGGCTTTAGAAAAGGACATTCCACTGAACTACAGCTCCTCAGACTAACTGATGATGTAACAGAGCAATTTAACAATGGGGCTTCAACGTTGGCGCTATTTCTGGACGTAGAAGCCGCATTTGACCGGTGCTGGCACAATGGCCTCATTTACAAACTGCACCACAATTTCCCGGCTCTTCAAAATTATCTATACTTGCTGCACAATTTTCTAGAAAAACGGCAGCTTTACGTCCAAGTGGGCCGCTCCTCCTCACGGGAGCGAGTGATGCGGGCTGGCGTCCCACAAGGGGCAATCATGTCCCCTTTTCTGTACATATTATTCACTAATGACTTCCCAGTGGACGCCAGATGTAAGGTCGCCATGTATGCTGACGACACTGCAATAATCAACCACCATAGAAATCCACGTTTCGGCCTTGCAGAAATGCAACGTTATGTTAACAACTTCCTCTCATGGCAACATGACTGGAAAATCAAAATTAACCCCGACAAATGACAGCTAATTCATTTCTCTAAGCGGCGTCACACTTTGGCAAAGGACCTAACGGTCGGTGGTCCAATATTGCACTGCCGTCAGCAGGTTAAATACTTAGGTGTCACCTTGGACCGCACAATGTGTTGGTCCACCCACATAAAAAATAGCGCCAATAAAGGCAGACAGCGGCTAAAGTTGTGCGCTCCCATCTTCCGCAGTAAACAGTTGCGACTGAAGTCAAAACTGATATTATATAAGTCATTTATTCTCTCGGTGGCCCTGTATGCATGTGTGGCCTGGGCTAATGCCTCCAAAAACGCCCTGAAACAACTCCAAACCCTCCAAAACCTCTCCTTCAGAAAAATCCTGTCTGCTCCACTCCTCACCAGTACCCAAACACTACACCTTGAAACCCGGATCCCGTTCATCCCGGAGGCAATTGAAAAACGAGCAACGGCTGCATGGACGCTCATTAGAAACCACGAAAACGACGTGATCGCCAACATTGGCAAAGGCGAGCCGAAGCACCGCAAGCATAATAGGATCAAAATGTTCTAGAAGCGGCTCGGCTCGCCGACTAATGCGCGTGCACGCAACCTCGATCCTAGGCCACATACATGTTCCGGCAGAGGCCCTCGCCTCGAAAAATATTCAGGAGCTGCCACCGTGGGACAGTGTACATAGTGTGAATGGTGCAGTGCGCTGGGACGCATATCTCTGGTGTGCCCAGTGAAGATGTGTGTATGTGTGTGAGAGTGTGCGTGGGTGAATGCGTGCGTGAATGTGTCTGTAAATAATTTGTATAGCGTGTGTAAATAGTGTTTTTAATGTGCGTGTGTGTTTGTATGCCTGTGTGTGTGGGGGAGCATATCTCACGATATGCCAGAGTGAAAGCGGGAGTGAATGCGTGTAAATAAAGAACCAAAGTGTAAATATGTATATAAACAAAAAACAATATCAAAAACACTATAAACTAAAAACCCAAGACATTACAAGAGGGAACTGTTCTCGGTGGCCCAAAGACGGCCACTGTATGGGTTTCCTAGAAAAACCACTGTATATAGCATGCAAACCAAACAATTGTATATAAAAATGATAATGTTAGTCTGTAAGCTGGGCCCGTTGTACCAGCACCAGACACAATTGGTTAATACATAAACAAACAAACAGCTCTCCTTCCTTCAATTAACACCTGCCTAAGCGTAAACAAGCAGTGATGTACACCTCATCGATACAAGAGGTTCTTTTGAAATAACAGAAACCTTCCCATTCCAAGCGGAGTGGGAACAATACTTTTGCTGCGCTATGGACAAGAATGTGAAATATCTGTTGTATTAGAAGGTTTTGATTTGTGTTTAAAAGTCAAACATCAAAGACATTACGAACTTTGTCAAAAAAAAAAAAAAAAATATATATATATATATATATATATATATATATATATATATATATATATATATATATATATATAATAAAAGTACAAGGAAATCACAGGTAGGAAATGTTAAGGCACTTTAAAGGAATAATATAAATCAAACATTTGTCCGTAAATATAATAATAACGTTTAAATATTCACTGACGTTTCGTAGTCTAGCGAAGAAGTGAATTAGGAAGTACACGAATTTAAAAGTATACCTAAAACCTTTAAGGTTATCGTTTAAAATCAGAATTAGAAAATAAAAATATCTTTCAATTTATTTACAGAACCTGATATGGCAAGATTTCTGTCTCTCCATTCGTTTGCAGCATAACTTCGTATTGCGTTTGCATCGACACATATGTGTGAGCAATTGCTTTCTAAACTGAATATTGTAAAATCTAAAATCAGGTCGCGACTGACAGCTGAAGATCTACGTGCTCTGTGAAACAACAATCTTTACTGATTCTCGTTGTTACACTAGCTTAAAGCAGCATTACTTCTCGTCGATATGAATCCCGAAGCAAAATCACACACTGTTGTCGGTTAATCTATTTGAATCGACAATGCTTTCCACCGGTTAAAAATGTCTAGAAGCCTCTCTGAAGTTGCTCTTTTGCCGTTCATCGATGCGATGAAATTTCTCTCTCTGGATTTGCGTGGGTGGTGATGCGGTATTACCCTTCTTCTCAATTCCGCTACCCTACGCGGAATCTGCTTTCAGGTGATTTCTGCTCCGGCTGCTCTGGCATGTGATCTTAATTTCTGAGTATGCGTGGGTGTTTTCAAATAAAAGCCAGAACTCTCTTTAAAGCACTTTTATTCTCACCAAAATAAGAATGCGTGAGGTTTGCCGATCGCTATTAGCAACGTTAAGTCGTTACTGTGTCTTTAATAAGACCGAAGATTGTTACTGTTAAATATTATGTGTCCTCACAATCGAGGATGCGGAATACAAGTCCCGTGACTGAAATGCTCGCTCGGAGATCTGGGCGACAAGTGTACTGACCCGTTCCGTCCGGGTTCTGGAGGTTCCAGGAAAACCGGTATTACTATGTATCAGACTGACTACCTGGAATTTACCACTAATGACTTGCCTGCAACATTACGTGTCCCTTCTGACAATTTTAACCACAACTAATCCTTCCAGATCTCGTACCTTTATACATTTAACGATTTTAGCATTTCCTGATTAATTCTGCCATGTGATGCAGTATCATACCCATAATTATGGCATTCACAATTTCGCCTTCAGTGGCTTCGAAAGGATGACACGGCTTTTAATGAAGAATTGACTCTTTAAAGCTCTTTTCACTGGACATATTACGTACAAATAAATGTATTCTCGTATAGTTAACCAATAAACACTATTTGCAGACACAAATAAACTTTAAGATGTTCGCTTTATGTCCGTTGGTTCTCAATAATTTGATGTGGAATATATATCCTTAGACTGTCCCCGATGACCACTTTGCCGACTCCTGACATACAGCATGAAAATCATAATTAACCACCAACCGTAATATACAAAATTGTTTAGAGTGAAGCACGCGTTAGAGTAGAGGTCCGCAAAATAGGAAGTCTGTGGCGTCATTAGGAATATTGTACCACACAACAGCAGGTGGGTTCAGAGGGAGGGGTAAGTAGATGATCCAGTGGCTTTGATATGTAGTGCAACACTGTAAATACTTATCCATAGTGAAATGAGTAGGTTGCGGTGTGTAAACTTATTTTACTAAATTAGCATGATCTATGGAAATAAACTCAGATATATCTTTCTAATTGCGAAGAAAGATACTCATCAGGAATACTAGGCTTTTATTTGGTTTCACCGTTTTTGTTTTGGAAGTAAATGAACAATCTGAGTCGCGCATACACTGAAGTTGGTAGATTTTAAAACGTTCTATGCCAAGTTGACTTTTACACTTGCTTTTTCTTTCGGCGTTAGGGCGGGTTTTCTCCGGGTGCTCCGGTTTCCCCCGTCATCTCATTCCACCGGTGCTCCATCTTCATTCCATGTATCATCAGTGTCACCGCCTGTGGTGCCGTAGTAGTAAAAGCGGGTGTTAAACACAACAACAACAACAACAACACTTGCTTTTCAGAAACGTGTCAGTTTGTGCTTCAACTTCCAGCTCCCAAGTTGAACCTAACTTTCATGTCCGCATTGAAAACGTTTGTAAATACTCTGAAGTAATTGTCCGCTATTTGACAATCTCTTTTTTTGTTTTTTGTTTTGAAATTTCCTTTAAGTTTTTCCAAGACATAAATGTGCTTATTTGTTTGCTCCTCAGAAACTATTTGAGACTGCAGGCGCACAAATGATGGATTATATTTTAAAAATTATTCCATTCCTATCCCGCCTTTAGCTGCAAAGGTCATATCTGCAGTCCTTCCTATGGAACATTTGGCTACAGGCAATGGCGGTTAACAGTAGGTTTTTGTCTTTAGGGATTTTTAAACCTTAAATTCATTCACACACACATATATAAATACACACACACACACATACACACACACACACACACACACTCTCTCTCTCTCTCTCTCTCTCTCTCTGTCTCTCTGTCTCTCTGTCTCTCTCTCATTCATATTTCCTGACTCTTGAAACATTCTTGGCAGGAGAAAAATTCCTACTTCCCTGACGGGAATCGAGTCCGAGACCTCTTGCACAGCAGGCAGAGTCCTACTGACTGAGCTACGGGGCCAGCCAAATGATGCAATTGTCTCTGGCTTAGGTTGCATGTAAATAACAGAAGTAACGATTCAGTGTCTTTGTGCCAATTTATGATGATGATGATGATGATTATTGTTGTTGTTGTTACTATTATTATTACTATTATTATTACTATTATTATTATTATTATTATTATTATTATTATTATTATTATTATTATTATTATTATTATTATTATTATTATTATTATTATTATTATTATTATTATTATTATTATTATTATTATTATTATTATTATTATTATTATTATTATTATTATTATTATTATTATTATTATTATTATTATTATTATTATTATTATTATTATTATTATTATTACTTTTGAGTGATCTTTATGAGGCGTTGTATAATAACTTAATAACGTCTTACATTGCTCTTAAGTAGAGTTGTTGAGCATCTGACATTTTCCTCCTGAGGAAAATCAAATTGTACTTCCTATTTTTGATTATAGACACATGAACATTGTTTTGGGGTTCTTTACCGACTCTACTGACTGTCTTTATACTCTTTGTTGCAGTAATGCAAAGTCTGCACCTGGTTGCTATGTATGGCGCATGTTGAGGGAGCGGTTAGCTTCATGACGACCTTCCTCCCCTGTACTTGCAGGGGCTGTAATCGTGATCGCAAGTTTGCGGATCAGTGCTTTAAAGGAATGATGAGTATACAGAAGTAAACAAACTTAAGTGCATTAAATATTCCTTGAATGCCTTGTCTGAGAGTGGAAGGAGACCTCTGTTCCTAATGTGGACTATTTCACTGACTTTTTATACTCAAATGAATACCATGAACTGAAAATATAGTACCTATAATCTTTACAAAACGTACTATTCTTTACTAGACCATTCTTACTGTTATTAATTTGAAAGTTATAGCATGATCTCTTGCTCTTACTTTGTTTACTGTATGAAGAGAATGGATGTGTTTCAATATATTTAAGGTTCATGTTACTATGTTACTCGGCCATAATTTTGTGCCCAAGGTTTTCTCCTCTCCTACATACTTGTCCCATGTGCACTTTCTTCTTAACGTATTGTTTTATTATGCGAATAGAAAATCACAATTTTGTGCAGCCTTTACTTAATTTTAATTTCATAGTTTAGGAGATAACCATTTGTATATGGTTTGTCAATATTTATATAAGCCATGGAATACATTTAGTTTCTGCTGAACTATTTTATGTTTTAATTAGCATACAACAAATGTTAATCCCTGAAGCTCTCCTGAAAATGGCAATCTGTTAAGTTATATGTCATGGTCCAAGAAGCACTTTGTATAGCGAAAAATGCTGAAAAAAGTTATGTGAAAATTGGAATTTGATATTTAAAAACATATTTCTATACTTTACTTTAATCCAAGTTAACTTAAGCTCCATAGTACTACATGCGAAACCCTATGCTACCTTCTTCAATAAGAGCCTTTTTAACCCTCCGTCGGGCGCAATATATCTGAGAGATACCTCTCCCGCTTTTTTAAACAATATGACGCAACTGTTTATGCTAAATTAATGCAAGTCATTGTAGCTTCCTGAAACACACTGTAGCACTTCCTAGTTCATTATTGGCCAGCTGCTTGTTTTGTTCGATTATCAAGCAAAAGTATCTGTGAGATACATTGCGCCCGCTCACGTACCTCATTGTTTCTGTGGCGTTTTTTTCTGCTGGTCACGTTTTTACGTCCCATAATGTCTAAGAAGCAAGAAGTGTTCAGTCTGTGTAAACCTAACGACCTACAGAAAGCCCTGACAATACCCTGGGATAATAATGAAGATGATTATGAGGATTTTGTTGATTATGAAAGTGACATAGATTGCGAAGCTGCGACAGAAGTCCGCGATGAAGATTCTTCAGGTCCTTCTGCTGAAAATAAGCGCAAAGTTTGCAAGACTTGCCTTGTAGACTAAAAAAAGAAGCGTCTTTCAAGATATTGCTGCAAGAAATGTGAAATGTACTGTTGTTTAGAGCATGCTGGACAGGTTTTCAAGAAGTGTGCTGAGAATTTGCAGTGAAAACTCTCAAGCATATTACAGACACACGCACATACAATTATTTAGTTCAAATAACTGATTAATTGAAATAATGTTTATAATTTCATAAAAACTGATGATGTTTATTGTTAACTTTATGTTCAAATATAAGAATAATTACCCTTTCACATTTTGTACATTCGCAGTATTAGTTTATTTTCTGCAGCTTACATAACTCATGTTTTTGAAATGTAGTAGTATATATGGTAATACTTTGAAAATAAAATTTGGTGTATAAAAATAACATAATTAAGACACAATAAAATACAAATATTTAACATTTAGGAGGAATTTCAGACAGCGCAGAGGCATATATGTACGTGGTATCTCTCAGATATATTGCGCCCGAACACGTAACAATAGGTATTGCGCCTGACGGAGAGTTAAAAGTTTTAGTTTCATCATGACAGTTTTGGGTCCTCTTCTTCTACCCTCCTCGTGTGGATTACATATACTCCCAGGAATATAAGTGCCGAGGAGCACAGAAACTCTGGAATAGAAAGAGTTGGCAGAATGTGTGATCAGCCAGAGGCTTGGTATGAAAATGAGTAAGGAGGTGATATGAAATATGCCCAAGAGGTGATAACGGAGCAGTTGATATAACGAATGGCGCAGGAAATGGGACAATCCGGAGAAAACCCACCCGGATGTGCTTTGTCCTCCTCAAATCCCACAAGCCTACCACCTAGGCGGCCCGGGTTCGATCCCAGGGACCCGCATGTGGTATTCGTGGTGGACGAAGCGGCGTCAGGGCGGGTTTTCTCCGGGTGCTCCGGTTTCCCCCGCCATCTCACTCCACCGGTGCTCCATCTTCATTCCATGTATCATCAGTGTCACCGCCTGCGGTGCCGTAGTAGTAAAAGCGGCCGTTAAACACTACAACAACAACAAATCCCACATATTGTTACCTGGGATCGATCCACTACCTAACTTACAGGCGAGCGCTCTAACTACTCGGCCATTGTTGTTCAGTCAATATTTATCTCTCATTGCTGTAAAATACTCACAAGTCTGTGTGTGAAGTCCATTGCATTTTGTATATTAATGCGATTGAATGTTCCACACATTCTGCATAGACACGGAAGATTTCTTTTCGTATACTAACATATATGAATTACAGCCATTCTCTTCAGTTTTGTCTTCTAATAGATCACCGAACAGTGACAACTTCTTAGCGCTGGAAATTACTGGTTGAAACGTGGAGGAAGATAAATCATATAATGTTTACATAAGGCACAAAGTTAACTTTTCCAAATCTACTATTATTCCGTGCTACATTACATGTATAGGTATATACATAAACCGTAATCTATCACTAATTTCTGCTATGCTACTCACTAACGAAAACCTAAAAGATGTTAAACATCTAAACAGCGTCTAATAATTAACTGGAGCAGCATTTTCTGGAACAGAACATACTGCAATTCCTCTTTGTTTAGAAGAAAAAATGGCAGATTCGCATCACCTTAGAATTATATCAAATACTTTCAGGTTAGCTAACCCGCAACTCACCGAAGCAACGGAAACTACAGCAAAATTCAAAATCAGTTAAAACGAAAATTCTATTGGAAAATTGTAGCAATGAATTTTAAAGAGGTAACGCCCACTCGCGTCGGAGCTTTTGAGTTTTGTTCTGGGCTTTAAAATGGAAATGGCCGGTTGTCATAAGTCAAAAGTGTGTAACAATTAAAACTGCCACTTTTATAAATCGACATTTCCGAACATTTCCGCCAACTTACATCGTTACGTTGCCTTCAAGTGCGTTTTTAGCCAAGAATTTCTTCCTTTCAAACATTTCTGGCCTTCCTACTGAAGCACGTCGGCATAATTCTGGGCTTGATCACTCCTAAAAGGTCTCAGTTTCTTCATAGGTGGCCATATCAACTCTCTGCTCTTTAAAGATTCACGTCCACTCACCATGGGAAAGATGCTATACAGCCTCCCCTCTTTGGAGCCAATCCCACCACCTGAGATGCAGCAGGAAACCGACGACATACTAACTGTCAAAGACACGAATGCCGCATCCTCCATCTCCGCCGTAGCAGTGCCCACCACAGCTCCGCCACCGCGACTCAAGAGGTGTGGTTTAAGATGCATAATATTATTAGAACTGACTCTCCGGATGCAATAATGTACCGCAACCAACATATACAGAGTGCATGACAACATAGTCAACACTGTCCCTTCTCCCCACAACGTGTTCCACCGGCCACATCTTCTATGCCCGAGTTGTTGCATCATCTCCAACTGTTCCTGCAGGCCATTGCCTCACTTTAGGTTCCATGGTCTATGGAGTCCTCTGACGTCTATCAGAGAGGGTTACCCTAGAGGTGGGTAGCCAATCTGGCCTTCCTTGTCGTTATTCCAGCGTAACCCACAAAGAAGGATCGAGGATACTTCTGTGCCACACCATCCTAGATCGAGCGCATTACACAGCAGCTCTTCCAAGACTCCTAGGTAAGTGATACAAAATCGGAGTATGCCTTACTGCGCAAACTAGTCCGCGCCACCGATACAGCACAGCCCCACCTGCCCCAAAAGCCATGTTGCCTCTAACATGGTTTTCCAAACCTCGCAGCAGCCTCTCCCCGGATACGATCTGCTCGGTCGTCTTCATTATTGCATTGAACATCAACACCTGCTTTATCGAAGGATTATCAACGGACTTGCCAGTTTCTCCACACAGAGAATCTCAACAATAAGAGGTACATGCATCACCCGTGTTTTTCTGAAATCGAAACCGCTCACTTACGTTACTCCCGCTGCTCCTTCGCCTGACACATATCTCTTCAGAAAGTGTCCCATGAATGCAATGCGCAGGGACTGCTCCT
Organism: Tenodera sinensis; assembly: GCA_030765045.1. Taxonomy (NCBI): domain Eukaryota; kingdom Metazoa; phylum Arthropoda; class Insecta; order Mantodea; family Mantidae; genus Tenodera; species Tenodera sinensis. The sequence continues at coordinate 142,137,391 of CM060965.1, read as the reverse complement.
CGCCGCAACCACCGTCGATCTGTGAGCCGGGTTTTGAGGAGCGAGGGCAAGCGAGGACACGCTCTATGCAACTTCGCTACAGTCGCGTGTCGGCTCCCCAAACTCCTAACAATCTCGACTCTGCAGACTACGCACAAGTCGTCTCGCCCACTCATTGTAACCCCTTCCAAATAGAAAATAGGACTTCGTACTGCTACTACTTCACAGTGAGAACAGCTACGCCGACCGCCTCGGCTGTAAGAGAGCTGTTGAGACCTCTCAACATTAAGTCTGTGCCAGCTTATTCGCCAGAAGCAGCAAATCTTAACCAGACGCGACACTTCGATCAAGGGTTCTTGCTGATTCATAGAACACCTCATCCTGTTAAGCGAAGCTCACACATAAAAAAGACAGCACAAAAGTTAGTACTAGCTAGTACACAGTATAACTGCACTTAATTGCTTATTTTAGGATTTTATTCTTTATCTAATTCCCTATTTCTGCTCTACTTCTGTACCTTTCCTGTATCTTGAAGTACTGCTAGTTTGGTACGGTTAAAATTCCTTGCATCACGGATACAGCCTAGCTCCTCGTGGAACGACGTGCTCTCGCTTTTTCATTCATGAATTGTTCAGTTTCCAAATACTGCATAGAAAGCAGTGCTTTTCGACGATACAGGAAACGAGTAAATTATCTATTAAATACTTGCTTTGATATGGGACATTTAATTAGTTGTCAGCAGTGCTCTTCATGTTTCTTAAACTGGCCACTTACTCCAGAATTATTTCGGAATTACAATCACGGAGGTACCTGTTTTCATTTTGTTTTCAATAATCACAATCCACAATTTGTTTTACCTCTATCCTGCTCTGTTCATCGCTGTCATCTTCATTAACGCCCACTATGGTATTTCCCCATTTTTACCAAGCCGTATACGCTATATTCTTTATTCTTCTTCCTCCTGCTACTTATTCCTACATAGAAGTAAACATATTAATTAAGCAAACTGGCTATAACATTTTCATCGCCTTATATCAAAGTCCTCATGGTGTGGTTATTTAAGGTTTCGCGAAAATGTGAAAGGAATCTACTGCTTCTGAAAAGACAAATTATAGTGCATCAACCAAATATTGAAAAGCATGAGTGAGAGAAGGCAGATGCATTGGAAAGACAAGTAACAAAGGACAAAGACGATTGTCTTCATGACATAAGCTCGCAGAATAGGTATGTTGAATGCTTTTAAATAAATGCCACATGAAACAAATATTTTATGCCAAAAGTCATTCCTTCCGAGGCAGAAGAACCAGAAAAATTAAACACTTAAGAGATACCTACTACATTTTTCAGTTATTGTGTTAGACCCCAAGCACTAGCGTTAGATAAAGATGTTTCAAAACCTTTGTATATTTTATACCATCCATTAAAACCTCTTAACTAATTTTACAAATACAGAAATTATCCATCTCTTTGTTTCTTCCAACAAACATCAAATAGTTTCCCTTGTGCCTGAACTGTTCCCATATTTCCAGAAGGGAAGCACCGCGTCCACGTTTTCAGCTGTATCTCTGTCGAATAGAATATCCATCAAATAGTCCTGTATTGACTCCATGTTTCGAATTTGTTTTGCTTTCTGAAATATTTAAAGCTAAATGAAAATTAAAAGAAAACATGCGTCAGATGGGTCACTTTAATCAAACACTATGCATGTTAGAATTTATTAACTGTATTCTTTCGAGTTTTAGCCAGTTTTATATTTCACAGCGTTTTATCCTGAGTTTTATTTAATAACTCAATTCATTTACTCCTCACCTTACTATCGATATAAAATATAGCAGCGAGAGTGAAGGGCGGTGTTGAAACAAAAGTAATTAAACGCGCAGCAGTGCTGCCACCTGAGATAGCAATACTACGCTTTCCAGGCTCCCATCAATCTCTCGGAATGAATTATAGCATTATCTTGCAACAAATCCATCATAACGTTTGCCGGGCTACATACCGCGGAAGAGTAGGGGCTGAGTGCTGTTAACTTGGATATATCCCCCCTTCCCTCTTCAGCCCTTCCCCAATTCCCTTGCTGCAGTAGCTAAAGCGATACCTCATTTCTCTTGAATTAAAAACAACACAGCACGATGTGCCAACAAATTGCCCGCTTTCCCCAGTTACTGCATCCACGAATGGAAAACAGCGATTTCATTTCGTGTTTTCTGTAATTCCAATAGAAGTGGAAATCGGCTCCTTTTAAGGTCAATACAAGGCGTTATAAATACATGGGTATCATTAAGAACAACCACGCTTATTTAAAACAAATTTTGGCAATAACTAATACAATTTGCATATACTTTTAATGTAAATTCACGTATACATCACAAATACGTAGAAGTTAGCGTGCTTTGGGTCATCACACAGTTCTATAAATATATTAAGTTTTGTTTTTGCATATCACACATGCTGGTCGCGCAATATGCATCCAATCTGGGAACGTTAGGCACATTTTAAATATTGTGCGTTACGGCCGCGGCTGACCAAGACAGAATATCTGTAGATCACTCAAATATATTACCCTTCTTTGTATTTTAAAAGCATACAATTAAAGGAACTATAACATTCTCACACGGGAAATTTTCTATCCACTCAAATGCAAGCACGCCCACTGCTTGCCTTAATTTCCTTATAAATATTGTTAGGCCGGGTGTGGCGCACAACAAAGAACGGTCAAGGCAACATACTTAACACCACATACCAAACGACCAAACAAAGCGCTCAGGGTCAGTCTGCCTCATGTTGCTCTTTTTGTATACGTAACTAACAACAATGAGCATAACAAAGGATTGTTGGGAGAATCGAGAAGTATCCAGCAGCCGGCTATTTAAAGAAGTTCGAGAAAGAACCGCATGACGGAGCCGATGCAACAGGAGAATAGTTAGACTTACCGATAAGAGTCGGTCAGTGTATCAGGAATGCGAGACAGCTGTGTGCGTGCATGCGTGTATGCGCGCGCACGCGCGCGCTTGTGTGGTACTGTCGTGAACATACCTTGCATCGAAGTAAAGAACTTTTAGTGAGTGTTGATCGACTATATAATTATAGTAAGTGATTGAGGGACAGAGAAAATAATAAAGACAGAAAGGACTAAGTCAGAGTTACGAGAAGAAAACAGTTGTGGGTTGTAATATCACGAAAGAGTGCCTTAACTTCAGTAAAAGAGAACTGTATATTTGTACAAACACTTTGGAGGAGAATAAATAACGAATGCATTTTGCAGTTTTAGTCACACTGGCGTTAAATGGTGGGATTTGTCAAATTGTTAAATTTTTACTATATATGCACAATCCTCTCTAGAGAAAATCCTTGTTCTTGCAGGACTTCCTTGAATCCTTGGTTTTTGATGATCTGACTGTCTACCCTCGAATTTCCTATCCTTCAGTTTCATCTCACTTCCTATTTCCCTTCACCTCCTTTCATGTCACCTTTCATGCCAGTGTTGTAAGTGTTAGGGGCAGTCTTGGCGTTGTATGGCAGGGAAACAAGATGCTCAATGTAAATCTTCGTCCTCCATATTGTGGCAAGTCTCCGAGTCCCGTGCCCTCCTGTGGGTTGCGCAAGTCTACAGGGGGAATGGACCAGGTGGTACGAGGAGAGTTTAAAATCTGAAACAGTAGGGACCGTACCCACCGCTGCCGTATGTCCTGGTTCAGCTATCCCCTGTTACCTCACACCTCACCCCTTTGTATCCTCTTTTATATGTATGGCCTGTACATACGTATGCACACACGCACACACACATGGGCCCAAGCACACACGCACAGATACATAAGGGGGTGCAAGTGCTAAACGTTCTCCAGGACAATGCCTTTTTTATTGAAAGTGCCTCAAAACGAGTATTTAAAGTTAAATATCGATATCGAATTTTTGGGTGGAATGCGAAAATTTTTGTGGATGGACAAACAAAAAATGCATTGGTTTAGACTGGTGAAACATCACTGGCATACTTTTCAGAGCTGATAATTATGCTGGTCTTCTTACAGGCACATTGGAGAAAATTATTTTAGGGTAGCTATGACATCATTGGTGTATTGTTGCCATGGAAATTACGTCATACATTTTCACACGATTTATACCGGGTAGTCTGAAAAGTTCTTGGATCACCGTGGCAGGTCAGCACTATCGCAACGAGTTGTTCACATATTCATTTGACTGTTCTGTAAATATGTGTCACCTCAATGCTCTGGGAAGAGATCTGTGGTGGCCACGTGGCTCTATCGTTATTCCCACATAGTGATTTGCAAAGATGGAAAAAATCGAGATTAGAGCAGTGAAAGGTATGAAAGCAAAGAACATACTTGCCGATTTCCAGGATACACTGGGGGACTCTGTTCCTCCACATTCAACTGTTGCCAAATGGACAAATAAATTTTAATTTGGTCGGGGGCCCTTAAATGATGATCCGCGCAGTAGTCGCCCAGGATGCGACACTACCCCAGAAATCATTGCAAAAGTGCACAAACAGACATGGAGGATCTCGATAGCAAGTGCGACAAATTAATCAAGCTTTCTAGATAGCATCTTAAGGTGTATATAACATTTTATCAGAAGAATTAGATATAAAAGAATTGTTTGCCAGATGTATACTGCAACTCTTGGCGCTGGACCAAAAATGCACGAGAGTGAAAATATCGGAACAAAGGAGAGGAAAAGATCTTTTGCGCCGGTTTGTGACCACAGATGAATCTTGTGTTCCCCACTATACTCCAGAGACAAAACAATAGTCAAAGTAGTAGAAACATGCTGATTATCCGTCATCAAAGAAAGCAAAGACAAATGTTTCGGCAGAAGGGGTCATGACATCAGTGTTTTGGAATGTGAAAGGGGTTATTTATAGATAGGGCTCGGAAGTTCATGCCCTAAAAACACTGAAATATGCATGCAAATATGCTCTTAAAAAGTTGAAAATATGCCAAGAAATATGCACTATTGAATTAAAACAATGCCCATTTGCAGTAGACAAGTAGTAGTAGTAGGGCTTTAGGGCGCACAACTGCTGTAGACAAGGCGAGTTAGTATAAATAATAAATAAAGTTACCTTATTCCCCGGACGTTGAAGCAGAAGTGGTCTCACCGCTAGTATTAACTGCTAAATTGCAGTTCACAACCAACACTTTGCAAAAATTTTCAACTGTAAAACATCGTATGTTGTCTCACAAAACACTTCTGTAACGTGAAAAACTCTCTACGTGACAAGATATTATTGGGGCATATTTTAATGACGTTAACTGCTTCACAGAGAGAGAGTCAAGTCTCTTGGCGTGACATGGTTTTCTTTTGAGGATGTCTCGAATATCGCACATCTGTTTATAACCAGAATTTTTTTGCAATTACATAATTCACTTTCTCTTTCACTTTTTGTCCTACGCTACAAGGAACCGAACTTGGGTCCCATATTGTTTTTTTTTTTCAAAGACAGTAAGTGATTCGTGCAAAGGAGATCCCATAGCTTCCAATGCCGTTATGGCTGTTGGTAAGAAAGAAAAATGGGCAGATATGAAACTAAGATCCTTTTTTAACCCAGTGCCTGACAGAATATTTTGCACAGTTTCTATCGATGAAGCATCTTTCGAGTCCAACGAATTAACAACCTCTTCGACTATTTCTATGTGCTCAGTATAATATAAAACTGCATCGACCCATGTTCCCCATCGGGTTAACACTAGTCCAGGAGGAAGTCGGATATTAGGTGCTGTTGATCTAAACAAAAATTCTCTTTGTACTGGATACAAATCTATCTACCAACGGGAAAGAATCACATGTAATACATATATATATCCTAAACCACACCTCCTGAGCTGCGGTGGTCACTGCTACGGCGGAGATGGAGGATGCGGTATTCGTGGCTTCGACAAATAGTACGTCGTCGGTTTCCTGCTGCACCTCAGGTGGCGAGATTGGCTCCAAAGAGGCGAGTTTATATATCAATCACGTATATGTAAACCTCTCAGATAACGCACTGATTATTCTCTACGCACATACATATAATGAATGGATGGAAACAGGGGATTCACTGCATGACAACATGACTCACCTCGCGAGTTGCATCATCATGTGGAATACTACCAATGTGAAAAATATTATACAGATGGAAAAAATAATTCAAGAAACATAAATGTAATTAAAATATGCAATATAGGGGCTATAATATTGAAATCTTCGTGAGTTGTATCATCATGTGCAATATTACCAATATGAAAAGCATTATCCAGATGGAAAACAATAATAAAAAACCATAAAAACCATTAAAATATGCAATATAGGGGCTATAATATTGAAATAATATGCATTTATCAAAAATCAAGAAATATGCAGTTATATGCACCATAAAATCATGCCCAAATAACTGAAAATTCCATAATTCGTGCACATAATGTAAAAGCATACATTTTTAACCCCTATGAAAAAACATACAAATGCATGAACTTCCTAGCCCTATTTATAGATTATCTCCCCACTGGGCAAATACTTACTGGAGAATACTATGCTAACCTCCTGGACCAACTACAGCAAAAAATACGCGATAAAAGGTCAGGTTTAGCAAGGAAGAAAGCGATCCTCCATCAAGACAATACATGCCCGCACACATGACGAAATGAATTATTGTTGCAACACCTGCGTTATTCGCCTGATATGGCTCCGTCAGACTTCCATTTGTTCCCGAAGCTGAAACATTCCCTTAGTGGACGAAGATTCACTTCAAATGAACAACTGATAGCCGGAGTTGACAACCATTTTGCATATCTGGAGGAATGCCATTTTCGCATTGGATCATCGCTGGACCAAGTGCATTAATCTGCGAGGAGACTACCTCAAAAATAAAGAAGTTTCATTGACGTAAGTACTTTTTTTCTATTCCGTGCCGAAAACTTCTTAAACCTCCGTTAGGTATAAAGAAGGCTTAATAAATTAAAACTAAACCGTTTTAATGCCAGGATTGCATAAAATACGTATCGAAACAGCACAAATAAGTAGGTATATTCAAAATCTATGCCATCTATGCCATCTAAAATGAATAGTAAGCCAAAGAAATTAAACATTTGGAAACTTGCAGAATCACGCAGGCGGCAATATACCTACCTACTTTGCTCCTTTGGCACATTAAAAATCAGGATTTTGTCTCAGTTAATTTGGTTTGTATAACTCTTTAAAGGAGAATACCTTCTGGAAACACCGTACGTAGATTGCTAAAAGCTGTAGTGTGTAAATCACAGTAAGAAGAAAAGCATATGATGATTTATATGAGTATAAAGCGTAATCTTATGAAGATATAATTACTTGATGACTTAGTGATAAAGTACAAACGTTTTTATTATTTAGGCTTTTTTTACCATAGGCTATGGAACAAAGAGTTAGTGAGTGGATGAGTAGGTGAGTGAGTGGGTGGGTGTGTGGGTGGGAGGGTGAGTGAGAGAGTGAGTGGGTGTGTGAGTGGGTGGGTGAGTGAGTGAGAGAGTGAGTGGGTGTGTGGGTGAGTGAGTGAGTGAGTGTGTGGGTGGGAGGGTGAGTGAGAGTGAGAGAGTGAGTGGGTGTGTGGGTGAGTGAGTGAGTTAGTGAGTGGATGAGTGGGTGTGTGGGTGAGTGAGTGGGTGGGTGAGAGAGTCAGTGAGTGAGTGGGTGTGTGGGTAAGTGAGTGAGTGGGGGAGTGACTGGATGAGTGGGTGAGTGAGTGGGTGGGTGTGTGGGTGGGAGGGTGAGTGAGAGAGTGAGAGAGTGAGTGGGTGTGTGGGTGAGTGAGTGGGTGGGTGAGAGAGTCAGTGAGTGAGTGGGTGTGTGGGTGGGAGGGTGAGTGAGAGAGTGAGAGAGTGAGTGGGTGTGTGGGTAAGTGAGTGAGTGAGTGGGGGAGTGAGTGGGTGTGTGGGTGGGAGAGTGAGTAGGTGGGTGTGTGGGTGGGAGGGTGAGTGAGAGAGTGAGAGAGTGAGTGGGTGTGTGGGTAAGTGAGTGAGTGGGGGAGTGAGTGGGTGTGTGGGTGGGAGAGTGAGTGGGTGGGTGTGTGGGTGGGAGGGTGAGTGAGAGAGTGAGAGAGTGGGTGGGTGTGTGGGTAAGTGAGTGAGTGAGTGGGGGAGTGAGTGGGTGTGTGGGTGGGAGAGTGAGTGGGTGGGTGTGTGGGTGGGAGGGTGAGTGAGAGAGTGAGAGAGTGAGTGGGTGTGTGGGTAAGTGAGTGAGTGGGGGAGTGTGTGGGTGGGTGGGTGAGTGAGTGAGTGAGAGAGTGGGTGAGTGTGTGGGTGGGAGGGTGAGTGAGTGAGTGAGAGAGTGAGTGGGTGTGTGGGTGGGAGGGTGAGTGAGTGAGAGAGTGAATGGGTGTGTGGGTGGGTGAGTGAGTGAGTGGGGGAGTGACTGGATGAGTGGGTGGGTGAGTGAGAGAGTGAGTGGGTGTGTAGGTGGGAGGGTGAGTGAGTGAGTGAGAGAGTGGATAAGTGTGTGGGTGGGAGGGTGAGTGAGTGAGTGAGAGAGTGGGTGAGTGTGTGGGTGGGAGGGTGAGTGAGTGAGTGAGAGAGTGGGTAAGTGTGTGGGTGGGAGGGTGAGTGAGTGAGAGAGTGAGTGGGTGTGTGGGTGGGAGGGTGAGTGAGTGAGAGAGTGGGTGGGAGGGTGAGTGAGTGAGAGAGTGAGTGGGTGTATGGGTGGGAGGGTGAGTGAGTGAGAGAGTGAATGGGTGTGTGGGTGGGTGAGTGAGTGAGTGGGGGAGTGACTGGATGAGTGGGTGGGTGAGTGAGAGAGTGAGTGGGTGTGTGGGTGGGAGGGTGAGTGAGTGAGAGAGTGAGTGGGTGTGTGGGTGGGTGGGAGAGTGAGTGAGTGGGTGGGTGTGTGAGTGGGTGTGTGGATGGGTGAGTGAGTGAGTGGGGAGTGACTGGATGAGTGGGTGGGTGAGTGAGTGAAAGAGTGGGTGGGTGTGTGAGTGAGAGAGTGAGTGAGTGGGTGTGTGGGTGGGTGCATGAGTGAGTGAGAGAGTGAGTGGGTGTGTGGGTGAGTGAGTGAGTGAGTGGGGGAGTGACTGTATGAGTGGGTGGGTGTGTGAGTGAGTGAGAGAGTGAGTGGGTGTGTGAGTGGGTGGGTGAGTGCGTGAGTGGGTGTGTGAGTGGGTGTGTGAGTGGGTGGGTGAGTGAGTGAGAGAGTGAGTGGGTGTGTGGGTGGGTAAGTGAGTGAGAGAGTGAGTGAGTGAGCGAAAAGTGTTTAAAGGCCCGACGACAACTAGGTCATTTGGACCCGATGGAACAAAGAAGACATGGCGTACATTTGATGATCAAGATAGTAAAGTGACCCGACAAAGGAAGCCTTCATATTCATTCGGCTTTCTGTGACCACAAAAATAACGAAACGTTTCACATGCTAGATAACCTATTATACTGTTAAATGTTTTGCCGGCATACATAGCCACAATGATTGGAAAATATTTTTTAGAATTTTATGTCGGCAGACGTCGAAATTAGTTAACAATGAAGCAAAGCTTAGGCCAGATTGGTCAGTATCAAATGCTTAGCGTATCCATTAATCTTTCTTTTGAATATCAGTGAAAACCAATTTTGAACAATCCTGATGTAGATAAGCGCAGCTCGCGCGTAATATTTCAATTGGTCAATGCAAATTTTATTTCATAGAAATTACATTTCAGTTATCATCTCTCACATACCGCTCGTGTTATTAAAACACCGGGGGGGAATTCAATATCGAATTAGGAACAAATCCCACTAATTCCTGCTATAAAGTTAATAAATATGTCGATTTGCCCGTTAGTTACACAAAACGGTGAATGGCGCAGACAGACTTTTTAATGTCACTGATTTGTAATTGTGATGGCCGTTGTACCTTTTCACTGTAGCACGGAGCGAAGAATGCGTCCAATCATGACACAACTGGTTTAACTGTGTAAAAGGACCACTTATAACCGCTTTTGTCGTTGCAGTCACATACAATTACACAAAATGGCTTTGTATCCAGCAAATCAGAAGGTAGATTAGGTTTTGTGTGTAATAACTTCACATTTCTGGTTGTTGCACCAATCCTCGGATTTACAACTGGAAATCTGTCTCTAGCAATAAGCATGCCCACATAGATTATACATGTTTAGATGCGGAGGCTTTTATTAAATAGTTCATTAAAATAACACAGATCCTATTTGTGAAACAAATATTTTTAAAAATTGTCTTTTCATAATATAGAGAATATTTAACTACTTTATAAACTCAATTTTGTTTAACTAAATGATACTAGAAGATTATTCACATAATGTGAGAAGGAAAGTATTTCAGATTTGACCAAAAAATTTGACATAGTGAATCTGTTTCTGTAAAAAATCATATGTATTTATTGAGTTCAAGAAATGTGTACACTGTTTTGCCTCACTAATATCTAAAATATGTATTGTACATATACTGTATGTATATGTAAAATCAACTGCAAAGGGTTAGTCTCGCAAAAACTCTAAAAAGGCTCGACCGATTTGAGTAATTTATTTTTTGTGTTGTTCGCCTCAATACTATGATGGTTTAGGAAGAAATAACATTAGGAAACACCCAAACCGACAGCTGAAAAATCGAAATTGATAATTTTGTATGGTAATTGTCACTTCGGATTACTTTCAATATATGGCGTTTGTGGAGGATCTTTCACTTGACAGCTACACAGTGGTTTTAAATGTAATAGGTAGTGGATTTAGTAGTGGATTTTGAGACTAGATGTGGCTGAATCGAATTTACATTTTGCGAACGTTCACTTTGTCCAGTAGGGCAGGCTTGGACATAACCACAGAATGAGTATTAGCGAAACTCGAGGAATTAGTTTAGAGGACTTCATTATTATTCTCAAGGTTAAGTTCAACAAATCTGGCGATTGTGGAAACAACCCCAAGTCATTGTACGGTGTTCATTACAATGCCAAGGAGAGGACGAACTGAAATATGACCTACTTTCAATATTTGTGTATGTGGCAAACTCATCGTTTGACATCTACATCTATGTCATAAAAAATCGTATTTTCGAAAGAAAAGGGCAGTGAACTTGGAGGATAAATTTGGTTAAATCGAATTTAATTACATTTTCCGAACATTCAATTTGATCAGCGTTACATTAAAGTAAATTGACTTTGCAGGCTTAGAAGTAAACAGAATATTAATTCAGTTTTGTTTTGTCCTCGGAATTCGAGGAATTAGTTTGAGTGTCTAAATTTTGTAAAGTTATCTACAAATTTGAGTGACTGTGGAAACAATTTCGTACGTTTTACAGTGTTCATTACAATGCCAAGGAGAGGACAAGCTGACACAGGACGCCGATTCACGGTGAGCTAGTTAACATGCAAACCACATTGACAACCATTGAGCGACGTTTCATTTAATAACCAAGCAATACTCAAAGCGTACATGATGCGTCTAATATTATCGATATCATTGAATTGTAACTGGAAGTTAAGGAACAATAGATAATCACTTATGAGAGTTACAATCGAAACAATTTTAGGTGTTACGAAATTACCCGGTTATCTAGTCGAAAATAAACCTTTCATGGAGCATTTACTTTCTTCTAAGTACATTCATTGGTACAAACTTTAGGTTTTGATCTATGAAAGTTGGCTACTATTTATTTATGCCAACAAACTTACTGTTGGTATTTTTAAACACACAATGAGTGTGGGCAATGTTTGAGAGGTAGAATTGGAACTGAAATATTCAATGCCACAGCTGGATTTGAACCACAGACCCTCCACTTACATCCTCCACGAGTGTACTTCTGCGAATCTCTTCAAAATGGTTAATGTGCAAGAAATCGGCTTGTAATATAAACAGATGACGATTTTTGTGCCTTACGTTTAATCAAGACAGTTATTGACTATTATGAAAACATTTATAATCAAACATTCAACTTTAAAGTAACACTGAACAGCTGATCAATTTTCATAAGATGTTAAGGATATCTGCGAAATACTACTAAGTGTAAGCATTCACATAACTGTTACACTTAATACAATTAAATGATAATGAACTGTCTAAAAGGATAGTCCTCAAAGATATCTTTTATGCACTTCAAACAGCAGAATAACTGGCTTTTACCAACATGCCGTTTTCCTTCTGAACGGGCTGTTGGATGGTAATAACGACAGGAAAACGAAGTATTAATTTGGACTTAATAAAAACATGTAAACAAACCAGAGAAAGAGCCAAACAGGAGAAAGGATACTCATCTCTTATTCAGATGCAGGATTTGCTGATATAAAGTCTTCCATTTATTACCACAAGAATGAGTTGTTAACGGAATATACGTTAAATGTAATTTACATGGACGAAGCTTAAAGCTGAAATGTCACATCCATAGTTGTTGCTGTGCACACACTCGCCACACATTGTATACTATCCGCTTTAATGAACCACCGGATACAATTCATATAGGCCGCAACATAATTACCTTTATTTTGTATGTAATCCAGCCATGGTATTAATAGCCTTTTAAAACTGTTTAGTTTATTATGGGCAGAAAATTCATATGCCTGTAGAGTTTGCACCAAAAGAATTGAAATAGAATAACCTGAATCCAATTGCAAAGTTTGAAAATTCACATTTTAACAAAGTAAAGTACCTTTGTGTTCATTGATTTCGCTTCCTAAATTAGCAAACCTTTCACCGAAATTTTAAACATTTGAAAAATAAATAAAAGTGAATCTCTTTCACATGCAGAAAATACACTGGTCGGCATCCATTACAGAGTTTTACAGTACTTACCGAGCAGGTCCAAAGTACAAGTATTAATACTCTCTCTCTCTCTCTCTCACACACACACACACACACACACGCGCACACACACACCCACACACACAAAACCACATACTACCGTACATACCACTCACTATAAATGAAAAGTGTAAACGTACACCAGCTACATAAAATTTCGTAAAACCAATTACAGTAACATTAGTGGACGAATGGAAGTTTCAGGGGTTAAATATGTCAATGGTAGTCTAAAAAGTACCATAAAGTGTGCTACGCTAATTGCTTAAGAGATGGTGACACTAAGAAGTTGTAACACCACAGCCACATGGCGAACACCTAAGCATCGAAAACCTGGAATTTGTGGGCCATGTCCAGAAGAGAATGGGTCGTCGACTAAGAAAAGTGAAGGTTCCTTTGAAGGGAAAAGTTCTTAGTGACAGTTGGTGGAAGGCATAGACCCGTAAATGTCATTGAGAGGCTGCAAATGGTCTTGCAGAAAATAAAAAAATGTATTAAAAGATCAGAAAATCAGTATAGGCAGTTTACTTTCATACACTATCGACAAATGACAAGCCCAATCGTGGATTTCGTCCAGCTTATGCAGACACAGGTGGTGCAAATATAACACGACCAGATAAATAAAACCATCCTCAAAGTTTTCCACTTCCAAATGGAAGAAATGAAACCAATATCTAGGGACTAGATGTTTCAGCTTTGGAGCTATTTTCCGTAAGTTTAAATTATCCTTATATAAGGAACATTTTGTCCTTCAACAATGTGTGAACTGAAAATTTTAGGAGTTATTTGCCTGGGTGTTTTGCGTACACTGAAATAAGGTTTTTGAAAATAACCAACATTCGGTATAATTTTTAACAAATATTTACTCTACAATTTTGGGAAACACTTCAAAAGAGAGGAAATATTTTTAAAAAATTATTCAAATTGTTGTTTTGCCCATTATAACGATACTAAAAGTTGTAAAAAGTTCCGTTTTCTAAGTATACAGTTACTTTGAAAATGTTCCTCTGTATGACATATTTTAACCTAATGAAGATAGGGCATTCCGTATCCCCTTCAAATGGCTCAATTTCTATTGAGTTTATCAGCAAATGTATCAGGTGGTGTCTTTTCTCATTCCAGCCATGCACAGATAAGGACCACATAGCTGTCTGCTGTTGCAGACGTCAGAGATTCAGCAAAGACTAAGATATTCGCCATCAAACATTTCGGACGCAGGTAGCTTTGTCATAATTAATGTGAAATAGAAAAGTTTATATTTTTTGCGAATAATTCAAATAATATCCCACAAAGTGGATAAGGGACTATCATGATTGATACACGTCAGATTTTTATAACATATCCGTAGGTAGATGCTGAATCCTTGAGGCGTAAACTGGATTTGCAAGCGACACTGCGTAACGTGTGATATAATGCAGAAACATTTGCTTTCCAGCTGAGAATGCCTGCAAAGTGACCCACTTTGTCGTTACCAAGCGTTCCATCGGTACACATTAGTACGCTAACACAGTAAGTTGACACACAACACACAAACAGCGTGTTGTGCGCCAGTCATAACTCAATTATTGAATGACGCCTGCGCAGATTGTGTCACGGTGGACTGCACATGATTCCATCTGCATCAATTAAGTAGCGTATGGATTACTCATAAGCGAGAGAAAATACACAAAGGGCACACCGCAAATAACATGGCACAGCCAAAAAACACAGTTTCCTTATAATAAACATTTGTATATGTACACTTATTCTGTACGCTACATGTATACTTTAAGTCATGTTATATAAGCTTAAAGACTGTCTGATGAAAAGTATATGAAGATATTCTAGGTGAAGACCAGAACGGTTTCCATCATAGCAGCTCTTGCTGTGGTAGTATTTTACCATGAAATTATTAGCTGAATAAGACAGAGCATTTTTACCCTTCATATTCAATTCAATGATTTCAAAACCAGTACTTGATAGAGTTAGTAGAAATAAATTATTATAAAGTTTAGCAGAAGTCAATACAATATCGACCACTTTTTCATTTTATTAAAGGTATGTTTTAAAAAATGATGATGTAGGTATCATTATTTTAAGGAATTAAGATTTTTTTTAAATGTTGACTTTATGTCCAGTTCGATTTCAGTGGTAAAGCTGATTATTATTATTATTATTATTATTATTATTATTATTATTATTATTATTATTATTATTATTATTATTATTATTATTATTATTATTATTATTATTATTATTATTATTATTAATTATTATTATTATTAATGAACGAGAGTAGATAGATGCACAAAAATGTACTTCGGAGGAAGAAGGGAGTTATGTTTGGATTTGGTGAGTAGAGTATGATTTGGTGATTAAGATGAGGGTTTTATAAGCTTTTGTTTGATGTTAATTTTTGATGTGGTGTGGGCAGAGGTGGGGGACGCAGCGGCTGGGCGACAAGCGCTGACCCTTCTTGGGTTGTTGCGCTAGGGTTTAGTTTTTATTACTTTCTCTACTGGTAAGTAGGGGAAGTATTGTATTCCACCCAAAAATTCGAAGTCGAGATTTCACCGGAAATACATGTTTTGAGGTCCCCTGAATCCAAAAAAAGCATTTTTAGAAAAATGTCCGTGTGTGTGTCTGTGTGTCTGTGTCTGTCAGTCTGTCAGTGTGTGGACAGCATAGCTCAACAACGAAACGTCGGTTAAAAACCAAAGTTGGTATTTAAGTTTAATGTCGTTCAAGGATGTGACACGAAGATTTTGAAGAAAATAGCCCCACCCTAAACTACCCTTTACATGGAAAATTTTTCGAAAATTTTGATTTTCTTGAAAATGGCTCTAACGATTTTGATTAAAATGTCATATGTTTGAGATATTTTTATGACAAATGAAATGTATATCTTGAATTTTCTTGCTATAGCCCCTGTAGTCGTATTTACTCTGGACGACTTTTGCATAACTGGTAAACCGTTAGAGATAGACCAAATTATACTATACAAAAACTGTAGACCTTGCTAAAATACACAATTTATGTCTCAATAAATGTTCTTGTAGGGTGAACCATTTCGGAGATATACCTTATTATGTGTGTGAGTTTCGGAAAACTTGGAACTTTCGTGAAATGGGTCATCGTTGTTCATTTTTTTATATGTTACGTGTACAAAGAGAATGGAATCTCAAAGCTTTAAAAGATTTGACTATCGCACAAAGCCTACTGTATTCCAATATGCCCCTTGCACCTACAAGCAAATAAGCAATAAGGTAATTTGTAGAAATGTTTATTTTAACTAACACGAAGAAGATATAGGAATAAGAGTTTGTAAGAATGGTTAGTACAAGAGTAGAGAAAGTCATGTGAGTGCAACACATCAGATTTTATAATGAATGTGTTTAGGTGTTTGAGAGAATGAGTTTTTTACCGTTTTCAGATAAGAAGTGAAGTGATGAACTGGAGGTGTTATATCTATTGTGGAAGGGTGTCAAAAAGAGATATGATTTCAACTGAGTGAGAGGAGAATGTAATGTAGTTATATCTGTGTATGTGAAATTATTATTACTATTACTATTATTATTATTATTATTATTATTATTATTATTATTATTATTATTATTATTATTATTATTATTATTATTATTATTATTATTATTATTATTATTATTATTGCTCTTGTTGTTATTGTTATTAGTGGTGAATATCAGTTTTGTTTTCAAATTGTGTAAATGCATTAATGCTGTTATTCTAAATAATATGTAAATACATTGTTGCAATTAATTTTATTATATGTTTAATTTTGTTGTAATTTTTGGTTATTTGTTGAAAAGCTTATAAAGGTTTGCAAAAGTAAATAGTGAAATTCATTTGAAATGTTGGTTGTGAGTTTAAATTTTAAGAGTTTATGTGTTATGAAGTATACATTGAGTGCATTTATTCGAATTTTGAAATTAGTATTCGGTTATAATTTTACTATATCTAGTGGTAAGTAGAGGGAGTATTGTATTCCACCAAAAAGTTCGATGTCGAGATTTCACCGGCAATATATGTTCTGAGACACCCTGAATCCAAGAAAAGCGTTTCTAGATAAAGGTCCGTGTGTGTATGTGTACGTCTGTCAGTCTGTGCGTCAGTCGTTAGTCTGTGCGTCAATCTGTCTGTCAGTCTGTGAACAGCATAACTCAAAAACGAGAAGTCGGTTAAAAGTCAAAGTTGGTATTTAAGTTTAATGTCTTACAAGGATGCGACACGAAGATTTTAAAGAAAATAGCACCACCCTAAACTACCTTTCACATGGAAAATTGTTCTAAAATTTTGATTTTCTTGAAAATAGCTCTAACGATTTTGATTAAAATGCCATATGATTGAGATATTTCTATGACAAATGAAAATTATATCTTGAACTTTGTGGCTGTAGCCCCTGTAGTCGTGTCTACTCTGGACGACTTTTGCATAACTGGTAAACCGTACCGGTAACTATCACATGTTTATGAAGCAGCAATTTTCCATTAACTTGTAAAGTCGGTAACCCTCTGCTGTAAATAATTAAACCTTCTAATTTTGTAGCTGTTTAACCCTTGTCAAGTCGCTTAAGCACTTCCCGATTTTCTTTTAGCGTACAAGAACTACGTTTTCGTTTGGTTGACGACGTATTTCACGGTGTAATACAAACAAGGGCATGTTATGTATTCATTTATGAGTGAAAGGCATACATTACTGTAGAACGAGCGCTAACAATGCAAAACAAACTGAGCTACCTATGTACCGGCCCTATCGCAAGCAATTGGTTACGTTCACAAATTTTTCTTTTATTTTTTCGGATAATCCGGAAATAAATGCATACATGAATGCATTACTAGATATGTTTTGCTATTTTATAGGAATGAATCTCATATGTTATTGTATTTTAATCTCTTGTCTCTTAATAATTGCATTTCTGTGTAACTGAAATGAACGTTTACTGTAAGAAATTAAAATCAAGTAAGGTTGAAGGTGTGAGGAATATAATGAATGTGCTTTCTACATGATAATACTTTGCATTAGCGTGCATACAATTATGGGTGCAATAGTTTGTCTCTTCAGTTTCCTTTAATCGTTTAAAAGAAGTTAACGTAGCGTGAGAAGGTTGGGCCAAACATGACAGCTGTGACTGCGCAAGTAACCACCAAGTTAGCTGCCTATCACTATAGTGTCTCTCACAATTCATATAGGTTCTTTTCGCTTTCTTCTCTCCGATTACGTGACCTTCACTTTTCTATTATTTGTGAATTCCTACAAGAATTCAATATCCTCGCTGCTGGATAAATATTGCAGCAATGCCCCCATATAACTTTGCCAAAGGTGTTTAAGTTTACATTCCTGTGAGAACTAATGGATACATTTTCAAGAGGAGGAGAAGCAGGAGGCGATGTAGGTTTAAAGGCTTTCAACTACTTGGTCATCAGCGCCTACCTTTCAATCGTGCACCGGTGCACATACCGGGTGTTTAAAAGATGTTTCTGATATAGCAACAAGAGCTTGGATTGGTGAAAACTAGAATAAATGCTATTGTAAACACATATCCGGAAACAAATACCTGTTGAGTGTGAGTTGCGTTTGAGGTATCAGAATCACCTTAGTTTCAATGTCTGGGCAGGAATTCTGGCTGGCAGAATCCTAACACAACGCATTTTACCGAACAGATTAATAGATGTAGTATATCATCGATTCTTGCGCAATGAGTTACGGTGCTTTTGGAAGTCATTGTGCTTTTAGTAGTACGCATGTGGTTTGTGCATGACGAGAACCACCCTATTTTGTACGTATCATGCGACGATACTTAAATTAAATGATGGATTGGTCGAGGAGGTCCCTGTTCGACAGATTTCAATCCACTGAATGTCTGGCTATGGGGACATTTAAAGACTTTGATGTATGCCAATCGTCGAAAATGTGCATACTTTATAAGAGTGTGTGATCAATGCATGTGCCCAAATAGATCAGCCAAGTGTGTTCAAAAAAGATCGTAATTCTTGTAGAAGAAGAGCTGAATTATGTGTAACAATGATGGTAACCACGTGGAGCATTCCCTTTAGTAATATCGACATACCATGCAGATGTTATCAGAGGACAAAGTGGCAAAAATCATCACAACCTCTGTTTGCTGTTTATGAATGTTTACCAACAACTGTTCTTTTAACCATTTGTGACTGTAAAGTGTTCCCCAGAATGCGCTTCTTGGATGAAGTCCATTGTCTGGTGTAAATACTCAAAACGAGTAAAATGGGTCATATCTTAACAGGTATTTGTTTTCGGACATATGTTTATAGGAATATTTATTCTGGTTTTGACCAGTCCCAACTCCTGTTGCAATAACAGACACATTTTTAAGCACCCTGTATATATTGTGCAACTTACACTTGGTTTATTTTGCTTACTCATGTTCACCCGTAGCGCTGACAGTCCGTAAATGATTTAAAGGCCGAAAAACCTCTCGCCTTGACATCGGTGTTTTAGTGACATTACCACAAGACTGCATTACTGTCCTGACAGCATTACGTAGTTCCAAACCTCACCGCGGTAACGTGACATGCGATGTGTAATAAAGCATAGCTCCGCTCTAACACATTCCCTCTGCTATGTGGCTTATCTTGCTCATTTTTGTGTACAGCTATAACATGTCCGGTAATTTTATTTATCTCGTTGTTTTCTTTTGTTTATACAGAAACATGTATTCTACGGTCCATTCAATGTATGATTTTTGTTAACAACATCGAAGAATATTAGCGAAATATTTTGCAAATTGCACAAACGCGAGTTCAGATGCATCCACTTTAGCTTCGTGAATTAATTGTTGAACCTGTTAGTATCTGTAAAGAAGTGCAATGTGTTCATGTTTAAGTGTGCCTTCGCTTACTGATTTATGTTATTCTGTGAAGCGAGTCAGGTTACCGAGAAATCCATATTCACATCGCATGGGGTATACTTGTGGTATTTCTATCAGCATCGGCCGCTGAATCTGTAGTAGGTGTCAGGTGAGTTTCTTAGAGTATTTTTGACCTGGAGCAGTTGTTTGAGAATTTACAAGGTATTTTGAATCGATTTGTATGACATGGAAATTAATTCTTGAGATCTTTGAGCACGATGACGCCCATAGTCTCTCATAGAGGCTGACATGAACCCGACAGTGCAGCACTGTAACTACATTTTGGAATGCATTTTTCAATCAGAATGCTGAATGGTACATCAGTACGACATAAATGCTGCATTGCTGATTTTCTACACAGGTATCCAGAAATCTAAGAGACACCTCAAGAATCCATTAGATAAATGTTGAAAGGTAACCACGTTTATTTAATGGTACGTCATTATATTATGAGTAAGAAATGACAAATATGTTTACCACGGGTGCGCAACTGTGGCTGTTTGTGTCACGGCTCGGTGTCGTAATCTCGTCCGCTATGTCAGTATGACGTCTGATTGACGTGTTCTGAGCACAGATCGGCACTGACTGGCTACAGCACAAAACAGAGAACAGAACGTCAACAACACGACGACATTTCCATACTAACTGGGAATATGATAATTTTGTTATTACATAATGTAAGCATTGCTTCATTAACCACATCAGTAAATACATCTATAGGAACTTTAAGAAAATGGGATAACCAACCATCGTAGGATAGACAGTAAATCCTCATTCAATCGACTAACCGGGACCAAAGACAATCCGGAAAATAGTTAACTCTGAGAATCGGGTTATAGCTCTGATAATTCGGGTTCTTTCTAAGCAAAAGAAAATTCTTAAATTCTTAAATAAGCAGACTTGCCGTTTATGACAGTAAGTGTTTTGTAACAAAATCATATACACTATATAGTATGTCTGATTTACAAGACGTTAAAGAATATAAAAATCTTAGTCACATAAAATCACATTTCTTAACAAATAATTGATCCACAGTCTTCTGTTTTAAACACGTGTGGCGTTTGAATGAACTACGGTCAGCTGGAGTTGTATCGAGCTGACGCTCCAAGTGCGTCATAAGTCTTTCAGCTGGTGCGCAGTAACTCACAATTTAGCAGCTATTTTCTTCAATGTTTCTCCTTTATTAATTAGATTAATAGGGTCCAGCCTTTTATCCATTGAAACCACGACCTTTCGTTTTAATATAATTTTCAACTAGTACACTGAATTACACTGCTAAACACTTTAATAAGACACAAATACAAAATAATCTTAATGATACGTGCCGTTAGAAAACAATAGGAAAACTGAGAAGATTAAGGGAGGTGTAGTGACGGGTGGGGATCAAGGTCAAGGCTTTCTTCCGGTGCTATTTACAGCTGGTGAGGCAACCGTGCGGCAGATTACTAAACCTTTCTTAATCTCAACAGGTGGCATTTTACCGTGCATACAGTACATATTACCATAATTTATTCTGCAATTTATGCAGGAACCGTGCATTGAATAAAACTAAAAAGCGAATATTTGGCGTAGAACACACTTATTGTTACGTTCTTGCTATCATAGTTAAATGTATTGTATAATGTGAACATTAAATTAAAAAAAAAAAAAAAATCTACAGATCTGATCCGGATAAAGTGCTACGTGAACTGTTTCCTACTTCTTAATCTAAATATTCTTATGGAAAATGAAAATCTGGCTATTCACAAATTCTTTCAATTTTCGTTCACTATCATCTTCGCATGGTTTGCAAGATAAATTAGAGCATTTAGAAACCATAGTTACTGATTGAAACACAAAAAATGTGAACTTTGATTTCTACAGATAATTATCAAATGAAAGTTTCCCCTAAATACGCTGTTTTGCAGCCCACGTATACCCAATTCTTGGTATAACACACCTGTGTGAACGAACTTCCTCCATGAGTTGAATAAAAAGCAATGTAAGGTCTACATTAACCAACAAGCATTTAGCTGCGTTACTTCGGTTATGTACATTGTATTTATTCCCGGACATTGAGGCGTTAGTGAGATCAAAACCAGTAATGAATTCAGGGGGTGGCTTGGGGGAGAGAGGCTTTTCACCAAATTATTTGAAGTGCATTTAAAAATGATGCTGATGCTCTACAAAGCAGGGGGAGTGTTCATTTCTGTGCCTTTCATTAGATTCAGGAAAGCCACAGGAAACAAAGGAAATTTGTATTGCAGCAGAGCCGACTTTATGTTTCACAGCCCCCACAGAATTTCCAAAAATTAGACAGATGCTAGACCGTTCTCAGAGATTTCAAAATGTTATACAATCCTTTTCGACACTCAGAAATTCAATGAAGCACTCAAATTAAAGTAGACAGAAGAATATAGAAGAGATTAGGAGCAGCTTATTTTCTTAATTCAAATAAAATAATGTTAATTAATATTAAAGTTACAATAACATGCATGCCTCTTCTTGATCCAAAACGTATCAATTAAAATTCTTTTAAAACATTCCCTATATACTAGAAGAAAATGTGGATTTACATTTATTTTCCTTCACCAGATAAGTATGGCGTTATTTGCGCTGATAATGCGGAATAAAATTTAAGAAATAATAATTAATAATAACACTGATCTGCATAAAAATTATGTTTTCGAATGAATGCGTGTTTCCCGACATATTTTTTGCGCTGAGTTGAACGCTGTAATCTGTTTTTTCTATCACGTTAGGTTTTTGAAAAAATCAATAACATCTGTTTCATAAAACTGAATATTATGAGTCACTTTGTTTGTGCCTAAAAGGAGAATAGTGTGTGTTTATAACGAAGGACCCTAAATAAGCTGAAAACAGGTGAAGCTCAGGTCAGCTCAGGAAATTAATGTGTTATCCCAATTTTGAGGATACCAGTCAAACAGAAAAGCTATCCTGGTATAGATACAAAGATGCTGTAAACTTATCTTAGGAAACAGAAGGAGTCCAGATTGCAAAATCATTGTGAGCACCATTTGGAAAATGTGAGAGAATTTGATTGTAACGTGAGTTTGAAATTACACTTCCTACATGCTCAGCTCGAATAATATGAATGCAGGCTACTGTTGGTAGTTGAAAAAAATTTTTGGTAGTGTTTAATGCCCACTTTTACTACTACGGCACCGCAGGCGGTGACACTGACGATACATGGAATGAAGATGGAGTACCGGTGGAATGAGATGGCGGGGGAAACTGGCGAACCCGGAGGAAAGCCACCCCAGCACCCCTTGGTCCACCACCATTGCCACTTGCGGTTGCCTGGGATTGAACCCGAGCCGCTATGGTACTTGAAAGGGAAAGATATTTCTCATGCATACGGAAGCAGTGTAGAATAACATGACATATATCAATTATTGGTACTTCTTGTGAAATGTACGTATGCATTATCTTTACGATTCATAATTCTGATACGTATATTCCACATTCTTATGCAAGACATCCTTTAGAGCGGTATAAATACACACACACACATACATACACATCAAGAAGCTGGGAGAGCTCGGGGAACTGACCACGTCCCCCCACCAGTACTGCACCCCACTCATGACACCTGTAGTGGACAGCGGTGGAGTCCAGCGGGTGGGCGGAATGCCTTGGCCCGCGAAGGTATGTTGCGCTACATATATATATATATATATATATATATATATATATATATATATATATATATATTGCTAATGAGTTAATATTAAACCGTTGTTTTCATTTGTTTTAAAACATTTGAACGCGATAAAATAAATGATATATTTGGAAGCAATACTTCAAAATTATGGGGTATCGGCATTCAAAACCAAAATATTAATATTTGTTTTCAAAATGCTGTGTAAGTACTAATATCTCCTTTGCTTTAATTTAAGTTATATAATTATTTATTTAATATCATTCACAATATTTTTTATAACTAAACTGAAGAATTCATTTAATTTGCATTATATATCTAGGTAGTATTCCAATCCGTTAGCGCATTTTGTAGCTCTCTCGTATGATCGAAATTGTCACGTCAGGCTCATAAGCACCAGAGCAAGCTCAATACAATCAACTTTTGGAACTATATCACACCAGGGGTACACCACCCTGACCGGCGGTCATCAAGGAGAAAATCTTGCTACCTCCTTTCACCCCCTATGCCATCGCGCAATGCCCACCTCCTATCTGATAAGTGGTTAAAGCGCTGTCAAAGACAGATGTACTTCAAACACATCTTCAGGCTGGGGTACATCGTTTCTCACTCATCTTCTGTTGTCTACGACGGCATGAATTCCTCTTTTATTTGATGTGATTTGTCCGGATGGATAAGCTTTTTTTATTCTGAAAATAAAGGCACTCAGTAATCTTCAGCTGAGTGGATCCTAAACTTGCCTGAATACTCAAAATTTCATTAATCGTCTCTATTGAGTGACACACAATACTGCAAGGAACAGCTTTTGCAAAATCAGCTTCCCCCAGATCCCTTTTTTCCAGCGTTCCACTTTGCCTCTGCAATTGAAGCCTCTACTCAAGTGTGTTTTTAATTATTGCAGTATGTATGTATTCTAATATCCAGTCATTTTACATTCTTTATAGTCTTACAGTCATTTAGGGGTTGGAATTAGAATATGTCTTACAGCGCATCTCCTTCGAAAGACACTTTCACTGGTGAAAAATAACATGAAAATCAGATTGGTTTTTTGCGGAGTTTGCCCAAACGAACACACACACACACGCGCGCGCGCAGAAAAACGTACAAAAGCATTCAGAGACAAATATTCTTCCTTCATCATTTGCCTACATGTATTACAATGGCCATGCATTGGTGTTGAGATAAAACTCAGAGGAAGTTTACAGAAAATTCAATATTCAACTTTTATCCTTCAACAAACACATATTATTGTTAGAGTATTTTTGAGAAAGTACTCTACAGCGAATATTGTATAGCGTGGAGTGTTGTTTCAGCTGTTTCATCACCTGAATGCTCAATATTCTGATTCAAATATCAAGTTGGTACTCATGTCACAGACGTGCTCATATAAGTGTGCATGCAAATCAATTCTAAAAATACACATTTACGGATTTATAGAACTTCAAAGAGTGTAACTCCTAGGAAATCATGATATAAACGTGAAATTCTGATGAATTCTTCGTAAGGAATTTTTGGGAGACGTACACCTCTACCTAACATAATGAAGTGGTGGATAAACTACCAGAAACCTTGCAGAATAATAACATGATGTAAGACGTTTTCCCAAAAGCGGCTATTTTAAGGACAGAAAACTGGCCACTGGAAAAAGGCAAAGTAGTGCAGAAATACCATAAAACTTTATGACTAATAGAAGCGGGAAATGAAAGTATATAAGTGTGCTGACACTCAAATAGAAAACAAATTTACCTTTTTAATATTATATGTGACATTATGTAAGCTAAGAGTTAAATCTACTTCAAATAGTAAATATATTGTTATA
This sequence comes from Tenodera sinensis, assembly GCA_030765045.1. Taxonomy (NCBI): domain Eukaryota; kingdom Metazoa; phylum Arthropoda; class Insecta; order Mantodea; family Mantidae; genus Tenodera; species Tenodera sinensis. The sequence continues at coordinate 142,112,298 of CM060965.1, read as the reverse complement.
TAATTCAGTTTCTGTATTTTATATCTATACTGAAACGTGAAAATTTACCATTTGTCCCAAGGAGACGCAAACTTAGTTTCAACGCTTTGCAGTCGGATTTCAGAGAGTGTATCCATATGGAGATTCTGATAGGTGTGTAGAGATTCTGATTCAGAAAGAGGCAACAATCGCCTCTGATGCCCATTTTCATATTCGGTTCGCATCGTTTGTCAAATGAAAGTTGTTCCTGCAGAACCCTAATTACGTAATAAAAATCGGTAAAACACTCCCTGTAATCTAAAACTTTGTGTTATGTAGGTGTCCAGAATAACACAGTATAGTGTTATGTGCGCTCACTCCTATGTAGCATTGAGGGTGTGTAAAGAATTTCTAAAAGAAGTGAAAGAAGATGTAGAGATGTGAACGAAGGAGTTTGAAATGCTTCGACTAGGTTCTTCAAATGTGTTTGAATTCGATGTACAGTTAAGTCCAGTTATATGCAAAAGCATTGAAACTGTACTACTTTTGGCTAACCCGAAGTTCATACAAAGGAACAAACTGATCCTTATAACTAGGATTCCCAAGAAAAGTTGCAGCCATACTTCAAGTACGGTTGAAATGGCTAAACAGTGGTTGTTTGGGCGGAGGGGCTCACATCATTGTTGGTAGCTTAATGGCAGTAACTGGGAACTCAAAGTCGAATATCCGTAGTTTGAATCACACAGTAACACAGATGTTTTTAATATTTTCTCTTTTTATTTTCCATATTATTTGAAATTCATTCTTATTTTCTCTTCCTGATGTTAACACCAGGGTTACCCAGAATATTGACAGGTACCTAATGATTTTGTTCCACCTATGTGCATTATACGTTTAGCGAGTTTATATTGTTAAAAAAATAACCATTAGTGTTGGTAATCAGGGAGTGTTATTTTAACACTTATTCTATGTTAGTAAATATGTAATATTTTAATCTCTCTATTTTTGAGCTTTATTATCATTTCTTTCCAGGGGGGCCTCCAAAACCTTAGCTACACCACTGCTTGGCAATACACCAAATTCTCTTCTTCAGCAAAACAAGGGACAAGTTCTTTCTCACGATGCCTGTACCATGAAAATATATACCAATACTTTCTTTTCTTTAAACCTAGAGCCTAAAAAGTTTGCTAATTCTTTAGGAAAATTTAAGTCATTAAGCTCACTTTGATTAAAACATTTATCATCATCCAAATTGTCTGGTTCATAAGTATCATCCTCTGGAGATTCAGTTTCAGTGCTGCTGGTTGCAGAAGGCAATGTATCTGATACTATAGATAAACATCCACAAGAATAAATCTTGAATAGACATCCAACATTTATTCTTGTGAATGTTTATCTATGTTTATCGCCGGTTAATTTTAAGGGGAAGACAAATTTTTGTACTTTCCCTGGAGCGAATATAGTTAGTATATTTTAATAAATATAAAAATATATAAATATGCAATATAAACATAGTAGTTATATTATTTCACATTTTAAGTAACAAGTAGAAATTATAACCTCTTGGGCCTTTCTAACGATAAGGACTTGGTAACATTACTAAAGTACGTACATTACGAAAAATATTCAAAACATAAAATTTTGAATTTCAAAAAATTCTGACGTGCGCAAAAACGGATTTGTCTTGCAATAAGTGTGAAAATGTTATTCAGAAACTCTCATTCATTTCAAAAAAGCCAAATACGTGCAGAACGGTATTATTAATGGATGGAATTGCTCGATAAATCGGGCATGCATATAAAAAATTGGGAGGCAATTGTCACTTACTAGTTCCTCTATTAAATACTTGGGTTTGGCCTCAACGATAGATTCAGATAAAAACAACATTGAAATTTAAATCTGTTCACTACAAATTGGATTCTGTTTTGAAACTATTGGAACATGACAAATTTCGTATGTTACACTAATGTGGCTTTCTACATCTTATGATGCAGATTCCACAAAATATTCTCACGAAAGTATATTTTCTATTTCATCTTAATCGAGATAGGAATTTTAGAAAATCTGTATACATGTTGCACTGAAGGTACAAGAGAATAAAGGAAACCGAAGAGACACTTGGGTGTTTGAAAAGCTCTTCGCTATATGCTGACCTATAAGTACCATTTTCTATCCATGAATTCCGAGAAACAGCTGAGTAGCGAGAGCACTTTGATATATGAAAGTGTTTCAAAATTCAAAGCAATAATAGTGCATTCCTTCAAAAGGGCTAATTCTAAAATGTTATTTGAAATAGAAAGTGTATTCTAAAGAGATCTAAATCTTCTGTATAATAGAATTTTCTCTACCACTATGTTATAGTATTATACAAAGTTATAGAATGCTTCTTCGGAATGGAGAGCTCCCACAGTTTATTCCCGAAAATTCAAATGTGCATACAATTTGCCATGTAAACAATTTAATTATGCGGTATATAAATGGGAATTGCTAAAGCTATCGTAAATTTCAACATGTCTACAACATCAGCTTACTTTCGAATAGGGTTTTTTTCCCCAAAATTTTCGGATCGCATGTTTGGAAGACATTATTAGTATGATTGGTATGTATCGCAAATTACGTTGACGGGCTGTTCACACACACACACATCAAGACATATTTTCCCGTTTTCCCGTTACAAAAGTGTTGGTGGAATGCAGTACCTACTAGATGCTAAAAAGCAAGAACAAATAAGCCTGTACATATTTCAGAGGTAGCAGCATACAAGGCACGCTCCCGCAGACAAAATGCTAGAGTTTTCTTCTCACAGGTGCTGTAGGAGCGCTTCATCGGATGAGTAATGAGGCCCGAAGCCTCCAAATTGATTAATGAAAGCGATATTGCGCGTTAGGAGCTAGCCCCTCTCTGTATGCATTGATGACAAAGCATGATGGAGAGACGTCAGTTCACGTCCTTACTTCAATTTATTCCCGTCCGTCGGTCGGTCGCTCGGTCGGTCTTCATAGAAACTTTGCCAATTATTGCCAAGCTTTATGAACCCTGCACCGCCCCAGCCTTAATATCCCGACGCCGAGCCGCCTCAGAGGCCTTGGAATCTCGTAACGTAATGGCTTACATATTTCCTCAGCATACAACTTTTTACTGCGTTCCTTCACTCACTACAGCAGGTAATCAAACATTGCGCTCGCTACCTTATGCTGTGAGATAATAAATTCCTAATGGTGCCCTGCCTGCGCAGTAATAAAACTGTGTATCTCGTCAACATGGTCAAGGATCACGCTCTGCGTGAATATTAAAAGAGGCACTAATTTCAACCGTACATTAACCAAATTTAATTGTGCAACAGCAACACCAAAACGAACACTGCCAATAAATTAGTAATGAAACTAAAAACGAAACCCTGCTGTGTCACATTCTTATGACTTTCTCTACCCTATATCTTAGAACATAAACCTTCAAAACTTCATTTTAATCCAGATAATAATAATAATAATAATAATAATAATAATAATAATAATAATAATAATAATAATAATAATAATAATAATAATAATAATAATAATAATAATAATAATAATAATAATAATAATAATAATAATAATAATAATAATAATAATAATAATAATAATAATTATTATTATTATTATTATTATTATTATTATTATTATTATTATTATTATTATTATTATTATTATTATTATTATTATTATTATTATTATTATTATTATTATTATTATTATTATTATTATTATTATTATTATTATTATTATTATTATTATTATTATTATTATTATTACGCAGTAGTACTTGAAGCAATTATGAATATATAAATCAGAAGTCATATTGCTAATTTTTAACAAAATACAACACCAAAAGTTTATCCCAAACCGTGTATTTTTGACGACCTCCTATTATGTTAAAGTCTAAGGGAATTTAATCACATATTTTATCTTAAAGCATAAAAATATTGCTCATTTTACACACAACATTCGATAGCTACTTGTTTTACCTAGCTGTCGGCTGACATCAATGCTAGATAAGCGTTTAGTCACATTTAGCTCGGGGATCTCTGTGGTAAGCAACTAAGCAGGTTTTCCGCTGTGAATAGTAAAGCCTGTATGTTGACGTCACCATGACGTACGTACATATTTAACCACGTCCGCCTTCCTTACTGTTTGAAATAGCCGGGTAAAATACACAGCTTTCAACTCTTAATCTGCTCCACATTGCGCTGCTTAAAATTGCAATAGTGGACATAATATGAAACAGCAATGGAAGGCTTTTAAAACTTTGAAGTGTGTAAACACGAAATCCTAAACTCAAGTACATTGCATTATTTAACACCGAATATTGAGATTGGGATAAATAAAAGCCCTCTGCGAGGAACGTAATATTAAAAAATAAACAAAACAAGGAAGACATTAAAGAAAGCAAAGAAACGCAGGCCTATTTTCTGTGAAACTCTGTAGATTTTTGTGTTATATTTCCGTGTTTACACCAGACTATATGTACCTAAAGGAATATATCACGAAATCATAGAATGATAAACGAACTAAACTAAAACATTAACATTCTTCCAAAAATAAACAGAATGGTGAATTTGTTGCTAAGGTCATATTATACTGACAGAGAAGTAATTTTGAGAAATGTCGTCAATGGTCGGTTTTTAATGTCATTGCTGAAGTACATCTATAACCGATCATTATCAACAATGTTCTAGATAACTGAGCGATGTTATGATAACCTTATTGCCCGGGCAATTACCTCTATTTCTTATAAATCTAATTGGCATATCTCGTAAAGAATGCTAATTTTCGTTAGTTCAACTGAATAACAGAGCAACACTCTGTTTTTGGCAAGCAAATAAGCAACCGACGACAACACAGAAATTGATAACTTGAAAGAAAGCAACAACAGGGGAACAGGTATAACGTGTTGTTGAGGTTTCTGTCCATTGAGCTCTTAGTTCATACGTTAAGAAGATTATAGGGTACTATTTCTAAGTGAGTTAGCAGTTGCCATTGTAATGTAAAAGCTCATACAACATGCATCAGAATTCTAATCAATCAATCTATCTTTGTTCGCTACACTACAAAACAAATAGCTAACAAGTTCAACCATCTCACTCAGAATGAACATAGTGGAGAAATGCATTATTTAAAACAATTTAAAGAAACATTAAAAACGTCTGGTGCAAAGAGAACAATAAGGTTTGAGTCGATGACTCCTGCAGAAGACCTTTCGTGCCAATACACTTCAGAGGAAGCCTCTCGGGAGGGGGGGGGGGCGGTAAGTGAGGTGAGAGGGTGCTAACAGTGGTCGGAGTTGAACACAGGTGACAGCGGGAGGCAGGTCCCTAATAGCTACAGATTAAAACTCTCCGGTGGTGGCTCGTGCTACCGGCTCACCTTCCCTCTACGGTCTTGCACATCCCTAGGACATCTCTTCCGATTCGAAGGACGAGAGTAAATTCCCTGCCATGCATGCTGAAACTCCCACTAACTCTTAGAACCTTGAAACGGCCAACCAGCATAAAAGGCGTAGAGGAGATGGTCCGAATACAGGCTACCATTTCTATTTGGGCATATATTTTTAAAAGTACTCTTCTTACCACTGCTATTTTAATATAATAAGTAGTATAGTTATTTAAAAGCACGATGAAGTCGTCTGATAAAATTAGCAGCAATGCATGTGAAGTATTTCTATTTTGCGAAATATGTGCACAAAATGGAAGTTTATGGACAGGGTCCAAATACGGGCTATCTATATCATTTGCCTTATGAAGTGAAAAAATATAAATCTATGCAATATAGTAGAATTTAGCCTTATTGCAATTTTAAAAAGATTAAACACAAGTTTCTTTTAGAGGTTTTGAAGTATATTGTTTGCAGAAATGTTCATTTGCACATGTTCACATGCACATGTTCACTTTTTTCTGTATCTGCACATTCAATATATGTCCATTGAAAACAACTGAAAAGCACTCATCGCAAAATAAACAGCTACAATCATCATTATCTGGGTTTACGTTTCCTACAGGAGTATCAAGGTCACTATCTCCAGAGTTAATTTCAATTTCATCAGATTCTGAATAACAGCTTTCCATTTCGTTCTTGGATTTTTTTTTTTTTTTTTTTTTTGCTGTTTAAAATTTAATTTCTTCTTTTCATCCTTTCCTTTTGAGATCTGTTTCTTCCTTTTCAAGGACTCAGCTCATGCTTATAGGGTGATAATTTAACGAGTTTTTATTGTTGCGACTTCCACTGCCAACCTCCTTTAGTAATGGGGATTGGAGATACTTTAGGAGGTGACACGCAGGTTTTTTATTTTGTAACAGTTGTTGATACTGGAAACCCAGAAGAAGTTGTAGGACCAGGAAATTAATTCGAAGGACCAGCATATTTAACTGAAGGGCCAAGAGGTGAAGTTAAAGGACCAATAAATGAAGTCGAAGGATAAGCAAATGAAGTTGCAGTACCAACATACGAAGCTGAAGAAGTGGATCAAATCGAAGGACAAACAGATGAAGTTGAAGGACCAGCAGATGAAGTTGAAGGAACTTTTGACGATGATACAGAAACAGCACATGAACCAAGCAACAAAAACTCAATTCTCCCCGAGGGGGGGGGGGGACAACTGAGGAGCTATTTTATGGAGAAGTAGCGACTCCAGGTCGAAAAGGCCATAAAACTGGCCGGGAGGGCTCGGGGCGCTGACCACCTCCAAGCGTTAGCCCTTCATGGGCGTTGCACTGGGATTTAGTTAGTTAGATTTTCTTTTTCGCATTATTCTGGTTTCTCGCATACTTATATATTAAAAACGTGCGATCTATGACAACCGTGTGCCTAATCTGGTGCCCCCCTCCCTCCTCCACCACCAATGAAGCAGTTACAGCAATGGAATATACACGCGGCCGCCTCACTGTCCTAATATAAAAACGGATACTTCCTTCTTCGTTTGTTTTTTAACTTTAAAGGAAGCAGAAATTTGAATTTAATGAATTTACCCAAGTTTGTTCTACTACAATGATAGGACATTTTATTAAGTTTCTGCTTGTAGTACTTAGAGACTTTGGAATGTATCTTAACCAAGTTCTAGACAGTTAAACATATGAGGCTCTAGCAAATAGCAGTTTAGTACTGCTCTTTCTTGGTGAGAGTTGTAGTTATACAAGTACATGAGCTGTGTATGCATCACATGCGTAACACGTTGGTATTCTTCAAGAGGTCATTAAGCAGTTCTGAGCTACATGGATTGAAACCAATAGTAGTAATCGTATGATGATATCACAAAAGACATTGGACAAAGATCATTACTTTTTAATGAGGAAAGTTTCAAGATGGTTTTCTTGGCATTCTGCCTATAAACTTCTAAACTGGAACAGGTCTTCTCATTTCTCTGAGAACATCTCTTTCTTCAGCTCTGTAGTTTGTCATGCAGTTCTTGTCTGAATTTTGCAAAGTGTAAAACTTTCACGCCAGGGCGAGCATAACTGCCGGCGGACATTTGCTCTCAAAGAACCTGTTCAACTCAAGATTTCTTTCTGATTGTTAGAGAAGTACGGTCAACTTTAGGCAGTACTCATTACTGCTGTTTAATTGAAGTGGTAGTGAGGCACTATGTGATAGTTTTGAAATTTGCAAGTTCGTTACATGATCATGAAACAAAGCTCAAAGCGATCAGTGCGTGAATAACAGATATAAATTTTTTAAAAATTCAAAATAAAACCACGACATTCCAAAGGTAGTTAATCTCATAGAACAGTGATTTGATAAAAAATGGTATTAGCGAATTACAATTTTTGGTATTTTTATGGTTTACTAGTTACACAAAATTAAGCAAAATTATTTTGGGAATAAACAGGTTTACGCTGACACAACGCAAAAAAAAAAAAAAAAAAAAAAAAAAATACATTCATTCTTTAACTCAGATGTTTTAAATATATAAAAAGTCCACTTCAAGTTGGAGAATGTCACTATTTTGTAAAACCTAAAATTAATGTGCACTATAGTTTCAATTGAATATAACAGCATAATCTCTAGGACACTACACGAAAGATGATTGTCTCTCGCAGGCAGAGGTTTAAATATTTTCTCCAACACAAAAAGGGGAAATGTCCAAGAAAAATACTGCAAACAATGTCATGTTTGCTGCACTACATTAGCAACAACTTTCCTTTGTTTTCCTGCCAGCACATTACATTGCATTACTGCATTATAACTTGCCATTCGTCAAGAGCAGAACAGACTGCTTTCACCAATCGAATACGCTGTATTCAAATATTTTCGAGAACCGAAAATTTCATTGGAAGGCATAGTCTCGAATGCTACAATCACCTATAATGCCATTGCAGTATTGGCTAATCGAAACCAGTTTCATTAGGATGCAAGTTCTTGGATATAACGATATCTTCACTCGAGTGAATTCTTCACTTCTCAGCAGGAGAGGTCATGAGAAGCGGTAACACTACTTCTTTCTTTCTGATGTATTAGTAATTTCATGGCAAAAGTTCAATGATTTGCAACACTTCAAGCAGTTCTGTAGTTCATTTCTAAGAGTATATATAAAAAAGTCTGGAAAATGAATACGTAAATGCAGTAGAACTTCAGTTAGGTGACCTTCCTCCTACTTGCAAATTCTGTTTGTACATCAGTTACCCAAAAATTATTTTGATAAGAACTATGGTGCATGAAAACCTTCATGTTATTATGTATCAACAAAGAAATGTATATTCAGTTATACAACAAAAAATAAATCAATTCACTTAGCTCAATTTACTATCATATGCTTTTAAAGTTTGAAATTCAGCTACAGCAAAATAACAAAAAAGCTACATTTACCCCTTTAACAAAGGAGTATATAAATCAAAATCGTTAAGGCCAGTTTTGTGAAAGACAAAAACAACTTGTGAAGTGAAATTTAGGATCGGAAATACTACTTAAAACCTTTATAGGATCTATGGAAGGTATTAAACTTGAACGTGAAGTGTGGTATTAATCCAATATTTTGGTTTTCAGTTATGTTATTCTTGTGCAACGCGGATGTGTGTCCACACAAAGACTCACTTGGATAGTTTTCTAAAAATGCTTTTGTGGATTCAGGAGGGCATGAATTTACAATGAAATATTGACATCAAATTATTGGGTGGAATGCAATAGGTCTCCTAGCTACTCTGTGCGTGGCAGAGAGAGCGAAAGGCTTAAAATATGTAATTGTACTCGTATTTCCGTCAGATCTCGATAACAAACTTTTGGGTGGACTGTGTTTCTTTATCTGTTTATTATAAGTAAGCGAAGGCGAAACGCTTTTTCTGTACTCTTTGAGAGAAAATCAGTTATATGGGTTTACATGGCCGGTCTAACAAAGACACATGAAAATTCAACAAAGTACGGTAATGTTCGCATACCGTTTATTCCATAAAGCACACAACTAGAGGAAGAAGTGACAAATTTATTTGGCTTTCCATTGTGAACATCATTAGAAACGTAATGATCTTACAAACAAACGCAAACGTCAATATTGTGACAAAGTGGCAATACATTTTTCTGGCACTTTATTTTCTTCCAAGCTTTTGCAGAAATGCAGTTTTCTTCTTCTCGTTAACACAGTCTACAGTATTTCGTGAAGTCACAGCTCACAAGTTTTTACTTTTAGTAACTTTGATGTAGACCTTTCAGTGTCTTTCTTCGCTTCTTCTGTTTCGCATACACTAACTTCAACGATACAAGCACTCGACGCTCGCTAAATCTTCTTTACTTTGACGTGGCATACATACACACACACGCCCACACACACAGCTGTGTCACACTCACGACACACTGACCTACTCGAGTCTGTAACTAACTTTCAATCTGCTGTTGCCTCGCCTCCTTATATAGCGGGAATGACGTCACACGGGCCTTTCGCGAAGTTCTTCAAATCCGCCGGCTATGATGTAGCCAACTGTTTCTCGAAAACTGGAGAAAATCCCTATTGGTTCTGCCGCTCAACTGTTGTTGTCACGTATGCAGAAACAGTCGCGCAAGGCAGCCTGCCCTGGTATCTTGTGTTAAACAGCTTAGCCCCACACCTGGCATCACCATATTTTAAAACCAGCTCCTCAAAAGATTTTTAAAGATCTTTACCAGATCATTTCCTAAAAATAAACTTAATGCAATATCAATGTGCAATTTATGAATACAACAGTTACTCAACAATGTATAAATGAAAAATAAAGAAGAAATATGAGATGATTAAAAATAATATATTTACAGCGTAATATTACTAACAGGTAATGGACAATAATTGTATCATTGCATTATAAACGATTAGACTTTCAAAAAGCCTACATTAATTTAAATTTGTTTTGTACACAAGACTTCCCATGCAGTTATTCACAGTGATTTTCATTATGATGTACCTCCACTGCTTTTTCACTGAGAGTGAACAGAGCTCCAAACAATGGTCATTTTGCTTGCATGATAATTGCAAAACGCACATGTGTGTCAATTCAGCATTAATCAATCAGCAGTTAGTTTGCTCTAATAAAGAACGTCAGGTTAAACGAATGAGTAAATAACTGGTAACAAAGGTTAGTGATTACATTTGCTCCCTAGAGAATGAGGTTAGATTCCAATCATGAGATTTATACGATTACATGCAGTAAAGCTGGAAACTAAAATGCAGAGGTGGACACGAGACACGCAGATTTTTAACCTCATTTCAAGCTTTTAAATATATATCATGTCCTCATAAATAGTGGGTGTGTATGCACTATGCATATTATTTTTATTAATAGCTAGTCACAGTAATGCAGGGATAAATCTTTTAGTATCAAAGATAACAATCATCTATTTTATGAAGCTCCACTGTTCTCTCTTTCTTTTTCACATTCTCTACTACGTATGGTAAAGTAGAGGAAGTATTGTATTACACCCAAAAATTCAATGTCGAGGTTTCACCGGAAATATATGTTTTGAGACCCCCTGAATAAAAAAAAGCATTTTTTAGAAAAAGCTGTGTATGTGTGTAAGTGTGTGTGTGTGTGTGTGTGTGTGTGTGTGTGTGTGTGTGTGTGTGTGTGTGTGTGTGGGTGGGTGGGTGGGTGGGTGGGTGGGTGTGTGTGTTTGTGTGTGTGTGTCTTGAAAATGGCTCAAATGATTTTGATTAAAATGCCATATGTTTGAGGTATTTTGATGACAAATTTAATATGCATTTTTAATTTTAGGGCTACAGCCTATGTAGTCCTGTTTACTTGGGATGACTTTTGAATAATTCGCAAACCGCAAATACAAAAACTGTAGATCTCGCTAAAATACACAATTTATGTTGGAGTAAATTTTTTGTAGAGTGAACCATTTCGGAGATATTCCTTCTTATTTTTCTAAGTTTCGGAAAACTTATATACTTTCGTTAAATGCTACATTGCTTTTTTAGGCTTGCAAAGAGAACGGAATTTGAATTATTTAAAAGTTTTGACTATCACTCAAAGCCTACTATATTCTCATATTCCCCTTGCACCGACAAGCAAACAAGCAATAAGATAACTTCTGCAAATGTTTAGCTCAACTATCAAGATAAAGATAGAGGAATAAGAGTTTGTAAGAATGCTTAGTACAAGAGTAGAGAAAGTCATGTGAGTGCAACACATCAGGTTTTTTAATTTGTTACTAATCTTTGCTATACAGAAATTACCTTTCTGGGAATTTCTGTCTCATCCGCTGTGTATAATGGGATTGCATTGAGTAGCTGGGGTCCGCTGAAGCTACATGTCCAATAACGGTTCGCAGATATCTTGTAGTTCTTTCTTACTGATGACCAGTTGTGTACATGTTTTACTGTCTAATTCATTAGAATAAATATGATATTCAGAGTTAATGGTCCGCCGTTTGAGGACAAAATTAGAGCGGCTTTGTTGGACATAAGAAGTAGAATGAAAACGATGAAGCCAAAGTGAGGAATTCAGACACTGAGTTGGTAGATGGGCCACAACCAAAAATTCCAGAAGAAATAGTGTGTCCCAGATCCCGTAGCAAGAAAGTGAAAGCAATGTGAGCAAAATGTGCAAAACACGTCTGCGCTTAACGCAGTAGTGACGTCTGTAAAATGGGCTTCAAATGTTGACCATTTAAAAGGTTAAGCACTGTAATGTTGTTTTTACATATTTTAGCTTTAAAATGCGAGTTTAATCTTCCTCAGTAATATAGGATTTATGTGTTTTCATCACATCTGAGGAAAAGAGCCAAGAAAGTTGTAAGTACACATTGAACGTTTATGCTTCAATTATACGCCATATTTAATCCTCGGCTTCCTCAATTCCATAATTATAGTACAAAGTTATATCGTCATGATTTTATTTTAGGTAAGAACTAAGATGTATGTAATGACTGGACAAAATTATAGATGTTTCTTTTGGGGTCCGCACGGACCCCATATGCAGTAATAGCTGACAAAAACACAACCAGCCCAGAACTAAGCCAACCGAATTGAGGTCAGGAGGGTATGACTCCCGGAAGAGAACGTCTTCACATCAGTCGGGTATGTTTGTAACATTTGAATAAGAAGCAATTCACTGACAGCCAGGTATGCAATAAGCTGAGCCCTTAGAATACACGATACGGGCAGCAACTTTGCAAGTTCTCATTGTAACAGGAGTTCTAATTGTCATCACATTTCCCATTGCCACTCCATCCGCCCCTTGAGGCGATTGCTCTACCATTGAGTTACATCCAACGTTCAGCCTCGGTATTTCCCGACTTGTTAATTACCAATTAAAGCATTTTATTCAATGCCGCATTAAATGCTTTATCACATATTGAAATAAGGTAATTAATAATGGCTGAAGCTAGGGATATTTTCACACATGCAAGGCAACCTCATGAACAACACTCTTAGTAAAATCTGGTTTGTAATAGACAATACACAAAAGTAAATGCTAATAGTGCATTATCCAACGAGAGCACACTGTCAGTTGTTAAGATGAGAGTTTCATAATACCAATACGAGCATTTTAAGTTTCATACCACTATTTACGCTGGACCATGAGTCGAGTTTAAAACATGTATAATTATAGAAGTATAATTAAAGAATATATTGTTATGCTCGCCATGACACAATAATAAAGACAGTAATATCTGGGTGACCGAGCTTCGCTCGGCGTCCCCCTCCCCCCCCCCCCCCCTCCCCCATCTCTTTGTGACATATTGTTTTTTGGGAGAAGATACTTATTGAGATAAACTTGAAAAGCAAAGCGTTAACTAAATAACAATTTTTGTCGCAATTGTTAAGTCATTTCCGAGATATAATAGTTCTAGAGATACATATAAATATTTCATAGGCACCATCATTTCAGTCGTAAAAAGTAATAGATTGCATTTCTATTTCAAACATATAGACGGGACGAGCTGTAACACATAAAATAGCTAGGTCAATTTTCTTACTGTATTCTAATAGCCCCGGAAAAGGATTTTAAAACGCTAGCTCGTTTGCTGAAATCGATTAACAGAGAAATTATGACCGAAATAAGGTTTAGACTAATTGTGACTCTTACGCGTAAACTAAGATAGCTAAATCAACTTTCTTTAGATTTGCTGAAAGCTCTTGACGAGACCTTTAATATCCTGACTTGTGTATTTAAATTGGTCCATTAACTGAAAAATGTTCGCCAAAATAAAGTTTACAGTGATTGTGACTTTTACGCGTAAAAGCGCGGTCTTCAGGAATGACATCTATACAGGCTGGAAGTGAAATGATCCACCGGACTTTAACAGCGAATTTCTCATGTTGTGAATAACAAGAAAGTCTAATACCAAAATGTTGAAAAGTGTATATATATATTTTATTTATTTATTATTTGAAGTCGCTTCAACATAAAAGTCATATCGCGACTAAACATTGAGGAAAAAAAGGAAGAAACAAATCATGAAGTTTACATTGAATTTAAACATTAACTTTGCATGCTTTGATGAACTTGATGATTTTCTTGTGATATTGTTGATCACCCAAAGCTAGCTGAAGGTTCTCAGGAACTCCATACTGAAGTCGCTGGTGAGTGTATCTTGGGCAAACAGTGAGCAGATGCTGAACGGTAAGAGTAGAATCACACAGAGTACATTTAGGAGGAAGTTCACGGGACAGAATGTAGGAATGAGTGAGCGCAGTGTGGCCAATGCATAATCGGGTTATTAGCACCTGGTCTCGCCGGGTTAGTGTTCTAATTGTTGTAGACAGGTTAGGTATTGGACAGATATCATGCAGTTTGCTGTTGGATGTAGTTGTCCAATCTGTCTTCCATCGGTGTAGGATAGTTCTTTTAAGATGCCGTAAATAGTCTTCATGTGGTAGCTTAAGATCTGGTAAGCTTGGAGGATGCTTGGTAGCTTCTTTTGCGGCAGTGTCAGCAAGATCATTTCCTGGTATGTTACAGTGAGATGGTATCCATGCCAAGATTAGTTGTTTACCTGATGAAATAAGCTCACTGTATAATTCACGTATCTCCCTTACCAAGGTGTGGCAAGGAGATCGTTGTTGTATAGCCATTAATGCACTAAGGGAATCTGTGTATATAATGAATGATTTGAAGTCTCCATTCTTTGATATATAATCCATGGCGAAACGTATAGCAAACAGTTCACTAGAGAAAATGGTGAGAGTGTGTGGTAGACTATACATCATGGTGTGGTTAGGAGCAACCACCGCACAGCCATTATTGTTGTCACACCTGGAACCATCGGTATAAATTGGCTCAAAATTGGCATACGTGTCACACAATTCTTTGAACAGCATGATAAAACAAGATTTTTGGGTATGAGCCTTCACATATTTTGTCAAAGTGGTGTTGATGACAGGTAATTTTATTCTCCATGGTATATCATTAATGTTGAAGGTACGGGAAATGAAAGTTTATAAGTTTTCTTGAAAAATACTATTTTTGTCAAAAAATTTTATGATAACCTGGCTGAATTATTATTGATTTACGGTTCTTGACTTATGGTTATATTCATAGAAAATTCAATAAATGAATCCCTTTTCCTTTGACTTATTTCAATTGATTCAACGGCTTTTGTGTAACTTAAATTTAAAAGAACCCACAATTTGTTGCCTATCTTCCAAAGAATGAAGCGATGGCTGATAGGTCTAAAATCCACATGTAATACTTGTAACCATACAATTTGCATTCCTTGATTCCTTCACTTCTAAATTCGAAGTTCAAGAATGCAAGTTGTTGTCTTGCAAGGTGCATGAGAAGACAGTGTAAGCTCTCTCTCGCAATTACTAACAACCACTGATATCAATACTTACACAGGTGGCTGAGATTGGAATCACGAAGGGAAATTTCAAATCCAGAGATTATTGTGCCCAACGACTGAGGTTAGTTGCAGGTTTTCCTCAGTCTTTTGCTGGTAAATGCCGGAGAGATACTCAATTCGCTTGGAACGATTCCTTCCAAATGCCCTTCCCCAATTATCATTTTATTTCATGTATCACCAGTGTGCTCATCTGTACTCCTATATGCAACAAGAACTAGTATCAAAGGTTTATAAAAATAACAGATTACATCCATGTTTAGCAGGGTAAAGCAGAGGATTGTTTGAAGTGCCGAACATTTTACAAGCTTAGTATTCATTTACAACGAGTATTCGTTTCAAAAGATATGCAGCGTCACTTAGGGCCTCAAGTGAAGAAGAATATTGTGACATAAGTAGTACAATTTCCCTAAAGCATTTCTAAATTTCTTGATACTTTCATTTCCATACCTACGGAACGCTGTTTAAGAAGAAGCAACAATGGTAGTAATGTCAAAATGCGCATTCAAAGGTGTTTGCGATCATTATTAGTATATGTAGTAAAACGCGGATATTGTGCTTAATAAATAACTTAATCAATTTCACGCTTATTAATTACGTGATTATCTCATTTTTGTGCGTTTGATTCCTAATAATTTTAGTCTAAATATTTCGCAATCTGAATGTTGCTTTATCTGCTCCTTAGACTAATGCGTCGGAGTTAATTCCAATAAAAAGTTGTCTTGTATTCTTGAAAGATGCGCCTTTTAAATACAAAATTGAGTATTTCAGCGAACACGTGCGCATTTAAGTAAACACACATCAAATAGACGCATGTTTAAATTTTCCTTTTCTGCTTCAAAGGACCTTCAACGTTGTATTTCTGACAAATCTTACTTTTAATTTTGTGTTGAATGTAAGTCTCTGTCTTAGATAACCTATAGAGAAATCATATAAAGGGTATTTGAATCGCGGAACCGTTTTATCATTTTCTCTTTATCGAATGAAAGGACAAAGCAACAGACGATGGATATAAATATTGCTTAGTTTTGATCAGAGAGTGTAAAACAATTTCAGTGGCTCTTTTGTTTATGTATAAGCCCGCATGTTTTCGTTTAATGGCGCAGTTATATTAACAGATTTACTAACAATAGAGGGATGAAAGAAATGAGCAAAATACGGGTAAACCTATTGAAATCCGTTTAAATTCCGATTTGTTCTGACTGAATGGTTACATTCAAGTACAGCGGGATGCAAAGCTCTTGTAAATGCAATGCTCAACTACAATGGTACGCTACAATGCATGCACAGTATTTCCTACGAGTAATTTATTTTCTGATAATAGGCTTTCATGCATTACAGTACGCACAACATTAAAAGCGTTGTCGTTTGATCTCTGAACTTTATGCAGAGTTCGTTTCGTTCCGCGAAAGTGAGTTTTAACTGGTGCAGAATGGACAGCGAATTGGTGTTGATACCGCACGATGAGCCGCTAATTAAAGTACGCTTACTTTAAGTTTTGTGGTAAACATTTCAAACACGGTTGGTATTTGCAGATATTCATCCATAAAGTTCGTAAAAATCTAAAAGTGAGAAGAAGGGAATTATATCTTTCAAAATTCACAAATAATTTCTAGTCAGTTGCTTCAGTTAGCTCTGGACGACATTTCTATCCCTTCTGCATTACTTCTATTTATCCTATGTCCTAAAGAGCAGTGGTGTCATTCAGGGGAATAGGGCAGTTACCTTTTCCCCTTCCTGCTATCTCTTCGCTAGGGACGTAATAGACATGAAGGCAGGAGGATTTCGGTTGGCATTTCAAATAGCACATGTTGACACTCAACACAAATTTTAAAGGGGTGCAGATGTACCATATTCACCAATACCAGTTACCTTTACCCTGCACGACCACGCCACTAGTATAAAGTGAATGGAACGGGAAAAGAGCAGAATGGGAGGTCAGTCACTTTTTGGCACCTCTGTCCTAGATCCTTAATTCTATATCTTCCTTTCACTCTGCTGGATGACACAACCATTGGTGGGAAATGTTTACCTAAAAACTTTCTGTAGATGTCATAATACTCATTAGACGACACATAAATATTTCACAAAGTATTAATTTTAAATAAAGCTTTTCAAACTGTGATTTATATATCCATATATGTACCAAAAAATTTAGATGCTGTGTTTTCTGATATACTATTTAAGCAAAAGGTGAATGCATTGGTTAGAAAGAGCAAGTAAACCCTTGCGGAACCAGGGAATGGGGCATCGGAAGTACAGTTAGATAAGGAAAACACCCGCAGTCTCGAGTTGTATTTTACTGGTGCCATGATGCTTGTAAATATATCGCTTTCATTGTAGGGCTGTACATTCCCACTATCGCCTTGTCTGTCACTCTCCTCTGATTCAAAGTTTTGACGAAGTTACTGATTTGTGAACTAAACCATCAAGTACATTCATATCATGACCGACTAGTGTCTATGAAACTGTAAGCAAAATACCGTAATACCGCGTTAAGATTGTATTGCTTTGTCTTTGAATTCTCGTTCACGTCTGAACGAAGTAGGCATGACATTGAAATTATGGCTTCAACGTCTTGGACTCGATGAACCGGGCTGCTGAGGCAGGAGCAAAGGGGAGGTTGGTGATCAAAGAGGCATAAGTGAAGGAGTTCGTAATAAAATACAAAGAGAGGGTAGAGCAATAATCATTAAATCTACGGCTGGTAAAACTGTTCAAAAATGTCTAAGTATTAACGATCTATAACGTGTCCAACAATAAATATATTTATTATCTACTCAAACTTCTCTTTTCCATATAATATTGTCCCTATCACGAACACTAGTCACGTCTCGTTGGCTACAGTTGTAGCATAGGTTGTTGTGGCGTACAACTAATTTATTATTCAGCATGATCCTTTATCTTATTATATTCCAAGAGAACAATCAAATGTTCATTTTCATTACCATATGAATAAAATATAGGATAATGAAAGAATGTACATATATCAAGACAGTTTTTAATGATTTTTTGCTTAACCTTGGATTATGCAGGCTTGTCTGTCATACAAAATCATCCAAAAATGTGTATAGCCAAAGTAAAAATAGTGAGTGCAGAAGAATATATTTCAGAAGGCAATTATAAGAAAGAGTGTTTATATATGTACTTATAAGAAGAGCTCGGATTTTTATGACAGGTTATATTTTCTCTAATATCTAACCATAGTGAGTAGGGGAAGTACTGCATTCGACCCAAAATTTCGATGATACATAATAGTAGCATATACAAGAATGAGTTTATTTCCTGGGAAATAACAAGAGTGTGAAAGAATAATGGCGGCGCCGTGGTTAAGTGGTTAGACCGCTCACCTACCACCTAGGCGGGACCCGCATGTGGTATTTATGGTGGACGAAGTGGCGTCTGGGCGAGTTTTCTCCGGGTTATCCGGTTTCCCCCGCCATTCATGCCACCAATTGCTCCATTATCACCCTTTAAATCATCCATTACACCTGCATTTCATATCATCCACTTCCTCACTATCATACCTGGTGCTTGGATGGCCACTTGCTTCCAGGTCTTCACTCTGCTTGGTCCAAAGGTCACTCTGCTCCCCGACAGGCGTCTGACCCTAGGAAATGGCTTGTAAGTCCTAGGGGGTGTAAGTACTACATAAGGAAAGGGTAATCAGGGAAAGAAAGAAAGGAAATGAAGTCCTGTAAGTAAAGTGTAGGATATTCTCAGTGTTCTTGTCTGTTATGTGCTGCTCACGATAGTTGAAGCCTGGGCAATTCCTGCTCGCTTCACTTAAAAGCAGAACAAAGTTCACAGGCATCAAGAATTGGGACTGAAAGGTTGATTGAGCAACAATAATTAGTACATATTACTCATCAAAGAACTAATCTATCTAGTGATGTAATATTTACAGTTAGGCTACAGTTACCTGCAACTTTTACCCTCCAGCTAAAGGTAACTCCAGATTACTTTTGATCGCCACCGCCGTGCTAAATGTATCCGTTGTAAATACAGTGGAAATGTAATAATGTAAATTATATCAATTCAACCAAATTTTGTAGCTTTATGGAAACACTATTGTTCGGATGAAACATTTCCTATGACACCAAAACATTAGTATTCTTTACACACGTACCATATAGGAGCCACAAATAATTTGCGTTTTGATACAATGTTTTCGGAATATTATGTGTGTATAATGGACAGCGAGTTTATGAAAACGAAACACTTATTTTGGGACATTCAAACGCAAAGAGGAACTGAAAGAAGGACAAAGGAGAGTTGAATGTATAAAAGTGTGAAACAAAGAACTGAGTTCAACAATTAAAACAATATTAATATCCTGGAAATGACATTCATTATTTCTACATGAGTTATTTTTTTTATCAAGCGAACTCTACAGATGCTATGAGCACAAAAGTGCTTTTGTTAACGCAGTAAAAGTAGGTATTCAGAAAGGATGTTCATAAATGTGTCAAAAAGCTTTAAACAAAAGTAGTGATCAACAAAAATCCAGCTGTTTGCGTCACAGTTGTAAGTAGTGTTTAAATAAAACTCATAAAGCGGTATTTTCGGAATATTTTCCTCGCTCCTTTCTGTGTTATAATTCCATCTCTCTCTCTCTCTGTCTCTCTCCCCCACTCCCAAGCATACATTTGCACTACATATACACACCTCATTACAGCCATGCTGACTACTCGTGTTTCTGCTATGAGAAAGACATGATGTTCTTAATTAAGACGAAATACGTAAAATATGGTTGCAAGTGCACAAAAATACCATGGTTATTTTTACACATTATGCTAATGAATTACAGTTATAGAAAATATTAAAAACTAGTATTTTGTTGCAGAAATTTCATTCAGATATAAAGTTTCTGAATCTTGTATTACAACAAAGTACTTTACAAATCATTAAAAAATGTCCCGACAGCTTCAGAACTCGAACGGAGACAACCGCATTAATAGTAAGCGAACATAAAAATACTTATTGCACTTAAAATGAAACCCATCCATAAAATACTACGTTTCCATGGAGAATTCAAGTCAACTTGAGTTCTCATTCCGGATTGAGTAATACATGGACTCACGGATTCAGATCAAACTGAATCTGTAGATCTCATCCTCTTGGAATCTTAGGGACCGGATCGAAACTGTGTTGGCTGAAAACATCTACGGATTCTAATCGATTTGTATCCGCCAAAATACTAACTTCTACTTTACTCGTTCTAACACGCTGTACGTTCGTCAGTTTGCGTTCTTAGCGAAAGTGCTGCAATAAAACACAACAACAAAGCCACTTTATGTATGTTTGCTTGTTTCTACAGTCTCGTAATATATTCTTTTCAAAACATTTACTAACCTCAGACCTTGTTCAAACACGCAGAAAAAATATTTTTACAGTTTGCTCAAAATAAACTGGGTGAGCAATATAAAAGCTTCAATTATTTATGCTTGAGCCTTGCATATCTAAATCAATCTCATTCCGGATTCAACTCAACATGTAAACACGGTTAGTATTGAGAATGGGATTCGGCTCAAATCCATTTCAATTTCCCAAGGAAAGTACTAACGGCTCCTCATTCTAGCTTGCAATAAGATAGTATAATCATAGTATAATCAATAATTTTTCGAATTATTGTAAAATCTTGAGTAAGAAATGAAATCAGAAACTTCTATATTTTTAACTGCCCGTATGAACTGTAATTGGAAATCATAAATCTTTCTTTAAAAAAAGATATCTTGTTATACATTTTGAGACAGTTAATTCAATTCCAAAACACACACACACACGCACACAGCACATACATTACAGAAGGAGATTGGAATCTGCAACTAAAGGACAACAAACAGACAACCACATCAGTTGTTTCTCCATATCACTTACATGGTGCTTGCATAGCGTTACCGTTTCATAAAGCTCATAAGGCAAACATTCTTTTTCATTTTATTTTCTGAAAATAATAAGTGCATTAATTGGCTTATGATGAACATACGAGTAACTTCAAGTTTTAGTAAAGCTCTCTTGTGCTTACTGCGTAAATAACTACAAAGAAAATGCAATTTTAATACAAGAGCAATATTGATGCAACTTTATATTTTATTATTCCCTTTGAACTGCTGTTGGAAAGAAAATTGTTGCTCTGATATTTGTGTAAACCCTGCTTAATCTTCTTTCCCAATGGAAAAAATCTTTCCACATTTCAAAGGAAATGGGGCTTAGAATAATCTTTTCCTGTGCTCAGCTCTGGAGCTACACGTGTTTCATTTCTCAATATATTTTCGCTTGCTTTTTCCCCTTTCTTTGTTAGATGAAATCTTACGTGTACAACGAATATCCACGCAGCAATAAGAATGTCGTTGTATTCAGTTCCACTGTGCTTCTCGCAAAGAATTAAGTTAAACTTATAAGCTCTGTATATATAATTTTCCAGTCCAGAGAATAAATAAAAAGATTCGTGAAGTAAGCCATGAAACTATCAGTGTCATTATGCATTTCGGGCCCTAATGACCTAGTTGTTGACGGGCCCTTAAACACAACTCACTCACTCATTATGCATTTGCTTAAAGAATAGCTTTGAATTTAAAGTACCCTTTTAGCCACTGTACTCCACTTTGTTTATTAACATATGTCAGTTTACATTAGTTTAAACAAACTATTTATTTTTCTTTGCGCTTAATGGCCGCTAAACATGTATCCCAGTTATTTCAAGAGAGATTGCAGTGCCCAACTTAAGTGTAAAATTTACAAAGAAACAAATATGAAATTAATATGTATTTCGAGAGTTGCATATTTAAGAACAAACACATTTTATTACCTTTTTTGACTAAACACTTTCTCCCGGTGCTATAGGCAACCTTAGATATTTTTATACTCTGAACTAAGTAGAATACACTTCATTGCGTTTAATAGGCTCCCATATATTTGTAAAACAGCTATTATCATTTCGGGAGAATGTACTACGTTGTCTTTTTCTGCGTAAATAATGTCCTAAGATTGGTCAAAATGTTGTTCAAACTGAATGCTGTTTCAGCTGCACATTATTTCTTGAAAATTTTATCCGGAACAGAATGGCACCCCATTTCCTGTTAACCTTCAACACACAGGGAAACTCATGTTTATTGAAGCTACTTTATCATGCATCTTTTGAGTAACTTTGTTTCGATATGCGGAAGCTTTATGCGAGAAAGATGGTCCCTTAGTCTCAAAGATATATAATTATTGTTTCGAGAGGTTTTGGCCATTTATTCAAGTTTTTGTTAACGAACTGGAATCCGGTGATAAAATTGAACATATGTGAAACACTGAGTTCTTTGAAGGACTACACGATATATATGATGATGCTGGTTAGGCCAAAAAAAATTCTGACTGGCCTAGTATTCCTCGAAAATTTATAATTTGCTTCGAATACGTTGCACTGTAACATTTCGTTAGGTGTGTAAACATTCTCTAAAATGAAACTCTGATGAGCTTTAAGCCAGGGCTAACTGGTGCTCACTGAGCGTAGCCTGCTCATGACTTTGCACTGATAACTGTATGTTTAGTAGGCAAAGAAAATGAAGGCCGCTTAAGGTATTCTAAGAGTCACCCAGGAGTCCTCTAAGTGACAGTCAAATGTTAAACGCTGGTCACTATGTGTGCGTTTGAAGTTTTATTCTTTTTGTATAGCCAAAGGGCAAAGAAAAATTAATTTGTTACAAATTATATGCAAGAAAACAGAAAGGCGTTTCAACTAGGTGTATTGTTATTATTATTATTATTATTATTATTATTATTATTATTATTATTATTATTATTATTATTATTATTATTATTATTATTATTATTATTATTATTATTATTATTATTATTATTATTATTATTATTATTATTATTATTATTATTATTATTATTATTATTAAGATTACTACTACTACTACTACTACTACTACTACTACTACTACTACTACTACTACTACTACTAACTAGTATTGATTTATTAGAGTTCAACCAATGATTCTAACTCTACTATAAACAAGATACTACAGAAAAAGAACACAAAATAATTTTCATTATCTAGGCTTAAATTTATTTAATAGTTTACCCGTTGATATAAGAAAGTTCTCAATCCAAATGTTCAGGAGACGGATCAGAGCAGCATTGATAATTAATCCTCTGTATAGCGTTAAGGAGTTCTATGAAATTGATGTATTTTAATTTTAATTGTGTCTCCTTTTTAACGACGATGCTATACATGCTTGTACATGTTCAATGCTAATGAAAATACCTAATACCTAGTTTAATCTTGAATTCTCATGTTGATCCTGACGTGTTTGATAAATTTAAAAGGTAAAAGTTATGGAAATACTATCTAAGTAAGTGTTCCATGTTTTGTCCAAATTGAAAAAAAGATAAAAAAAAAACAGATCTACGTTTATGTGCTATATTTTTCCTTGAGTCTTACAGTTTACCAATAATACAAAAGTATACAACATTAATTCGAAATGAGGAGGGCTTTAATTTCTTGTACATATATTTTTATCAAAATCATTAGAGCCAATTCCATGTAAGTTCACACCAACATACACGTACATTCACATTACAGGCAGCTGTCATACGTGTTGCTGGTTGCATATGCACAGAGGCGCACGTCTCGCCTTGGTTTCCCATCTCAAGTTTGAACACTGCATCACACTAGTTCATAGACATGCACATGTGCACAGAGAGAGAAAGAAAGAGAGAGAGAGAAAGAGAGAGAGAGAGGATGGAACTTCAAGCACAGCATATAATGGAAACTTTGTAAAATGTTACTCTTGCCAACAGTGAAAACTCAACTGAAATGAAATAACTATATCGACCACGCTGACAAAGAAAGTGACAGTAAAAACTGTAATGAACTCTAGTTTCTAAGAGAAGTAATTAAAAATATTTAATTATAATTATATTTTATAAACATTCGTTGTCAATCCCTTCCCGTCTTCGAAGATCCGCTTATGATAGAGTGATGAAGTTTTAGGCAACAATAGCTCAGTGTACTTTGTTGCTATTTTTAGCCCGGAGTCGTAGCAACAAGAGGAAGGGACAAGCGGAGCATGTTTCGTTTAAGCGTAGTTCCAGTCTGCTACAAACTGTGCTCTGGTCGTGTGTTGAAAAAAAGAAAAATTGGCCTCGCCGTCAATCACTTGAACCAGGATCTCAAAACGGTATACAAAAAGCACTTGTTAAATCCACGAATATAACTCTCCCTGCTCTTCACATATAATTGAGCCTAATGTAAAATTTTGCTGACGACATGGACATAACTGGTGAAGCATTTCTCGATTTGTGCTAGAAATGTCCACGTCTTAGTGAGGCAAAAATAAAATATGTCCTCAAAGCTACATTTCTTAGATTCTCGATTGGATTTCTTTCCTTGTACCAACAATTTTGGACGTGGAAATGAGATACCAGGGAAAGTGGAGTGCATCAATGTTAGCCGATTACAGCCGGACACCAGCCAGTGATCACCAGCAGAAAATACAAACGCCAGGCAAAGCAGTTGCGCCTTCAGTGACCTTACCTTCAGGGAGGTAAATGGATTCATAAGCTTATATAGGAAATAACTTATAGTTATCATAGCCTCAAAATGGAGAGTTAATCTTGCATTTTCAGCAAAATTTTCGTCATCAGCACATTTGAAAACATTTTGTACATTTCTCCAAAACTTTATCTCTATTAAGATGACAAAGGGCAAAAAAAATAAAAACTGCAGGGAAATAGTTTGTAAAAGCCGTATAAAAATAAATGATAGGGACAAAACCTTGGGAGTGTAATAATATTTTAACATCTGTGCCATATAATAGGCGGAGGGTGTCTTGCATTGTACCAAAACATTATATGTGGACATTTTATTTTACGAAAGAAACACGTTTTAAAGGCCCTGAGAGCAAAACGAAGTTTTAAAGTAGTGTCATAGTGTGTTGGGTATCTTTTAAATAATGCCATGAGAAATATATCATACATATTTACAGAATTTACATGCAAAAGTTTTTTTCATTTCTAATTCTCAAAAGTAGTTCTAAGGATAGTTTTGTACTAAAATGTACACACGAGTTTTAGGTAAACATTAAGTCTTAATCTTTATCATTGTTACTAACTTTATGTAAGCGAAAAACCATGAATGATAGATAAGATCTTACCGCAGAAAAACTCAAATCTAAACCGTACACTAAGAACGAAATAGTTCCTGTTACAATTAATACTTTCGTAAATGTTAGAGATTTGATTTCTACATTTCAAAACCTTATATTTATTACTATTGCCTTTGATGATGTGTTGCATAATTTAAAGTCGTTATATACCGGAATGTAAGCTATACTAGATTACACATCACTAGACAAGGAAAATAGCATGACTAATAGACACTCAACTTTTATAGGACTGCATAATGTACCATACAACAAAAGTGAGATGAAGGAATTCACTCTTGGACGATATGAGTTGTTGTCTACAACTCGGTGATTGCCTGAATGGCAAAGTTTTAGCGGCATGTTTGTCCCTGCGGCTGTTTCCGAGACCCTGTGCCTCCCTTTCTCTCTCTTGATATCGCTTTAAAGGGCCAATCTCACCCCCTTCTCCAAAGTACCGGATTGTTCAAGTGCCAACCGCAAAGTCCACATCACAGCAATATACCCTTCGGTGAAAAACCTTTTGTCTTCTGTTCACACTCCAACAATTAGGAACTAATTTGCAAATTACAGATTATAGCTTTAATTAAATCCCTTACTGGAAGCGGTACAGCCCACTAAACACAAAGGCCGAGGGCAGGCATCTCTTAAGACTTCCATAAAGGGCCAATCATATCTTACATGGGCTTTCCTGGAGCACAAGGAATTTTACTAATCGTTATTGTCTGAGAACAATCTTTCCAATAAGCTACGCTGGTCTTTAAGACACGTGTGTTGACGTAAACGAATGTTCGAATTGGTACAGTGCTGAAAAAAAGTACATGTGTTGAACTTATATGATCTTCTCTATTCACTCTTCTGCAAAATATTCTTAAAAGCGCTTATACCTCTATCACATGTTAGCCAGGATAAAAATTTAAAGAATTTTTAAAGTTTTGTAGGTAGAAGGAAAATATGGGAATACATTAAGCTGTAACATACAGTTAAATGTTTTACATCTAGTCGTTATGCAATGACTTTGAAATTCCATTCTCCCTGCATGACCAAGGAAGAATTGAATAAAGACCTTCCATTCGTGAAAAGTATAAGTACTGAAACATTTAGGCAAATTTAAGTAATATTTCCGAAATGGTTCATTCTACAAAAATATGTAAATTGTGTGCTTTAACGAGATCTACATTTTTATGCAGTAAGATTTTTTTTCTGTCTTTTACGGTTCACCAGTTGTGTAATGGTCATCAAGACTAAACAGGACTACATGGGCTATATCCAGAATACTCAAAATATATATTTCATTTGTCATAAAATATCTTAAACATGTGACATTTTAATAAAAATTGCTACAGCTACTTTTGAGAAAATGAACATTTTCCAAATATTTTTTATGTAAGGGGTAGCTTAGTGTGGAAGAATTGTCTTCAAGGTCTTTATGTCGCATTCTTATAAGATTATAATATATATATATATATATATATATATATATATATATATATATATAATATACCAATTTTATTTTTAACTGATCTTTGGTTTGTGAGTTCTGCTGTTCACAGGCTGTTCTCCCTCTCTCTATCTCTGTCTCTGTCACACACCAAACATATGGACCGTTTTCCAAAAATGCTTATTTTTGACCCAGAGGGTCTCAAAGCACGTACTTTCGGTGAAAACTCCACATTGAATTTTTGGGTGGAATACAATGTTTTCCTTACTTAACTATATGTAGCAGAGAAAGTAATAACTGAGGGCTGTAAATATTTAAAGTATCACTAGTGCCTTACGACACACGAAGTTAATATATCTTGATTCACATCTGTTGTGTTACACTGCAAATGGACGTATGCTTCTAGCTGAGACATAATACATTAAGTTTTTATAGATAACGGTAGGATAATGCAAACAGTGTAACAGTTTTATTCCCTAAAATATGCAGGTAAATATCCAAGAAGAAAATCAGATTTTTAAAAACCTTTGGTTTTTGGTTACACGAGTATATAAACAGAGGGGAATACATTACATGGTAGAAGTGGCTCAGCACCAGGGTTCTACTTTAAACTTTGAACTGTTACTTGAAGAAACACTTCAAACCGCTGATGCCCAAATAGTCTTATTCATGCAATTACTCTATAACAGCATTGTATATTTATACAAGTTGTTTCATCAAAAAGTTATTTTGTTTATTAATAGTGCTGTCAATTACCAGAATCATTCTTCTTCCTTTGGTGTCCCGGAAGTTTGTCTCAAGAGTTCTTTTACGTGCCAATAAGTCTGCTGACATAGGGCTGTCATTTTTAAGCACATTAAAAACCATTCCAAGATCGGTGCAAAACACAGCCGATCTTACGATTTGTAGAGCAGGTTATGTTTTACAATTCTATAAATGTGTTCTCCTAAGGAAATAAGTTTAACTGACTGTTTTTAAATAAAAGAAAGGAAAAAGAAAGGAGAAAACAGCAGACATTATTCCGGTCCCTCTTAAAGGGGACAAGTTATTCAACCAAGCCAATCAGAAGGAAAAAGAGAAAAAGTGGAACGTTTCCTGTGGCCGCCGCAATTTTCAATTACTTTTTTTTAATAATCTGGTCGGAGGTGTGGGTCGGCTTCTTTTCACACAGGCGTTGAGACCTGCCTACGCTGGTATATTACGCTCCCCGGATAGATTCCTATACTCCATCAGATCCTTGATCTACTTGTCAGGTCCAACACGGATTTAATAGGATCTGGGTATATTGTCTCCATATCGGTTTCCAGTGGTCCGGATATGGATACCATCACGAAGCTGACTGCATACCGGACCAGGCCTCTCAGCAGGGATCGGAAGCGGTCCTCCGCACCAGGCGCGTTACCACAGCGCTACGGAGGTGGTCTTTAAGTTGATGCCAACAGCACGTGATGTTTACAAGTGGTCACTCATCCAAGTACTGATCACGCCCAATACTGCCTAACTTCAGTGATCGGTCTTTGAAGCATGGAATCTACCAAGTTCCTGAAATAAGTAGTACTTCTGCCAGTGATTTCCAGGTGTCCTCCAATGCATGCCATAATTTTACAGCGTACGTGAACGTGGGACATCGCGGAAATGTGTTCTTCATTTTTGTCCAAACTAGTGACTTCCGAGCACATTACATCTGTTCAAAGATATTCGTGTGCATTTACACGATAATCTGATAGAGGTTTTCAGGAATTCCAGGAGTGATATAAATGTTAATCGTTTACGAGTTGTGGCTCTGTGCACACATGCATGCGTAGTATAGGTTGCGCGTTCGTTCTTGACGAATGACCTTGAGCAGAAATCCAATGAGTGAGCCCACCCTTAATAAACAGGTCAGCAAATGTTTATGCTACGATAACAGACACCTCTGTTTTTCTCTGTCGCGTTTGTGTATACAGTCGACTGCAGAAGTTTTGTGCGGTACGGATGTATGTATGCATGCAACGAAAATAGCAATTCAGACGAGGGAGAGATGTCGGGAATAGAATAAATGCAAGAAAGTTAAGTGGAAACAGTTATAGAGGTATAGTGTATAATACGTGTGGCTGATATTACTGCAAGTGTCATAAATTGATTTGTAGTGTTGTACTACTTCAGCTCAGAAGCATGTCCGTCATCTCACTGCAGACTGTACCTCCTCTCTCTCGTTCCCGCAAAAGCTGAGTAGAGACTCGCATTCAACCTTTCATATAAAATTTTCATTCGTCAAGAAGTAACGCGCGACCTATACAAAACGTATTATAAATATAAAGTAGCGAACGTGTGTCGGAATGCAACACGTAACGTATATAATAAATACATATGTGGCTATATGCATGTGCATATGAAGCAGCTGCCTAACAGAACATATTAATGTTTACCATTTATCATTATCATTATTATTATCACTATCATTATAATTATTATCATTATCGTTCCTCGTATTATTATTATTATTATTATTATTATTATTATTATTATTATTATTATTATTATTATTATTATTATTATTATTATTATTATTATTATTATTATTATTATTATTATTATTATTATTATTATTATTATTATTATTATTATTATTATTATCATCATTATTATCATTATTATCATTATTATCATTATTATCATTATTATCATTATTATCATTATTATCATTATTATCATTATTATCATTATTATCATTATTATCATTATTATCATTATTATCATTATTATCATTATTATCATTATTATCATTATTATCATTATTATCATTATTATCATTATTATCATTATTATCATTATTATCATTATTATCATTATTATCATTATTATTATTATCATTATTATTATTATCATTATTATTATTATCATTATTATTATTATTAGCATTATTATTATTATTATTATTATTATTATTATTATTATTATTATTATTATTATTAACAATTAAGTTAATATTCCTATTACAAACATAATATTTAACGAAGTTCACAATTTTATTATTAACACACAAATGATATATGGCTTAGACTGATATGACAATTAAAGCCTATTGTTAGTATACCAAAGGAGACTTGCCTCAAGTAGGGCAATAGGATAATGCTAGAATGTTTTAAAATAAAATAACTAAAACATAATTATTATTATCTAATGTAATAATCACTAGATGTATTTTTCCGTTTCTGTTGTCATTTTATACAAAAGAATTATATCTGGTATTATTAATTCTCAAGAATATTTGCAATGACGTTTGTAAATAAGATATGAAAGATATGCTAAATTTTTTATCATATGAAAAAGTAGTGCCAAACGTAATAAAGAACACTAAAATTTACAGTGAACTTTTTATTAGCATTTTAGTTAAGTACACATCACAAAAGCCCAGTGAAATATGGGCTCATTCAGAAGGGATCACTTTAATTGTAGTATATTTTACGTCAGTGTGTCTGAAATTGCATTTTAGAGTCCTCTTAGGACCTGAAAAATAACAAATCAGAGCATTCATTCTTATTAATTACAAAATTTCCACATCTCAGTTTTAGCTAGGTTTGCTGTTACTATGAAGTGCTGATGTTAGTAACTTAGCATCAAAATGCGAGTAGGTACAATAATATTTTATGTCACTGTATATCTGTATATTCGCTCAGTTAAAAGACACATGGTGTCTGTCTAATAAGTAGTTCAAAGCAACACAGGCAAAGCTTAATTTCATATGCATGACGAACATCTGTTCATTTTTTAAAAGCACGTTCGGAAACAACATGACTTGCCTACAAGGTTGTTAAAATTTGACAATGGTTTAGATATGGTGGTAAATGCGTGCTCAGAATTTTGTAACGTACCAACTTACATGCATTAACAGTACCCATAAACGAGGACAAAGTTCCGAC
Source organism: Tenodera sinensis (assembly GCA_030765045.1). NCBI lineage: Eukaryota > Metazoa > Arthropoda > Insecta > Mantodea > Mantidae > Tenodera > Tenodera sinensis. The sequence continues at coordinate 142,081,577 of CM060965.1, read as the reverse complement.
CTTCTACACGTTATAGAACTTATATCTTTGTTGAAATTGGCACGTATGATCATATGGGTTTGCGTGTAGTAGTACTATTTCGAATACCTTTATTACACATGATGTGGCGATTGTGGGTTGAAGAGGTATATTGGCACTATCTGTAAACCATAGTACTGTCCTACAGGTGCACAACAACTAACGCAAATTGACACAACAGAGCCTCTAGGTTTAAATGCCAAAATGACTTATTCTTGCTCAGTGAACTATCTAATGCTGAAATAGATGAAATAATTCTAAGAGAGGAACCTCACAACACAGAATAAACAAGGAAATATGTTTGGAATCAGTTTGAAAATTTGTTTATTACACGAAATTATAAATTAATAGCAGATACTCCAACTACTTACTTTACTAACATCTTAAAAGATTGAAACATCTACATGATAATATTGTATGCTCTGCCAATGGACGATGATGTATGCATGTCCACCTCAGTTTTCTTTAAGTAATTGCACTACAACATTTAAATAACGTGCCATAGCTCGTATCAAACTTTAATCCTGATGCAACTCGTGATCGTTAAACTCTCTAGATAAATTGACAATCACTCATGCCATTACTTATAATTATTTTGTTACTCTCTCAACGCTAGTGGAACACTATATTCATTGAACCTGATTTGAAAATAGGTATGCATGTATCAGGATTAAGCAAACGGAGATTTTTGGTACTCATCTTCAAACTAATTGCCAATGAGCTGTAGAACGCTCTATAGTACGTTAATCTTAATCCCAAAAATTATAAATGAAACACTGATCCATTCACTGGCATAAGAAATAATAATATGACAACGGTATGTAACATAAATTCTGCTTACTGAATAATGTTGTGATTAATCAAAATAAAACAATAATAAAATGTAATTTAAGGCCACAGGTTATGTGCTGCTGCTATTTTTCAAACACCACTCTCAAATTAAAATCCTAATTTGGTCATCATCATTCTTAGTAGACTAAGGTGCTTTTCTAATATAAACTCGCTTTTATTTACAAGAGTAAAAGTAATTTCCACTTATATTCTGTTTAAAAGAATGACAATATGATCACATATTGTATTCTTAATATTAACTATTGAATTGCAGAACAAAGTTTAACGAAAGGTAAAAACAGCCTTTTTAGAATAACCTGGTTAACAGATGCCCTTTCACCTCATATTAACCTATTATATTATTTTTAATATAAAATAAATGACGGATGAGTTATACTTATTGTACAAAGGGTTATTATTACTATTATTATTAATTATTATTATTACTGTTATTGTTGCTATTGCTATTGTTGTTGTTGTTATTATTGCTATTATTATTGTTATTATTGTTATTATTATTATTATTATTATTATTATTATTATTATTATTATTATTATTATTATTATTATTATTATTATTATTATTATTATTATTATTATTATTATTATTATTATTATTATTATTATTATTATTATTATTATTATTATTATTATTATTATTATTATTATTATTATTACGACACTGTTCGGACCCTAATGACCTAGTTGTCGATGGGCCCTTAAGCCACACACACTCACTCGAGACACTATATCAAACGCGATATCACATTTTTATACGCTATTATCTGCATCGTACTTAATGTATGTGAGTGAAATAGTCATCATTAGTTCCATGTGTACTGCTAGGACAGCATAAGCCTAAAATAGCTCGCCAAAGCAGCAAGCATACACTAACACATTTAAAAGTCGGTTGCAATCACTACAAATATTAAGGTTAGTCGTAAACAATTATTTAAAAATAATTCTGAATCTTGAAGAGAACTACGGTTTTTGTGTAGTAAACACTGGTTGTGTTTTAAGATTAATCCCTGATAAATTATGCGAAAATGCAGAAGACTTCAGAGCCTATTTCCTGAAATGTTAAGGTACACCGCTATTTTATTTGTCGTGTAAATATTTTAAATATAGGTATAGTATATTTGTCAACATCGTTAGAGCCATTTTCTAGGAAACGAAAAATTGGTATCACATGAGTCAAGACAAGCCTTCTTTTGTTTACTCACAAATATAACACATTCAAAGAAAGACGAAAATAAGAAAAAAAATGAACATCTCTGTTATAGTAAGTACCACGAAGTGTAACAGGAAGTATTATAAGACCGTCAACAATCTTGGCCTTTCCTAATTTTTTTCAAAAGTGCCCAAAACTTGGTAAAAGCTATTTTAGATGTAAAAGGCGAATTGTGGCATGGTGAGTTTGTCAATATTCATGCCGTCCAAGCTGTCAAAGATTTAATTTTGGTTATACTATTCACACGCATACACATACACACCAAATCAGTTATTTTGGGTTCAGGAGGTCGCAAAACATGTTTTAAATAAAGTCTTTAAATCCTATTGTTGAGTGTACTGCAATAGCTCCACTATCTTCAAGGTACCTGAAGATAAACGTACCGTCAGGTGCCCTCAAAATGTGTATAAGGAAATGAAAATACCTCGATCAGGTTGAGCAACCTGCCACCGTGGTGGTATGCATCAATTATACCGTTCTGACCAGAAGCGGATCTCCCATTTCCTGCACATGTCCGTCATTTTAATTTTCCTATTCGCCTACATATTTACGAGTATATATATAAAGTGTTGTGGATCTCTCTAAATTGTTTTATGAAGTCCTAGCATTCAAACAGCTTATTATAACGACATAAATCGAGTGAATTAGCCAGTCCTAGAAGTGAATTACGTAATTATCATGGCCACAAGATAGACAACACAATTTTCTCCAATGTACCTATAATAAAACCTGAAATCGTCTCAAGCCATAAAAATGTTCGACTGAAAGAAAATACAGCACTTACAATCTAACTTTAAATTACCATACTAAGAAGTGATAAATGTTTGCATAATTACCGGCTCCGAAATGTGTACCAGTAATGTGGTTTCATAATTTCAAATTTCGTTTACCCATCTACAAAACATTTTCTTTAATTTTTCCTTGGAGTTGATAAACTATCAGCACTCTTAGCTTCGTCCAAGATGTCAAGCAGAGCATAATCCGTATTTTCAATGATTTTATTAATATATTCAATTTTCCCCCATAAGTTGAAGTGGGATTACCGCCTCCTACTCCGGTCCACTATGCTAAGCGGAATGCTGCTTCTCAGGTGTCTTACGTGCCGCGGCTGCTCTGCATGGACCATAATTTCTGGGTATGCGTGGGCATTTTCACATAAAAGCCAGAACTCTCGTTGAAACACTTATTCACAATCAAGTAATGTTTTAGATTTGCCGATCGCTATTAGAATTGTTACGTCGTTACTAAGACCGAAGATTGTTTACTGTGAAATCTAACGTGTCCTCACACTCGAGGGTCCGGCAGGCAAGTCTGTGTGACTGACCTGACCACTCGGAGATCTGGAAGGCAAGTCGTTGCTTTGCGCACTCAGGGTAATAAGTCACCTTTAAATTTACCCTCATTTACCCATTAAAAACTCAGCTTCATCGCTATCAATGCCTTTCGCTTCTGAATTGCCTTCTACACCGGCAACGAGGTTTCGCTGAAGCATACGTGACAATCCCTTGTTTTCCTGGCTCAGCACACCTGCACTAAGGGATTTCCAGGAAAACTGGTCCTACTGGGTTTTAGTCTGTTACCTGGCGCTTGCCACTAATTACCTGGTTGTGACATTCTGTGTCCCTTCTGATAATTTTAACCGTGAACAATATTCCCATGTCCGTACCTTTTATACATGCGATGAATGTAATATTTCCCGATTATTAATTCTGCCATGTGAAGTCCTATTATTTGCAACTATGACGTTCACAATTTTGGCTTCAAAGTATTGAAACAAATGAACCCAAAATCTACTTAGAGACATATTACTTCATACATCTGTGATCTCTGACACATCCATTTATTTAGCAAATTTATTAATTGATTTTACGTACTTTAAAGCTAAAATTGCATAAAACGTTGTATGTAACACGTGTATAACATTTTTACTGTCAGAATCGCTTTCGTTCACGCGCCAAACATATCCTTGTGTCACAAATAATACACTAGCTACATAAATAACTATTATATGTCTGGATTCTGCCATTAGCGTAAACAGTTGCATCTTCTTGCAATTACTTCCCTAATAGTTATATATATATTTCCGAGGGTAGTTGCTTATGTATAAAAGCTTAACGTTATAAAACAGCGTTAGGGTACTTTCTGATATTTGACGAAAGTAAATTATATACACGCGAGTATTTCTGAATGTGACTGTACTGACAGACGTACGAACTAGTGGGAAGCCTTAAGGAAGGGAAAACCTTTGTGCGGCTTGTGGGGCAGAGAAAGGGCTTTCAAGAGGGTCAGGTTGGTGCCACTGAATTCTGCTGGTCCATTCAATTGAATTTCAAGGGGCGAAGAAGGCAAACCATGGGGAAATTACCACCCCATTTTCCTCTCTCGTCCTCTCCACGCGATGCGATGTAAATTCGCCACCTACTGGGTGTCTGGAAGCTCTCCAAGTGGAGTTTAAAACGTTGTCCTGACTACTGCGTGATTCATTTGTTCCGAAAAGACATTACTGCCAGTGGGTGCCCACTAATTCTTCAGCCCTGTACATCAGTATGCAAATATTTCTGTCTCAACACAAAAAATATTTGATCGTTTCGGCTTAATAATGTTTTATTGATAATCATAAACTAAACGAATGTAGTGTATCAGAGCTGCTAATACTGAACCTTGTTCTTAAAAAATGATTTATGGACAGTAGTTCTGCAACTTCCTCTGGAGCTGTTATCAAAGGGAAACACTGCAAATCCAGATTATCGTATTTCATTGTCACTGTAAAATAGGTGATATGGGATAACTTTATGACATATTGGATAAGATAAAACTAAACCTCTCTATTGTACTTTGTACACGGAGGATCAGTTCTGAGAAGTGGAACATTTGCCTAAGATATCTTAAATAGGCAAAATGATGGAAAATGTGAATCAAGGAGGAAGAAGTGTTATGCTGTGCTACTTACACATAGTACAAGAATTAAAATCTAACAGTCTGATGTGTTGCACTCATATGACTCTCTCTACTCTTGTACCAACTATTCTTAAAAGCCTTTTTTCCCCCTATCTTCCTTATGTTAGTCGAGATAAATGTTTGCAGAAATTCTCTTATTGCTAACATTCTTGTAGGAGCAAAAGAAATACGGTATTCTTTGAGCAATAGCAAATGTCTTAAAGCTGGTCGCTATATAAAGCTTTGCAAATTCCGTTATCCTTGTACGGCGCAGAGAAACAAAAGTGATTACCAACCTTCCAAGTTCATTTGGGCATAATGGGTGTGTTTTAAGGAGATCTACATTTTTTGTATAGTGTGATTTGGTCTATCTCCTACGGTTTAACAGTTATTCAAAAGTCATCAACAGTAAACAGAACTACATACACTATAGCCAGAAAATTAAATATATACATTTCATTTGTAATAAAAATATCTTAAACATATGGCATTTTAATCTTTAGGGCTCTTTGTGAAAAAATCAAGATTTTTCCTAAATTTTCCATGTTTAGCGTGAAGGAATTTTCGTGTCGCATCCTTGAAAGACGTTAAACTTAAATATCAACTTTGATTTTCAACTGACTATTCATTTCACAAAAATGAATATGGAATAAATTGTGTACTTTAACGAGATCTACATTTTTTGTGCAGTAAGATTGGGTCTATCTCTTACGGTTTACCATTTATGCAAAAGACATCCAGAGTAAACAGGACTACATGGGCTATAGCCAAAAAACTCAAGATATATATTTCATTTGTCGTTAAACATATGTCAGTTTAATCGAAATCTTTTGAGCCATTTTCAAGAAAAGCAAAATCTTCGAAAAAGGTTCCACGTAAAGGGTAGTTTAGTGTGGAGAAATTTTCTTCAAAATCTAGGTGTCGCATCCTTGAAAGACATTAAACTTAAATACCAACTTTGGTTTTCAACGGACATTTCGTGTTTGAGTTATGCTGTCCACAGGCATAGTGACAAACACTGATAGACGCACTGAGGACACACACATTTCATTGTGTAAGAAAGTTGGTGGAATAGTAGAGAAAGTACGACATATTAGATTTTTTAAGGCAGTTGTAAAAAATATAACTACTTGCTAACGTAGTGATTCAAGCGCTTTTCGTTACCAGAGTGGTAGGTTAATAGAGTTACTGAGGTCACCCAGAGCATGTGTGAAGGGTGTGGAATTATTGTAATTAAACAAAAATACCACCGGTGCAGAATTTAACCCAAAACCATTTGATTTTAAAACCCCATGTTGACCACAAGTCCGCACAGGGAAACTATGCCATCCAAGGGAATTTAATGCAGGGCCCGGAACACAAACATCAAAATGAGATCTGAGCGCGTCCATTTGGGTTGCTCAGTTGGTTAGGCGCTGGTCTGCTGATCCCGAAGTCGCGGTCCCATCTGGCGGTTTTTAAGTGTGCTTAAAAGCGACATGTAATTCACTGGCGTGTAGAAGAATTCCTGCGGGACCAAGTTACATCACAAAGGCGGTGCTGATTTGATCCTGACAATTGACAGCGTCGTTAGCATACAAAACATTCAGTTTACTTTTACGTGCCCCGATCTAACCCAAGCAGTCTGCATTTTTTCTGTTGCTCTGGTACTTAAATAACATTGCTTTGCGATACAATAATCTGCTTTACTGGAGTAAACAAAGCATAGAAAACCGCTTCATCCGTTGCAATTTATACATCTGAAATTACTAGCTTTATGAAAATCACGTACACTCACTTCTATGTATACCATCCCCACAGCTTTGGAGGCATTTTACTGGCCTTTACGGGTAGCGTATGTATAGCAAAGAGGAGATGTGTGTAGATTTACCTCTCTCTTTGTTTTACGTGCACAGCTCTAGCACACGAAGACACACCTTCAACCAATGTCTTCTAATGGCAAATTCACTTTCCACATACTCTTTCTTCGATGCACCTCCGCAGTATTTGAGTGTTCTAACATTTTCAATTTTACATCTCTTTACCTGAAAATTGGCACACTTGATATATATATATATATATATATATATATATATATATATATATATATATATATATATATATAAATCAGAACATGATTGTGCAAAAACGCAATGTTATAGTTCAAATAATATATCAGATAATATAATTAAATACGCTAAATTAGCAAACAAAGCATTCTTTAAAAACCGCGTTCACACCTTTGAGAGAAGTGTATATTGGTGGCATTTGATATGTAAGTAAATGAAATAAATTCAAGTATTTGATGGTTTTCTTTAAGCATAAATTATTTTTGTAAGCTGACTGAGAAAGTTGTTAAAATGCCCGTGAAGCAGTAAGGACAGCATGTATGAAGCCCAGGGTACGTTTCGAAGGAGTTGAGTGAAAACCATTCTGTTTAACATTTTGAATATCTCGGGATATTTAGCAAATGTATTTTCAATTTAAAACTCAGATTTCTTTTATATCAGCGAACTTTTGCTAATTGTCTTCAGTTCTAAACGTGCGCTTTGTTGAGTGGTGACGTTGGTGGCAGGGGCAATAGTGGTGGTAATATTTAGCACACAGAAATTCACTGACGTGCTTAGAAGTGTGTAACATACCACGACTATTCTAATTTCAAACTCCAAAAGGACACGAAATCCAAACCAACGTAATAGCAAAATAGCTTTATTAATGAAAGTTTATTACATCAATCAACTACCTTTCGACATAATCATCTTTAAATTTCTGTCATATCTATATACCAACTCTGTACAAAGGCTTGATACCTTTCTGTTCAGCTTAGTTTCCAAGATGCAGCATTTGGCGACCCTGTTTTAAATATTTCATTGTTTCCTGCATCCATCGTGTAACAGCATCAAAATGCATAATGCCAAACATTTTTGCAAACGTTTATCTCGATTAATATGAGTAATTAGAGGAAATGATGGTCCAATCAAAATTGGATATACAGGTTTTACCTACAAAATAAGTTTTGAGATTCACTGAATAAAGTAGTGTGTGTGTGTGTATGTGTGTGTGTGTGTGTGTGTGTGTGTGTGTGTGTGTGTGTGTGTGTGTGTGTGTGTAGAACACACAGGATTTAAGGATTACCCAGTTCCAAAGTAATCGTTGGAGCGAGGCATATATAAACAATATGATAGTCGAGCGAACCTCCAGTATGATATTATGTGCTTTGTGACAGGTAAAAACTCAGGCATATTTTTACAAAATGTTATTAATTTGCATTAAAAAAGAATATGATTTTAAATTATTTATACATTTAGAAATCAAATAATGTATGGCCGAAGTCCAGAAAGAAAGCAAGTAATAAAAGGTATGTTAAGGCTTATTCAGTGTATGAAAACAAAATATGAAAAGTTCACTGAGTAAAGAAACCTTACTAAAGACGCTCAAATATGAATGTTTGCCATACAGGAGTTCCGTGAAAAGTGATGTGAGGAATAACCTGCTGAATAACCTTTTCAGGAAAAAGACAAGATGGCTTGAAGCAGAGTTTTGAAAGTTATTATCACAAGCAATGCCATTTACCTAGATAATTTTACTATGACGGTTGTATCTATTAAGGCTATTTCACGCGTTAAAGATGATATAGCCAATTAAATGTTATTTAAATTACTAATCTCTTAAAAGAAAGCACGCTTACATACATCTACCTCCAATTGGAACGGCTTACAAGATTATCATATTAATGCTGCAATCTTTTAAGATGATCGCAATATCCGAAGTTGGAGTATCTGTTGTTAATATATATTTTTGTTGAACACAAAATATGTGCCTAATTCCAAGCATATTTCTTGTTGTATACTGTGTTGTGAGATTTCCTTCCTTTAATGATTTCATCTATTTTAGCATTAGATGCTTCAGCGAAGCAACAGTCAGCCATTTTTTAAATTTAAACCTAGCGGCTTTATTGCATCAAATTACGTAAGTGTTGTGCATCTGTAGGACAGTGCAGCTACATTGTCTAACTTGATCACAAGATAAGAAAAGCAGAAACACGTGAAATTCACATAAGACGATAATGAAATTTCATAAATTTTTCGCGAATGCAGGCTGTCATTGGTTGAAATTTGAGCTTTTTATGCACATAATTGGTTGACTTCAATGAAGTCACATATGAAAAGAATTGTCAGCGCAACTTTCAGTAAGTATTGCTTAAACGTGTAAAAATTAAATATTGGCACACAACAAACCTCAAAAATATTTTATACAAGTTGATATACCATTTCGTTGTTAAGAGTCTGTAGGAGGATTCCCTATTCAGTGCAACGCGTTTAGAAAAAAAGAAGGTAAGGGTACTGAAAATTAATTCATCAATAGTAACACACAGGAAATAATCAAACACACATCAGCAAACCCACAAATACAAAACCGCAGCAAATGGCTTCCCAACACAAGCACAGCTTTATTAAAACTGCCACAACTGGAAAATGTCGGACAACATGTGTCGTCATTAAGGGGGGGGGGGGCGGCAGACGGAATAAGAATATTTTGTACGAATAACTTGAAAAATGAGTATGAAAATTAATAAAAGTGTGTGGTAAAGGAGGTGTGATTTTACGATCTCCTATATTTTTGTTCATGGACTGTACTTTTCATCACTGACATTCTCTTATTTAAAACTGAAAGAATTACACTCCATTTATTAATTCCAATTTCTCAAAAAAACAATAATGTGGTCTAATTCAGTTAATGGCATGGAATAGTATGCAAACTTGTGAAGCTATATTTTCCATTGTATCATTTTCTTTAAGCTGTAGAATAGGATCTCTGCGTAAAGAACCTAAGATATATATAACATGGGAATATACTTATCACGGTATCGAAGTTTCTGTAAATAGCTAACATACCTTATTCTTCGTATAAAAAAGAGCACTTCTCGTGTTTATTACTTAAGTGATAAGCTTTAGCCATATGCTTAAAAATATTCACAGAACTTCTACCATCATTATCCAAAGTATTAAACTTAAATACATAAGTTACTTGATGTCTTAAATTACATGCGAGCACCATCCGACACACTAGTACTGTGTACTGATTAAAGACCTCAACTGAATGCTGTAAAACTTGGAATTATGTAAGTATGATAATGGTAGTAATTACGTTACAGAGATGATGATTATGATGATGAAGATGATGATAATGATGAAGATGATGATGATGAAAATAATAATAATAATAGCAACAGCAATAATAATAATAATAATAATAATAATAATAATAATAATAATAATAATAATAATAATAATAATAATAATAATAATAATAATAATAATACAAAATCATTTCTTGAGTTTATTCTGGTTATAATACTTCTGTTGTGTAGCAACAACATTGACATTAAAATCAAAGATTTCTTGACCATCTCCATGGTGATAGATGCAAACACTTCACTATAATGCAAATTACAATTAGTTTCTTCCTGTGGTTATTTTATACGCAGTGAAAGAACGAGCCCGTTCTAAATTGAGCTGTTTCCAATGAGCTAAGAAAGCCTTCGCCCCTTTGCGTTATAAAAACATCCCAAGGGCTGATGTAGACCTGGGCCAACACGCTCATTATTCATAAGGGATGACGTTCCAGTGACAAAATATCACAATATCTCACCCGCCCCTGCTTAAAATGAGAAGCTACTCTACCATCTCTGATAAGGAAGAGTAATTTTTCCCTGCAGCACACCCTCGCAAATTAAATGACGACAAGCAATTTAACAGGTGTAGAGGGTGATTTTACATCCCCCATCATAAATTTTAAGGACTTTCTTAGAAGCAACAAATGAAAGAAACTTGGATAAATACACCCTTCCTTGCTTCTTTCTATACTTCTCTTACAAGGTAAGAAATAAATACACATTTATCACATTAGCTATAGCATATACCTTAAAAACCACCTTAAAAACATTTAAAGAAGATTCCGTAGTGATGTAGGATATGTATTTATTGGCTTATTTCATAATTGCATCTCCAGAACTTTAAACCGTATTGCGCCAAAAGGGTATGTTAATGTTACAACTTACACAACAATATAGAATGTTTCCAAATTGAAGCGTTACATAAGCATATGAACGTGCACTGTATGTTACACTTGTAATAAATTTGATTGTACAATATTGTTTAATATGTGCATGTGTTATCACATTCTTCAAGTAATTAATAATAATGTTTGGACATCGTTGCCACACAACACACGAATTTACCCACCTTCGGCAGGTCTTGTTGTGCAATAACACTTTTGGATAAAATCACTTCCCAACGATAAATGTCGTAATAGATGTATATTTAATGCGCTACTGTGTAACAAACACAGAAATAACAACAGCAACTATAACTGCATATACTGCTTTAAAAGAATTCAAAACACGACCAGTACAATGGCGTCAAATAATACGACGTCTAAACAGAACCTTGTTTTAAAACCTATCGGTTGGCTTCTCTGCAACGGGTTGAAAAACAAGGGCTACTGTGGCAACATAACGGATGCAGTACACCAGCTATAGCTCTAGCTTTGCCACAGTTATATTTTATAAACAGTTGGCGGTAGTAATGAAACCTAACAGATATTATAAGCATACGGCGCCATAATGGGCGAAAATGTCTGAGCTGATTTTTGGGACATTCAGTAAGCTGTTCGTGGTATACAGGGAAATAAAACGTTTAATTGAGCTACCATGCTATACGGGACAATAAAACGTTTAACTGAGCTACCGCGGTATACAGGGGCATTTAGACATTTAACTGACCTATCCTGGTATATATGGGCAATAAAAACGTTTTTCTTAGCTATCGTGGTATGGACAGATAATAAAGGAGTTAATTTAGCTAAATACCGTGATGATGCACGGGGAATAAAACACCTAACCAAGTTATCGTGGTATGAACAGATAATAAAACCATCAATTGAGCTACCATGGTGATTTATGGGTCATCGAACTTCGTGTATTTGTATTATCAAGCGCTTACGCCAGCTTAGTTGTCATCCTTTACCTTTAGGTTTAATGTCTCCTAATCGTAAGGATAATAAAACCACTGGTTTACGGAAGCAAATAAGAGCGAGCAACCAGTTCACTGGTTTGTTGGAATTAAACTTTTGAGCCATAGCTTTGTTAAGAGTAGAACATACTGAAAGTAGGAAGAAGAGCTTATGACTCAGGTTTGTTATGTGCTCTTAAGGCCAATTTATTTTTGTCACAAAAGCAGGGTACAAAGTGTGCATCTTTTGTGTCAAAGGAACACTGAAAGCCAGAAAGAATTATTTATAATATATGTGTATTATTACATATTTTCAGTACAAACTTTAGTCATTGAGATTAAGTGTATATTTTCTGAAAGTCATTCTAATGAGCTAGTCAGAATCTTCTGTAATGGTAAACTAAATAGTTGATATCAAATGTGGCTAACATCATAATAATAACTAAGTAAACACGCATTTATCAACTTTAGTAAAGAACCGAATGGGTTTCACAAAGCTAGATCCTGCTGCAATGCTCATTTTGAATGACATTTTTAAAGTAAGAATATATACAGATTAATGTAGAAACATATTTTCTTGTTTTGCCTTTTTAAAAAAAGCCTTCGATAGAATGAATATGCATAAAAGTATTGTTGAAATTTTAAGTAATAATTATTCTACGTAACAATATACTTCAAATACGAGCAGCGCCTACAAGACAAATTTTATTTCAGCTCGAAGTAACAATAAACAAACCGAATGGATCGGTATTGTAGGTATATTCACTGTGAGTTACCTTTATTTTCTTTAATTTTAGAATTAACTATGGCAAATTCCACAAATATACTTATTTAAACTGTTCACAACACCAACTTTCAACATATGCTTTACAAACTCGCAAAGTTACTCTCTGCCTCCTTGGCAACTTGACCATGCAAGTTGGGATGCTTCCACAGGGAAGCTCGAGTGTCAATATCAGATCAATAGAATATTTAAACCAGATTCCCTGACTTTTTCAGACAATTTGGTATTAGTAGCACGAGCGGAAACGGATTAAGAGTAGGTATTCTCTACATAATTTAAATATATTTGGAAGCAGATGTAGTACGTAGAAAGCAATACAAATAATGCCGAAATAATGAACTTTTGTGGTAAATATTCTTACCTAGAAAATTATTTTACTAGTCATATGTTAGTACGGATTAACGAATTTAACTATTTTTACTGTAATTTAGCCGTTTGTGAAAATCAAATACAATAAATCAAATTACAACATTGATAAAAATAATGGGGATAATCTAATACTAATGAAATGATCTTAGTAAGAATGAGACAAGACTGGGCCTATATATTCCTGTAAGACCTCCACAATGTTACTGTAGTGAAATATGTGCAATGCGAACAAGAGATGAATATAAGATTCTATTAGGTCTACTCAAATACGATTTATGCGCCATACAATAGGCTGCATTGAGTGTGACCAGAATAAATAAAATAAGTAATGGAGTAGCTGGATGCAGACCCTATTCTCTATCATCTGCACAAGTATCAGAGCAACTGGACGGCCCAAATTCAATGGGGGCGTCATTTCAGAATTCTAAGAGCTTATGTTTCAATACCACCGTCAAGCTAAGGACGGGAGTCTCAAGACAGATATGAAAAACTATATGGAGTAATATCTGCAGGATAAAGATGATGATGGTGATGGCAATGATGATTAGAATGTCTATTTTACGATCTTGCGATCATAATAATGCTCCCTAACGTTGTAATTCAGGTGTAAATCTGTTTATGATAAGATCGGCTGTTTGTTGAATGTATGGTAGAAGCGACTTGTTGCATTTAAACAACGAATTCACAGCAAACGGCAGTAGGCAAAATACTTCACCTCTAGTCACCATCCTTCTACAAGCGATCAGCATTGCTTTATAAACGTGAAAAGCCCTTTTAATATGTTATGCATTGGTTTTACACAGTAATGTATTTCTGATGTTTATGGCTATTCTTTTTAAAACAGCTTGCAGATACGCAGAAGTTAAGATGGCTTGATTTATCATTCTTTCTTGGTTGTATTTGCATTTGCAAGGAGACACGAAACATGCAAGAATCTAAATCTAAATCATCTAGGCCAGGCGTGGGGAAAGGTGTGACAGAAATGCAATCGAGTATGTAGCCTCTTCACTTTAACCACGTCACCATAATAGGCCAACCATCTTTTCCGGTTGTGTTGGTTCACGTATCCACACGTCTTTACAAAGTACCTTTCAAGGCGTGCAGTGGCGTGGCATGATGTCTTGGTTTTCTGATTACATGACCGCTATTGCATTACACATATTTTATATTGACATAGCAAACACAATGCTTTATTTTTACTAGGAACACCTAAAATATTTATGGAAATTATGGGAATTCAGCTTTAAAACATTCTTTTTTAACCTGTTATTGACATGATTCCACCACTGGCATAATGTAGGGGACCGCAGTAGATGGATAACAGCGGGGCCGTGGCCTGCTAGCTAACCCTGTGTAGCCGAGCGGATGCTGTTAAACCTACGATTTAGAGGAATTGACACATTATGTCACTTTTCCCCATCTATGATTTTAGGCAGACAAAAAGCACAAAACCACAAGAACAGGTGCAAGCTTATTTATTGAAATGACAATATTGAAATACTCAGTCTGGATATTTATGTTTACCTACGTCTATTGTATTTCTAGTTGTACTTCACACAAAATGATGTTTCCTGTAATCCTGCGTATTTCATGTCCTATAAACTTACTGGTTCTACTCTGTACATAGTCAAATGTTCCTTTAAGTATATGAGGTGATGCTGATTCTCCAGTTATATAATACAATTTTTTATCTGAAACAACTATTTGAGGTTATTGGAGAACAATAATGAGGCTCTATTTTTCACCTGCAAGGAAAGTGTCATTTTATGTTGCTGAAATTATTCTATTACTAATAACGTGTTAACGGTGCAATTAACATTATATATACTACATAACACAATCATGTGGACGAAAAGAACGTCGTACATGTTCCCTAGAAAAGAACTTGCAGCGAAAACAATAACTCGTAAGAAGGTTACGACAGTAGGCGTCCTTTTCAAGAAATTACATGCGTTCAGACGATATCTTGCTTGGAATAAAGTATAAATAATTTAAAAACACTGTAAGCAACTGTTAGCTGTCAAACTGACTCCCTTCAGTTATTCTAGTACGCAACAAAATCAGACGTCCTAGAATTAAATGCACACAAATGTCATCGCCCAGGGCCAGAAATGCAAAACAACCGTTTTGTGAGGAAACATCAGTGCTCAACGAATTTCTCTGCCAGGTTAGTATTATTCCCGTTTATAACTCACATATTACGTTCTTTTGTTTTCTATGCTTTAATGCAGAGCGACTTTCACTTCACTACTCTATCGTACTATTTGTTTTAAACGCTCTTGTTGGGTGAAAAGCTTAAACAGAAAACTATGTTTGATATCATCTCTTTTTATTTCATAATTCATGGAGATGGTACTTCCGTATTTCTAGTTACACGTGTATTAATATTTAATCATAATTTCTAAAAGGAATTACCGCAAGCTAAAGTTTTCCAAGCAGTCTTGCGGTGTTTAGAGGACTAGAGTATGTGTTAACATACTTATAAACTGCCTTGGGTGTAGCACAGAAAACCACATAGCTGCTAATATAAAACTTGAGCTGCAACAGGTTATCTTATTGCTCTTTTCATATATGCCACCAGGAGCTGAATTCTCAGAAAAAGAGACTGCCAGGAGACAAAGAGAAAATGACTGTGGTTGTCAGGGCGAAGAAAATGGGAATAAAAGAAATGGGCTGCTATTATGCTATCCAAAAAACATGGCAACTACTGTCCCGAGGATATAGCTCTTCCAGAAGAACAATTTCGTGAAGAACCTGGGATGAAGGCCTTAATTTCCCGAAGATGTGAAAAAGTGGTCACTGTAATGTAGTAGTCCTTCTAGGCTCTCCAAATAAAGTTATGACATTATTTCTGTGGATATCCTTTATAAAGTACTCAATGGAAACATTGGTGCACATTGCCATTTATTGTCACTTGAAGTAAATATATTTTTATAGCCTTGCATTTATTTGACTATCTAGATATTGTAACAAGGCATGGCACTAGCAAAATAATGGATCTCTGCAAATTTATGCTCTACTCTTCGCGGATGATTTGGCATGACTATAAAATAATGCAAATGATCTTCATAACCTAATTATCACAGTGATGAACAATGATATGGGAATTAGTGAAGATAGATCAAAATTATGGTATTTTGTACCAAATAAAATTTGTATTAATAATAAATAGGTATAAAGAGTGAATGAATTTAATTGCCTTGGCTGCAAATTATCTTTCCTTGAAGATAGACATTCCGAAAAGTTATTATTCGATTTAACAGAACTATGGGTATCATTAGCAAAGCCATGAGATGGTCTCTAGTACAGTGTCACACCTGAAATACCTTTATAAGAATCTGGGACGACTCAGTTTTTGTTTTGGAACTGAGGCTTCGAAACTCATAAGAACAGATGAATGATGTCTATCAACTAGTGAGATGTGATTCTTGAGGATACAACACATGGGACCCCATTCGCAATTAAGATATATTGAAATAATTTCAGGTTCAAACTACATTAGACTTCGCACAACAACACCGGAAAAACTAGAATGACCACATAAAACCCATGTCAAGGACTAAGATCCCTAATGCAGTCCTCCATTGTCCTTGTTGGCCATCCACTGAAGAAGTGCACAGAAAATTATGCACTGAGATCATAAGCAAGGCACAATACCTGGAAGGATAATGATGGTGAGGGCGGTGGCACTGGTGGTGGTGATAGTCATGGTGATGGTGGTGGTGGCGGTGGTGGTGGAGGTGGTGGTAGCGGTGGTGGTGGTGATGGTGGTGGTGGAGGTGGTGGTGGTGGAGGTGGTGGTGATGGAGGTGGTGGTGGTGATGGTGATAGTCATGGTGATGGTGGTGGTGGCGGTGGTGGTGATAGTCATGGTGATGGTGGTGGTGGCGGTGGTGTTGGTGATGGTGATAGTCATGGTGGTGGTGGAGGTGGTGGTGATGGTGATAGTCATGGTGATGGTGGCGGTGGCACTGGTGGTGGTGATAGTCATGGTGATGGTGGTGGTGGCGGTGGTGGTGGTGGAGGTGGTGGTGGTAGCGGTGGTGGTGATGGTGGTGGTGGAGGTGGTGGTAGCGGTGGTGGTGATGGTGGTGGTGGTGGTGATGGTGGTGGTGGAGGTGGTGGTGGTGGAGGTGGTGGTGGTGGTGGTGGAGGTGGTGGTAGCGGTGGTGGTGGAGGTGGTGGTGGTGGTGATGGTGGTGGTGGAGGTGGTGGTGGTGGAGGTGGTGGTGGTGATGGTGAAGATGGTGGTGGTGGTGATGGTGGAGATGGTGGTGGTGGAGGTGGTGGTGGTGGTGGTGGCGGTGGTGGTGATGGTGGTGGAGGTGGTGGTGATGGTGGCGGTGGTGGAGGTGGTGGTGGCGGTGGTGGTGATGGTGGTGGAGGTGGTGGTGGCGGTGGTGGTGGTAGTGGAGGTGGTGGTGATGGTGGCTCTGATGGTGGTGTTGGTGATGGTGGTGGTGGAGGTGATGGTGGCGGTGGTGGTGATGGTGGTGGTGGTGGTGATGGTGGTGGTGGAGGTGGTGGTGGTGGAGGTGGTGGTGGTGGTGGTGGAGGTGGTGGTAGCGGTGGTGGTGGAGGTGGTGGTGGTGGTGATGGTGGTGGTGGAGGTGGTGGTGGTGGAGGTGGTGGTGGTGATGGTGAAGATGGTGGTGGTGGTGATGGTGGAGATGGTGGTGGTGGAGGTGGTGGTGGTGGTGGTGGCGGTGGTGGTGATGGTGGTGGAGGTGGTGGTGATGGTGGCGGTGGTGGAGGTGGTGGTGGCGGTGGTGGTGATGGTGGTGGAGGTGGTGGTGGCGGTGGTGGTGGTAGTGGAGGTGGTGGTGATGGTGGCTCTGATGGTGGTGTTGGTGATGGTGGAGGTGGTGGTGGTGGAGGTGGTGGTGGCGGGGTGGTGGTGATGGTGGTGGTGGAGGAGGTGGTGGTGGTGGTGACGGTGGTGGTGGTGGAGGTGGTGGTGGTGGTAGCGGTGGTGGTGATGTTGGTGGAGGTGGTGGAGGTGGTGGTGATGGCGGTGGTGGTGATGGCGGTGGTGGCGGTGATGGTGGTGGTGGCGGTAGTGGTGGAGGTGGTGGTGACGGTGGTTGTGATGGTGGTGGAGGTGGTGGTGATGGTGGTGGAGGTGGTGGTGATGGTGGCGGTGGTGGAGGTGGTGGTGGCGGTGGTGGTGATGGTGGTGGAGGTGGTGGTGGCGGTGGTGGTGGTAGTGGAGGTGGTGGTGATGGTGGCTCTGATGGTGGTGTTGGTGATGGTGGAGGTGGTGGTGGTGGAGGTGGTGGTGGCGGGGTGGTGGTGATGGTGGTGGTGGAGGAGGTGGTGGTGGTGGTGACGGTGGTGGTGGTGGAGGTGGTGGTGGTGGTAGCGGTGGTGGTGATGTTGGTGGAGGTGGTGGAGGTGGTGGTGATGGCGGTGGTGGTGATGGCGGTGGTGGCGGTGATGGTGGTGGTGGCGGTGGTAGTGGTGGAGGTGGTGGTGACGGTGGTTGTGATGGTGGTGGAGGTGGTGGTGATGGTGGTGGAGGTGGTGGTGGCGGTGGTGGAGGTGGTGGTGATGGTGTCACTGATGGTGGTGATGGTGGTGGTTGTAGTGGCGGTGGTGGTGATGGTGGCGGTGGTGGCGGTGATGGCAGTGGTAGTGGTGGTGGTGATGGTGATGGTGGTGGTGGTGATGGCGGTGGTGGTGATGGCGGTGGTGGTGGTGATGGCGGTGGTGGAGGTGATGGCGGTGATGGCAGTGGTAGTGGTGGTGGTGATGGTGATGGTGATGGTGGTGGTGGCGGTGGTGGTGGTGATGGCGGTGGTGGTGGTGATGGTGGTGGTGGCGGTGATGCTGGTGGTGGTGGTGGTAATGGCGGTGGTGGTGGTGATGGCGGTGGTGGCGGTGATGGTGGTGGTGGCGGTGGTAGTGGTGGTGGTCATAGTGGTGGTGGTGGCGGTGGTGGTGGAGGTGGTGGTTGTAGTGGCGGTGGTGGTGGTGGAGGTGGTGGTGGTGGTAGTGCTGATGGGGTGATGGTGGTGGTGGCGGTGGTGGTTGTAGTGGCGGTGGTGGTGGCGGTGGTGATTTAAATATCGTGTTTGCTGGTGTTGCTGCTTTCTCTGTATGGCTGCCTAGTGCTTTATAGCGGTTTATTCTGTTTTTCTTTCCTTCTGAGGTTAGACGGCGAATTTAGTTTCATCTCTTGAATGTTTCTGATCATGGATGCATCGTTATTGCGATGAGGTGTTACTTTTATAGACGATTAATTAAATACTCTACAGCTTCTGGCTAAATATAACATAGTATTTATTATTTTGAAAGTCACGTTGTATTCTAAATATTGCTTCACACTCACCATACTCTCCATGCCTTCCTCAGAGAAGATGGCACACTGCTCTCTATTATTAGAAATGCTAATGTGGAGTTCACGCAAGTATCTTAAATTGATAAAACTGAAAAGCATGAATCTTATTCATAAAATGAATAAATCTTCACGAAAAGTTCAACCTTTACTTACAATTTTAGTAATGCCTGTATTTACACTGAATTTATTTGTCGAGCGATCCGATGTAATCTAAGAGTGATAAAATTGTATTAATCCTCTGCTTTAACTATGTCATGAAGAAATTCAACAAAGTTTGCAAATGTATGTGCAATAGACAAAACTGAATATAACACTGAGATAGAAACTTCGTGCACATAATAGTGCAACCGGTTCAAATCTACCTGCAAAAACCAACAACTTCACACTTTCTGATTAGCGAACTTGAACCCTAAGTTACATTGGACAGTCAACAACTAACTCTCTCTTCACCAGCCCATAGTCTTAGGGAAATGAAGGGGAAAGGAGAGACATTCCTCGTAGCGTAACCCTAGTTTTGTAAACTTGCTCACAGATATTGTTGTGCTGATTATGTTGCCAATGTGATTCGCCTTATGTTTACTCATTACTAATTTCTCTTATTTTCAGTTACAAAGTAGTACGAGTCACAAGCGTTATGTTGGAAATATAGAAAAACTCCGTACAGAGGTAGATAGACCCTCGCCTAGGAGTGCTATAAAATCTGGTATGATATTGTGGTTACAGAACAAAGGGATTCAGAGTGACAGTTCTGTGCGTAAAACACATCACACAAACGCATTTTGGTTTCGTTGTGCCACATGTCGTTTGTTTTTCCCATACATGTGTGTACTCAATCCCAAAGCTTGGTTCAGGTTAAAATGGATAGTTCAATAAATGCTACAGTTGACTTATCCTTACTGGAACAACTCGATATGTATTATATCACTTGGAACCGAAACGAGTGGTGGTGTTTAGAGAAACAAAAGAAAAGAAAGTTAGAAAATTATGAGTGGGAGAAAGATGGAGTACTTGAAAAATCGTTCACAATGTGTGAGCTAAATACGCTCCGCGAGCTGAAAATTACATTCAACCTCTGCTATTTTGAGTCACTTCTTTGCTTTAATCCAGCGTGGATACACATTCCAAGATTGGCACTACTATCGTAAGATCGACTCCTGCTTCAGATATCGCTGTGTACCTGGAATTGTTTACTAACGTACTGCCTCCCTGCATTCTTGCCAGGAAAAATGAGCTGGTGAACAAAGTGTACGCGTACAATCCGAGATCTTGTCCTTTCTATAAATTTAAAGCCAGAGTCCTACAGATATCACACGTTATCACCAAGGCAGAATTGCAACTGAAAAATTCAATGCCATAGCTGGGACCTGACCACAAGCCTCCGCTTACTAGGCAGGTGCTCTAACCATTAAGCTACTGTGACAACCTGCTAGATTGACATTGAATTCTCCAACCAATTCGTATTTCTCCCGGTAAACCATAAAGGCAGTCTCACATGAGACACAATTACCCGAAAGGCGACTTACTATCGTAAGTACTTTATGTCCCGGATAACCTTCAGATGGTAAGAGTTTGTTGACATAAATTAATAATAATTAATGGGGTTATTTCTCAGTATACAAATGGATAACTAGATTTAATGAAATGTTAAATAAACATATTACTCTATTTTTATATTTCATATTCTTTTACTTATAATACAAGCATGAGTAAACATTTTTAATTGAGCATCGGACATTTTGATTAGTAAGACATCATTAAATAACAAAAGTAAATATTTGAGTAAGCAGTTCTCCTAGAAATATATAGATATTTTAACTTTAACGCTTACATCACCTTAATATGACGGCTATAAAGGAAACTATATATATAGTTAATATATATATATATATATATATATATATATATATATATATATATATATATATATATACATATATATATATATTCTCACCATCTCCTAAGAGGCAACACGGCTATCCTATAAATCTTAGTTTAGAGTATCTTATATTTGGATGTCAAGTCACAGTTTATGGAAAGACGTGAATAAGACATTTAAACATTAACACTGAGTCCAATTCAATTTAAACAATTCTAAAAAACCTCACAACCATTTGCATCTCATGGTTTGTTGTGAGTTATAAACCTGTGTTAGCAATGATCTGAAGGAACCTGTAATGGGAGAAAATTATCAAAAAAGATTGAAATGTGCCAGCCGATTGGAAGAAGTATCGAAGCATCCACAGGGAGGTGGAGAGAAACAGGAGAAACTCCTTATCCATTTTGAGATGATGATGATGATGATGATGATGATGACGATGATTTAAATGGAAAAAAAATCTAATTAATTTTTAAAGAAAATCTGTAATCAAAATTGTCTTCTTGAACCAACACTAGATGCACATGGATGCACTCGGAACAACGATTTCCACATAATGGGGTAACTGATGAGATGATGGATGCCTTTAAATTGCAAATTCCATCATCAGTGATAAATTAGAACCCAAGGTTTCTTGAAGCCTTTGATTTACAGCAAACCCCTAGGGGAGATGCAATGATGCATTAATTCTACGATTTGTGAATAATAGAACTCGAAGGGTTCAGGGTTAATAAACAGAATCTGACATTCATTCAGATGCTGTAGTGATCAAATATTTATAGCAGATGAATTAACTCAGACCAGTTTGAAGGTATTGTCAAGTGTAAGCAGCAATTACTTGCTCCTCCATTCCTTCTAAAATATCAGTACGACAAACCAACCGTAAATATAAATCGAGCAATTAATTAGGATACAAAAAGCTTTATTCCCTGTCTGCAGCATCTGTAGATAGAAGGCATTTATGCAGCCGAGCTCATTACAGTTCCTCTGGAGTTTCTCAGCATGTACAAAGAAACAAGCAGCACTATATTTTCATACACTAACCGTTATATTCAGAGTTGCGGCACAACTTTCATAAAATAGGGATATTCGGAACATAATTTATGGAAGCCTAGACATGATTTCCTGTTAACGTACGTGCAAGTCATGTCCTAGAAGTCCATCTTTTAGGAACATTTTTGCAATTCATTGAAAAGCATGCTCTCTCGATGCACTCGTGTAGTTTCTCCATGTGGGTGGTACGTACAATTTCCTCAGCTAATGAGGGTGACTTGTTGTACCTGTTGTTTTAAATTTATTCATATATTCTTCTTATACACCCAAGGCTGAGGTTACAACTACTCATATTAGGTATGTATGCTGCATAACCTTACCCCTATGAACAGCATCACAACGAGAAACTTCATACGGAGTACCTACATGTGTAGCCGCATACAAATCAAACACACCCTTTTATACCAACATGCATTTTTTCCCTGAGATCAACTTTTCAGTCTGCTGTCAATAACGGTCCAGGAAAACAGGATACATCTAATGCCACATTAAGTACAAATACAAAGTAAATAAAAATGTATAATAGACAAAAAGGTAGTATGTCATGCTGAATACGAATTTCGTTAAATTAAGTAAGATAACCTAGAATCATTTGTATTTTCATTTACTAGGGTTTGCCTAACTTTTGGTGCACAAGTATGAAAGAGATTGAAATGTATTTGCCTGCTATTTGCAGAACATCAATTTTCACGTATTTTATTCCTAGTGGTAAAATTTCAAATTTATGATCTTTAATTAAAATTGCTGAACTGGGTTTTGATATAGTAAAAATTAACAAAATGCATATAATGTAGTGGAATATTTTTGGTGGCTGAATTTCCTGAATTTTGAATCATGTTTCTGTCTATTTTAAGGTATAGTTATTGATGATTAATGCAGAATAGGGAAGCACACATTTCTTGGATTCTTTGATCCTCAAAATGTGTTTGTGGTAAATTGTTATGCTTAAAGGATACGACATATTTTCCTTAATATTGTGATAAATTGAGAAAATCCAATCCAGTTACTTCTTTCTCGCTTTATTTTTCTTCTAAACTTTTGCATTGAAACAAAGTTCTCGTCTGTTGACGTTAACACAGTCTACAAATCACAACTGTTCTCTTCTTGCAGTCATGACTCCGTTCTTTGACGGTTATTCCTCACTGTCTCTGTCTCTCTAACCCCAACGATACAAGCACTCGACGCTCGTTAAAACATCTTCATTTGACGCGACGTATCTTTTACTGCTTTATCGCTCTCACTGACACACTGACCGGCTAACTTCTGTTCTTTCCTCGTCTCCTTATATAGCAAGGATGATGTGACATAGACCATTCTCAATTTCTACAAACACGTCGGCTGCCAGATGATCTCAAAAGTTCCAGCACTACTTTGTAATCCTTCGCGCTCATTGTTGTTAGTCACGTATACACAGTCGTGCGAGGCAGCCTTAATATTGTGATAAATTGAGAAAATCCAATCCAGTTACATTTTTATGGCTTTATTTTTCTTCTAAACGTTTGCACTGAAACAAAGTTCTCGTCTACTGACGTTAACACAGTCTACAACTCCCAACTGTTCTCTTCTTGTAGCCATGATTCCGTTCTTTATCTGTTTTTCCTCACTATCTCTGTCTCTCATACACTAACTCCAACGATACAAGCACTGGACGCTCGTTAAAACGTCTTCATTTGACGCGACCTATCTTTTACTGCTTTATCGCACTCACTGACACACTGACCGGCTCACTTATATAGCGAGGATGATGTGATATAGACCATTCTCGATTTCCACAAACACGTCGGCCGGCAGATGATCTCGAAAGTTCTAGCAGTACTTTGTTATCCGTCGCGCTCATTGCTGCTAGTCACGTATACACAGTCGTGTGAGGCAGCCTGTCCTTTGCTCGTCGGCCTGGTGTGTGGTGTGAAGTAGCTTATCTCCCATCGTTCCTTATTTAGGGCAGCGCCCGTTGCCACACCATTAATTTCAGGATGTTTGTTATAAGTGGGCTTAGTATTTAATCATTCATAGGAGATTAAAACTTATATTGCTGTATCGATCGGAATAAGCTTCAATTGAAAACGTATTCGATAAACAAGCGAGCTCACACAAGGAGTTATAATTAATGCTCCATAAATTAACTGTGTACTTGTTCATAACGAAAACCTTGGCTACCGGCGCACATTTGCTACCATTTTCCCCTCACGAGGACTTCCTATGTGCTCTCGAAGGTGCCATTTGTCTTATTTAGGTCCCATTGTTTTCCTTCCTTTATTTAGATTGTGTATGCGAGTTTAGAATTAATTATTTTCGCAATGTAGCATCGTGTCTAAAAGAGTTTATGCAAGTATAATTTGTTTCGTTTAAGTTTGCCGATAAGCCTGTTAGCTGTAATGAATATTGATGCCCAACTCATTGCGAGTTGTACATGCGTTCGCAGAAAGTCAATTAGATTCATGTAAATATTCAATAAAGCTAACCAAGTCATTGGAAAATTGAAGCGGGAAAAGCAATATAACTGTGAGCCCTCAAATTGTGGGAGAACAATCGGCATAGAGCGAATAATATCAGCACGACACAGTCAGTCAACACAGTAAATATTGCACTGTCAAAATATTGATAACTAAAACTAAATGCAACTGAGAACTTGTACTCAATGCTGCATTGTTAAATCATTTTGGGATTGAAGTAATAATAAAGAGAAATATAAAGTGTAACAACAAACAAGTCTCCTTCAAGAATCGAAACCAATCAAAGTTGTTGCGCCTGATTCAAGCCCAAAGGTTGCACGATTTATATCCTTGGCGGGAAGAACGGAAGGATAGAAGAGGTAGGTGAATAATTAAGTACTTCTACCACCAATCTCCCTTGTCTTGAATAATTGACTTGCGGTCTCTTCTACAGCTAGACTCGATCGCAACTTGTATGTCCGGAAACGTTTTTGGGTGCATTCGTAACTGAGGCTTATATTCTTCTGTTTCCTTGTTCGCATTTCTCCTTACATGATTAAAGCATTATGCTGGTACACAAATGACAATAGTGTATTACTTTCTCTACTGCGTATAGTAAGGTAGAGAAAGTATTATAAGTACGAGTATTCCACAAAAAAATTCGAAAGAAAAAAAATTGTAAATAAATGTAAATTTAAGTCCTGCTGTACCAGGACCAGACAAAATTGAAATAAACAAAATCTGAAATCTGAAAAATTCGATGTCGCGACTTCACCGGAAAAAAAAAAGAAAAAAAAAAAAGAAAAAAAAAAAAAGAAGAAGAAACATACCTAGCCCAAAAACGAAAAGTCGATTAAAAACCAAAGTTGGTGCTTAACTTTCACGTGTTTCGAGGATGCGACACAGCGATTTTATAGAAAATTCCTCCACACTAAACTACTCTTTACATCGAAAATTTTGATTTTCTTGAAAATGGTTCTAACGATTTTGATTAAAATACCACATATTTAAGACATTTTTATGGTGAATGAAATATATATCTTGAATTTTCCGGCTATAGCCAATGTCCCATTACCCTGGATGACTTTTGTATAGCTGGTAAACCGTAAGAGATAGACCAAATCTCACTATATAAAAATGCAGATCTTGCTAAAACACAACATTTATGTCTAAATGATTTTTTTTTTTTTTTTGTAGATTGAACCATTTCAGAGATATGCCTTGTTATTTTTGTTATTTTTGGAGAAATTATACTTCTATCAAATGGATCATCGTTATTCATTTTTTATATATTAACCGTGCCAAGAGAACGGTATTTGAGAGCTTTAAAAGATTTGATTATCGCTGAAAGTCTAGTGTATTCCCATATTCTGCTTGCACGTACAAGAAGATGAACAATAAGATAATTTCTAAAACTGTTCATTTCGACTAACACGAAGAAGATATAGTAATAAGAGTTTGTAAGAATGATTAGTACAAGAGTAGAGGAAGTCATGTGAGTGCGATATAGTAATAAGAGTTTGTAAGAATGATTAGTACAAGAGTAGAGGAAGTCATGTGAGTGCAACACATCAGATTTTTTTTCTTCTGCTATGAGCAATAGTGATTTCCTTATAGGAAAGTACCAAATATGACTAATGAAAATTTATTTCAGCTCTTTTCTCCCTTCACTCAAGAAATGCTGGTTACTTAAACGTGTTTGCAGATTGTATAGCTTGAGTGCAAATGAGAATTAACCCGCTACTGCCATGATCGTTATTGTATATAGAAGGGATTCCATCTACTTGAAACTGGTGTACTCGTCTAGGTTCTAACATTAATGCAGTACACGGAGATAGTTTTTAGCTTTATTGGTCCTTCTAATAGGAAATACTGGCTTCATAAATGTGCTTTTTCTTTCTACGTTCATTTCTTCGGGTTGATCACGCTGTTGATATCTTAAGAGTTAAACTTCATGGACGTTGCACTTACTCTCCGTGCATTTGAATTCAAGTAGCAGTTACACATTTTCTGCTAGATTAAACTGGGTTAAATTAATTTCGATAAACAAATTTAGTTACAAGTAACTTTTTATATTGATAGTTTATTCGTTGACATATTATTATTATCATCATCATCATAATCATCATTATTAATGAGGAACGCTGGTATAGAAAATAAGAATTCTGGAAATCGGGACGGGCTGCCTCACATCACTGGCGGTGCGTGCAACAAAGACGCTCAAAGTCTCGTGCTACTGTTTGTGAACACGTGACAATGATCGCGGCTCTACAAAGGTTTTTCGAGAGTACTCGAGAGGCGTCCGGTGGCCGGCGTGTTTGTAGAGGTTCCAGAAGAGGTGAAGTTCGAGAAAGGTAGGTGTTATGCCATCCTCGCTGTATAAGGGAGCGATGCGAAGAGAAGAGTGGGTTAGTACCAGTAGTTACACACCTGAGTTGTCGCAGCAGTGTGTCTTTCAGATTCGTGTGTACGGTCGTCGAAAGAAAGAGACGCAGTTAACGAAGGTTGAGTGACCACATCCTCAGAGTTAGTTTTCGTGAGACAAAGAGGGAACTGAAAGACAGAAAGTTGTACGTTAAGGATTTGAGAAGACAACAGCTGTAAGTTGTAAAATCACCAAGGACTGCATAATGTGTTAACGTAAGCAAAAGAGAACTGTGTTGTTGTGAATTCAGTTTTGGAGGAAAATAATTACGAAAAAAATAATTGCACTAGATTTTGTGTCAGAAGTCACACTGGAGTCAGAAGTGGAATTTGTTGAATTGTCATTTTGTTTGAGAGGAGAAGAAATTATGGACTAAGTTATGTACGTATTAATAAAACAGTAGAATACAGTTGAAATTCAAGTTGAAAAAGGGGAGCCCTTTTCCAAATAAAGCTGTTCTTAAGTCTTCAATAAATTCTCTTGTGTCTTGACGGTCAAGGTACATGTTTTGGGCTCAATACATGTTTACATATTTATATAAAGCTATTTAAATTTAATTGCGGGTGTGAGAATTAGTATATGGATGTTACATACTAACATTTTAGAATGAAAATAATTTGCAGTAATGTAAAACATTCTCATATAAACAAACATGTTTCATGGAAGTACTTCGTGTCAGATAATAATGTACGCTGTCATAATGGCTAGTGTAAACCAAGTATGACTCACGGAATACGCAAATAAAGTGAGAGAGAGAGAGGATCAAACATGTCTCCACAAACCAGCGCTCATAAGACAACTACAAATGTGGGTACCAGTGGCCAGTGACTTCGTATCTTGAACGTCGTTTACTATACTACTCCTAGTGAGATTTAGAGCTAATTTCAAAGCCGCAGCTTACCGAGAAGTGCCGTTTTATTCAAAGTACAAAATATCAACAAGATGATATTAGTACTTAGTCTCAAACCGTAAGGGCCCTAATGACCTAGCTGTCGACGGGCCCTTAAACCCTACTCACTCACTCAAACCGTAATAATCCTGTCATTTGTCTGAGGGGTGCAAGTTGTTGTGCTGAAGTCAAAATGCAATATTATAGTATGAAAAGAGAACCTGCATTTCATGTATGATAGGAGCCAATTGCTCACGGCAGTGGACGGGAGGCTGCAAGCTTATACCAAGAAACGTGTTCCTCTTTGAAGACAACCCAAACCACCTATTTGCACAGTTTGAGATATCAGGGAAGCTTTGCATATGTCAGGGCACCTGAGGACAGGTACAAAGTACGAAGTGTCGAAAATATTACATCGCAGTTCTCTGGACCCTTATGTTCTTAACGACTTCAATGTTTCAGTGACCCTTCTTTGGTCCTAGAAGTACATCTTTTTAGTGGATGCAAGATCTGTTGTCAATTTGCAGGAGCATTATTGTTTTCTGAAAATTCGAGGTTAAGGCATCTTTAAACACCATTACTGGCTTTTTTAAAACTAACAAACCCATAAGTTGTTCATGAAGCACCACATCGGCATCTTTTCTCATTGAATGCGTGATTTGGGGTACCAAATGACGGAGTAACTGGGCCACAGATTCTCCAAAGAGAACTAAATGAACCACGAGAATGTCTTTCTTCGGTAGTATCTTGCAAGATTGCTTCAGAATGTTCCCCTTGAGCCACGTCAATGCGACTCAAGGTGCATAGATCGAGGCGGACTTGTACTTCTTCACTGAAACACTCAAAAGCTACTGTAAACACATTCATTAACATAGTTCTAGAGCTGGAACAACCTTCTTTAAACACTCGTCAACAATTCCGAAATGATCCGGGGTGCCAATAGAATTCAAATCTCATTGCAGGGACAAACAACAATGTTATATTTGCCTCTAGATGCAAGGAAGACACTCTGAACACCTCCTTAAAAGTATAAAAATGTATAGTAATTGTACAACGTAAAAAGTTATTCCTTGCTAAAGTAACTAGTGAATCAAATTTGGCCAAATTAGATGAAAAATGAAACTAAACACTAATTTTCAAATTAACTTCATTTCATATATGTTTTAAAGGAAGTTAGTCAGGTCTGTAAACTTAAATTTCTAATTATGCAAACGGCGCACTGCGCACTCGTGTTTACTGGGAATACTTTGAATATCTTGCTTCCCTTAGTGTGTATTTGTACTGTGAGTTCTACACCGCTATAGTCATACATCCTGTATATGTATACACCCAGTTTCTATATAAAATGCGATGTAGTTCATAAGAAAAACTGGGCGGATACCTCCTCCTTCCCCATTTCAATTTCGGTTTATCTAGTCTTGAACAAAATCCAGAGTTTCCTATGGTTACGAGCACAAAGTTGAGATGAGAACTGAAGCAAAGAGAAAGCCGGGAAGACAAAAGTATTACTATATGATGCTACTTAGATACTTTGAAAACTTTGGCGGAATTTAAGCGACCTCCTTAACCAAAGTTGTGGCTGTGATGCTAGCAATATCTCTATCTAGATCACAAGAGCGTTGAAAGCCAACCCGTTTCCATAATCACCAATTTCTCCCAGGTTTTCCACATTTATGTTATGGGGAATATTAGCCACGTAGCAGTGTAACAAATAAAACTTTTTTATTTGTTAACGATTATATAAGGGTTTCTAAAGTTAAGCAACTTCAATTGCTCTACTTATTTCTTCTGTGTTTTCTCTTTATAATAGATAATAGTAGGAATACAAATAGTATTTTTCAATGGAGCTTACCTGGAAGACAGCCAGTGCGGACAAGCAATTGACAATCTCTTACAGTAACCTAATCCACTGACATTGTTTCCAGGTTGCAGACACCCCACGTGGCGTCCATTTACAACACCCTACAGCACCCTGAAAGACCTTGCGCTAGCTAGCCAAGGCGGACCCAGGGGAGAGAGCCCCCTCAGTGTCACACGGAGTGCCGCGGACACGACGGTAGTGACTAAAAATGTAGTGCCCGTTTGCCCCAGCAGATGCGGCGGACGGATATTGTAACATGTTACAATATTATTCAATGTTTATTTATATATTGTATTATTCTCAACTGGTGGTTTGATTCAAGAATGATGTGTCCTTTGACTACATACTACATACAAATCGCATACTCAAAAAATTGCAAGAATAAGAAGTCCTCTTAGCCAAGAGATTCAGCTGGTGTCATTTGACTTCAGCTCCAAACATGCATTACTCTGTTTATATGTGCGTATATTTTTGAAATAATAGCTACGTACGATACATTTGCGTATGTTTTCTCTACTGAAAAAGTTGAAATCTAAGATGACAGTTATTTTCTTTACTATAATGAGTAGGTGTGCTGATTTTCATAAAGTGGATTTGAAATGACACTCTCCACGCTTAAGAATACGACAGTGTTAGAGAAAGAAAACGAAGGATTTAAAATGGGTATATATACAGTTTCTGTAGAGAATTGGACTTTGCTATTTCGCGACAGTTTCAGCATAGGTAGCGAATAAATCATCAGTACCACAAGCGCGGAATCTTAAGAAATAAATGGGATTCTAGCATAATGCCTACTTAGGATAACTATTTTACGAAGGCAAACAGTACTAAAATTTTAGTTGTTTTCTGAAAATACAGTACAATAAGTATTCGTTAAATTCTTCCCACATCCTCAAACCGGCTAGGTATACGAATGAAATGGATTAAATTATACTAAAATGAGAGAGAGGTCCATAGAACTTAGCTTCACTTAAGCAAAGTCCTTTTGGGTTTATAGGGAAAGTTCCAAAACGAACTATAGGTAATTCACTCAAACGAAGAATTGAACTCGTGAGCTCTTAAGTGAGACAGGATTATTAACATATGATGTTAATGTATATGTATGTATGTATATATTTTCTGCGAATGGGTATTACCCGGTGGCAGAGTTAAATGTACAAATTAAGGTTACAAACAAAGTGCACAAACAATAGTAATACAATCATAATACAATAAAGAACAATAATAAAAATATAAGATGAAATGCACTAAATACTAATTAACACTCATTAATTATAACCAAATTAAATTTAGCATTAGTATTCACCATCAGTTCAATAAATGTCAAAAATACACTTGCGTAATCTTTATAGTAAATTACACAGCATTTACTTGATTTACGATATTTTTTGAAAATTTCTTCACAGATAAAGGACAGCCCTGAAAGACTGCTACAGGTAATTCATTCCATTCCTCAATGGTTCTATTAACAAAGGAGAACTTTCCTACGTCGGTTCTGTGCCTTCTACCTTTAATTTTATACAAATGATCCTTTCTTCCGTAATATGTAGGGTTGTCCAATCTTTCACTAATACCCACCCATGCATTTGAACCACGATATGCTTGAAATAATGCGCATAACCTCTGCCTCTTACGCCGGACTTTTAGAGGCTCCCATTCAGTCTCCTCCCCCTTTTTAGGCCCAAAAGATTTACCTCGTTTTATAAATTTTATAGCCCTTCTCTGTATTCTTTCTAGCGAATCAATTTGACTAAGTCTATATGGGTCCCAGCATACTGCTCCATATTCCATAATCGGCCGCACCAAAGATTTGTAGGCAATTTCCCTGGACCTTCCGCTCCCCTTTTTCAGTACCCTCATTAAGAAATGTAACGCTTTCCACGCTTTCCTGGATGTAGAATTTACCTGGTCGTCCCACCCAACGTTACTCGCCAGGTACACTCCCAAATACTTGCAGATATCTACCTGCAGAATTTTTTCTCCGCCCATGTGATAGTTATGAACAATTTCCCTCTTAGATCTTCTAAATGCAATGGACTTACTTTTCTTAGCATTAATCGTCATCTTATTTGTAGCAGCCCAATTACTAATTTCATTTAAATCACCCTGAAGCAGAGACTCATCTATGGCATTCCGAATTTTATTATAGATAATGCAATCGTCTGCAAACAGTTTTATCTGACATTTAATATTTACACTTATATCATTAACAAAAATAAGAAAAAGTAGCGGGCCCAGTACTGATCCTTGGGGTACTCCCGAACTAATTGTGCCTCTCTCGGAGATTTCTTTACCTACTTTTACCTGCTGTGTTCTCCCATCCAGAAACGCTTTGACCCATAAAACCACTCGTTTGTCTATTCCTGTGCCAGCTAGTTTCCCAATAAGTAAATTATGCGGCACTACATCAAATGCTTTAGAAAAGTCTATTACCACTGCATCAGTTCTTCCTCCTGCGTCCACTTCATCTGCTAAGTCTTGAAATAAGGAAGTTAATTGACTTTCGCACGAGTACCCAGGTTGAACAGTTATTAAAACGGAACGGTGTCAATATTTCTTGATGCTCAGTATACTCGTACGAACTGTTGAACCCGATATTCCTGTTATAAAACAGGGGGAAGAAAGGGAAAAAAAAAAAAAAAAAAAAAAAAAAAGGGAAAGAGAAAAAATTTGCTCACAAAAGGATATGGCAGCATATTTAGTTTCCAATGTGTAAATATTTGTAACCAATATTGTACTATACACGCCAGTTTAACTATCGCTATTTTACATTCTACAGTCGACAGAAACTATTTTCCGTTTTAATATAGTTGCATAGTGTTGCAATAACGATAAGAATAACAATAATAACAGGAATAATAATAATAATAATAATAATAATAATAATAATGATAATGATAATGATAATGATAATGATAATGATAATGATAATGATAATGATAATGATAATGATAATGATAATGATAATGATAATAATAACAGTAATAATAATAACAATAATAATAATTGGGAGAAAAACAACTGTAATAATGTTTTTGTCAAGTACTGTACTAAAAATTCGATGTCGACATTTCACCGAAAATGTGTTTTAAGGCCCCTGAATCCACCCCCCAAAATTAGAAAAAGGCTGTGTGTGTTTTTGGGTGTGTGTGTGTTAGTCTGCGTCTGTCAGCCTTTGGACAGCATAACTCAAAAACGAAAAGTTGGTTAAAAACCAAAGTTGGCACTTAACTTTAATGTCTTAAAGGATGCGATGTCTTTCAAGATTTTGAAGAAAATTCCTCCACCGTGCAAAGAGAACGGAATTTGAAAGTATTAGGTAAGGCATAAAAAGTACTTTTGAGAACCGAAAAATCAAACACATTGCTTCTAAGAGGCAGAATTACCTATAATTAAACATGTAGTGATGTCTATTTTGAATGTTTCATCGACAAAACTAGTTACTCGTGTACGCGATGTTAATTTAAATTATGCATATCAAGTCTCAAAATGCGGCTACAAACGTAGTTTAAAATACTTAAAAAAATGTAATGCTCTTGGTATTAAGAGGGTGAAATTTTGATATTATTTCCATTGTGCTCACTAAATTGCATCTAAGTTTTTAGAAATATGCCATACCGATGAAAAGACAGAAATTGTCACACACAAGCTTATGTTATTTGTAGGTTAACATTGGTTTTATGAAATTTTGTTGTGCGTGCTTTCTAATTTTTGAAAAAGTACATTCATTGTTTTCATATCTGGAAGTCATAATCTGTGAGGTTGCTTTGAAAAATGACAAATAAAAATGAGATGGATGTGCATGTGCTTGTGGCATTAGCTTGAGTCATACATCGCATTGTTCCTCCACATTTAAGTCATATAATTTTAATTTTTTATAAGAATGCCAAACGTTAATGTAACTTCTCATGATTTTTAACAATACCTCGGTCCTGGGAATTTTTCCTAACCCCAGAAACCAAATGTGTGTTAAAGAGCAGCAACCTTTGACATTTAAGAGTCTCAGGACATTATGCTAATGAAAGGAAAATGCACAAAAATGAGTTATAACTAGAGGACCATATTAAAACACGTAATTAGCGAGTCTCAACTTTCGTAAAAGTGTAATGAAGTGAATTTAGCATCAGCTTTCACCGCAGTTAGCTGCTCTCGTTTAAGTTCACCGTGGCATCAATTTTTCACTCCTTTGTGCGAAGGGGAGCGTTTTACTGTTTAATAAACGAAATACTAGGGGGATTTTAAAACGAGGCCCATAAGACTAAACGTACGTTGTGTTTTATTGTGCCAGTGAAAAATTACATTTGTAATAGCCAAAATATGCGCTCCTCAATTTAAATTATTTGTTTTTAACTACTTTTGTAATCCGTTTTATAGGAGGTAGGTATAGGATCTGCTACTCCACCTACACTGACAATGGCCATGAATTTAATATGGCCGAAAGCTCGAGCAACGTAATAAATATTACAGGGCTCGTAGCCCGAGAAGCTCTTAACATAATCATCACCGTGAAAACTTCAAATTAACATATTGATGCCATTCAAACGTATTTTTCGTTTTTCTCTGTTTTAAGTTATACATTTATCAAATTCGTTCTACTTTTACCATTTTATAAAGAATTATGTAAGTTAACATTATCTATTTGTACAAAATCGATACAAATATGACTACAACTGTATCTGAATTAATTAGTACTATACTAAATTTGTCCAGTTTCTCTAATAAATTTGCGTTATGCAAAATTTCAATTATTGCGAAAATACACATACATGCGAAACGGAGTTACGCTTCGGAAGTTACGCTATTTTTCGCTAACAGCGGGATTAAAATAAATGCTACAGAAATTATTCCATAACACCTACATACTATCACCAACGAAGTTGTAACTTTAGAATCTGTGAAGTTTGCCAGACAGCAGAATTAGTTTGTGATTACCAGATAGTTAAGTAGGTCATTATCGAAGTGCTGGGTTCCTTAGACCAATTTGTAGAATTCGACGAGTAGCTAGACGCACATGATTAACGAAGTAAAACAGGGCTGCTTGATTAACTAACGTGTTTGGACATGAGAATCTTGCGGATTTCTGAGAATTTTATAGACGAAATCAGGGTCAAAATCAGGAAACCTTGAAAACTATAGAAACTGGCGTCAATTACACTTGGGTAGATCTCACCTCTTCTGGGCTCGTCCGAAGATTTGGACACGTCACTCGAAATAGGTCTCCGTTGTTTCTATCTAAGGAAAAGAACTGCATTGAATTGCATATTGAAACCAGCCTTTGAGATTCACAATACCGCTGGGAATTATATTCGTGTAAATCTAAATATACGATACAGGTTATAATTAAGTAGTGACTTGTTACATTGTTTTTCATCAGTAGGCAACTTCTCATTTTTCAATCACTTCGTTAATTAAGATACTCTGTAGCAGAAATCCGTGTGATCCTTTCTCGCATAGCTGGATAGGAATATCAGAACACGAGGTATATCCAGCTGAAAAGGAAAGTAAAAGGAACCAGCTGAAATCATCGAGACATGTGAAGATACAATCTTCACTGGCTCCCCAAATAATTCATCACTGCAGCATCAAAATTTTCTGATAAAGTTTTCGTACTAATGTAGGTCAGAGGATGAGCTGCAGTATGAGAATTCATTCCAAGCCCCTGAATATAATATTTAAACGAACTCTTTTACTTCCAAATCACCATTGTGCTATGCGGATGAATCTGATGCAAAGTTATGAAGAAGCCATGCTCTGAAAGTGATAATTCACACGTTAGAACTACTGCTGTGAAAACTTAGGTTATGAGAAGGCCCGGATTCCGTCGCACTGCTACGCCAAGCTCTTCCAAGTCAAATATCCGATGTTTACACTCAGATCTCCGAACCACCTACAGATCTATTTGGCACTCTGCATTCAAGTTACACATATGTCAACCAATTCAACGAGCTCACAACGAGTGACTCGGAGGCCAATAGATCAAGAGAGGCAGGCGTAGAAGTCAATATCAAAATGCGACTTTTAAACGCTTGCACTCTATAGCAGAACGACAATTTCCATTTTGTGTTTTTATAATAGAAGCTTAAATTAATTACTGTTATAAAGCTATTGTTCGCGTACATTGCATCATACAGAAAGGGCGGTTAATAAGCTTATCACTCAATACTCAACAGCAAAATTGCATTTTATGAAGCTAAGTCAATAACTCAAAGGGACTTCATTATCACATGCTGAGAACCTACGTGACAAACGATAATATAATAAAACCGTTGCTCTGAAAGCATACCAGCATTTTCAGTAACATTTGGAAATCATTAAAGATTAAAGGCTTTTTCCTTCTGTGAGTTCTGTTTTAACAGGTAGTCCAACAGTGCCGTGTTTCCCATGTGCAAATATCGCTTCGTGTGTTAAAAGAGTTACAGAACTCAAAGGGGCAATTCCAGGTAACCGCAGGTCAGTGGCCCATTGCTTGTCAGCGAACACGATAAGCGGATTGCGCTCCTTGAGAGACATTTTCCAGGTTCCCACCAGGGTGAACACTCTATGATAGACAAGAACCGTGTAAATATATCGTAAAGCTCTTATAAAGATTTTCCGTTCAATTGCAACTCATTTTCAAGAGAACAAACTTATCTTTTAAATAATTAAAAGTGTTTATTGCAATCTATCTGTATGTCCCCATGACTGCTTTTAATTGTGTTTACGCTGTTGCTGGATACCAATAATAATAATAATAATAATAATAATAATAATAATAATAATAATAATAATAATAATAATAATAATAATAATAATAATAATAATAATAATAATAATAATAATAATAATAATAATAATAATAATAATAATAATAATAATAATAATAATAATAATAATAATAATAATAATAATAATAATAATAATAATAATAATAATAATAATAATAATAATAATAATAATAATAATAATAATAATAATAATAATAATAATAATAATAATAATAATAATAATAATAATAATAATAATAATAATAATAATAATAATAATAATAATAATAATAATAATAATAATAATAATAATAATAATAATAATAATAATAATAATAATAATAATAATAATAATAATAATAATAATAATAATAATAATAATAATAATAATAATAATAATAATAATAATAATAATAATAATAATAATAATAATAATAATTACTATTAGTATTATTATTTCAAATTATGCCAAGATGATTTGTTTCTTCTTCAGAAGTATTTTAATGTTTGTAATCGCTGTTTCGTGACGATTGTTTAGAAAACTTCTTAGTATATGGGGCCATTTTTGGGAAGCATTCATGCCACGAATGCGTCAATATACAATATACATATGATACATTTATATTCTGACTGTAACTGCACCTTCATCTTATGTATGTTGCAAACTATATCCGACAAACATTTCGGTATTATTAATTTAGAGGAAGTATTATAAATTGCGGAAATTAAATGTAAAAAGGTATGCAAGTAAATACTAGAGCAAAATACCAGGGTTAACTCTTACAGGTTGTGAGTAAATGGGTCAAATAACTTCACAGGAAATGTATAATGACATTTAAGGGAATGTGCACCTGAAAATGTGATTTTTTTTAAGGTTTTCAGGAAATTTAACTGATAATATATTTTCAGTGTCTTATAACAACATTAGAAGGGGAATGTATTAAGAGAACATGGTCTTCAAATATCAACCACTATCACTATCAACCAATAGTGATAAATATCATAGTGCTGGAACAAGTACACAAGTTTAATTATTTAGGATGCAACATAACATATCAGAATAACAAAGACCTAAATAATAAAGTAAGTAAATTCCAGAACAGTTGCGGAATATTATCAAGAACATTAATAAGAAAAAAATCTAGAAACGAAACAAGCTTAAAGTTTTACAAAACAGTAGCGATTTCAACGTTGACATATGGTTGTGAAACATGGACGATAGGGAAAAAAGAATGGGATAAAATAATTGCCGCAGAAATGAGATGCCTTAGGGCCATAAAAGAATGTACAATAATTGATAAAAATAAAAAATGAGGAAATAAAAGAAGAACTAGGTATTTGCCCAATAAATGCCAACATAAATCAATATAGGAAAAGCTGGAGAAATCATTTACAAAGAACGGACAATATCCGATACCCCAAAATGGCATACAATTACCAACCATATGGGAGGAGAGATGTTGGAAGACCGATGAGAAGGTGGAGAGAGACTTGAGGTTGGAACAGGAGAAGTCTGCTAATCCATGAAGTGTTGATGGTGGTAAATTTTAATAGGATATCTTATTCAATTTCCGAGTTACGAACCGTTAATCTGGATTTTATTATCCAATGTCAAATGCTCCACGATACAGTTTTAAAAGAATTATCCGTTTTTTAACTTTTATTATATGTAACTGGTTACAGACTACTAATATATCGTCTAATTTTGTTACTGCTAGCTTTAGTTTAAAAGAAAATACTTTTTAAATTGTAATTTTAAATGTATATTTAAAAACTAATAACTCAAAATCCGTTCAAAAGAAAAAAAGTTTATTGCAGATTTTGCTTTTGAAATCCACATGTCCAATTCAGAAGAATTGGATAGAAACTGCATTGTATAGAACATTTTCAGAAAGTGAACATGGGGAAAAGAATTCTAAGAACGCTAAATGTCAAAATAAGAATATTTTGTTCTGTATTTTTGACGTACTTTATATAAATAAGATAAACAGTATAAAAAATATATGGCTCCCTGGTTTCTTTATAGTCAAGGAATACCGATGTCAATTTTGCGAGATTTATACTACATTTCAGTTGGGTATTCCCTTAACGTGTTTTCTGTACTTTCATACTTTATGGTATTGTTTTTATTTAAATTAAAGTAGACCTCCATATAGCATATTGTCTTCCAATCTTGTAACTACTGTTTGTTTACTGTAATTTGAAGCCGCCAGAGAGCGCATTCTATTTAATGTATAAAGTGATCTCGTTTTGCTCTTCCAGAAAAAGTACTTAAGCCAGGCCCACAGAGCACCTGCTTGCTGTGCAAGGGTTCCTAGATTCGATTCCCGTCTGAGAGAGTGCGAACTTTTCTTTAACTAGGATTATTCCTTATCCTATCCTCCTAGAGTCTGGAAGTTAGAATGGAAATGTGAAAATGTGAATGGAGGAGTGTGTGTGAGTAAATTTATTATAATGTGACATTGGGTTCAGCGGACAGCGATGGAAAAGAATAAAGGCGGTCCATATGGGTCTAGAGTTGAGGTGTGGCGCGGCTGAGACGTGTAGAAGTGGAAGCCAGCTGTCCCACCTTGCTGGCGGTGCGCCTACCAGAAGCAAGCACAGTTAAGCTTCCCACACCACTAAAGCAATCATGTGACAATAACAATAGCGCGTGGTACAAAGCAAACAGACTGTTTTGACACCTTCCAGAGGCTTCGGAAAAGATATGCTGCGTCATTTCCAGTGCACATGTGCGGAGTCTCGAAAGGTTGGCGTGACGTCATCGCCAGTATACAAGGACCCGGACCAATAAGAGTAAGGGAGTCATTCTTCAGTTGGTCTTTAATGAGTCTTGTTTAATCAGTGCTTTTTAGTTGCTAGAATGAGTCGGTCAACCTGTCAGTGAGGGCGTATGTGTCGTTGTGTGATGCATTGTGAAGATTCCAGAAGCGTCGAGTGATTGCATCGTGATAGTTAAGGTATAAGAGACAGTGAAAGTCAAGAAGGACACTGCAAGAGTGAGAATTGTTATCAGCAGCACAGTTGGGAGTTGTGATAGGAGAAAAGATTATAAACTGTGTTAACCACGAGAAGAAAAACTTGACAATTTGTGGCAGCATTTTAGAGGTCAATAGAGTGATAGAAAAGCCAACAGACATTGCATTTTTGCCGTTTTATTATAATAATAAATCCAAAGTAATAGAAATCCAAAGTTCAAATCCATCGTTAAGTGAGTGAACACCGTTGCGCTTCAGCAATTGTTCCAAGAGGTTAAAAGCCGTCGATTAGACCTTCGATGTTAAAGTTGGCATATCAATGGAACCTTTAAAAAAGAAACAAATGTACCTTGCTTTCGTCGTACGCCTAGAAACTATGGGTGATCCCTGTTGAGATTGGTTTTACGGCAGTGGTCAGTGCACAGTAGGCTGTGTGGAAATGACCGGTATAGTTCCCCTTTGACAGTCTCCCACACGTTAAACCAATGTCATCTTTTGCTGTGCTTAATGCATTTGAGATCACATGGTGTATACCTACACAGGTCGATATAGGCAGGTGCACAGCCAGTTATGTGGAAGTGATCACAACAGAAAACCCAGC
Source organism: Tenodera sinensis (assembly GCA_030765045.1). NCBI lineage: Eukaryota > Metazoa > Arthropoda > Insecta > Mantodea > Mantidae > Tenodera > Tenodera sinensis. Next base: position 142,041,217 of record CM060965.1, on the reverse strand, counting down.
GACGTGTTAAGGTCAGGCTACTACTGTGCAATTGTGGTTGGCTTAATATAAACTCTTGTTTCTAACGCGCATATGGACAAGAGGAAATCTATTACTTCCCCGAAGAGATATGACGACCATCCCATCTGTTACATTGGTACGTTGAATCCAGTCTTATTTAACAGAAAAAGAAAAGAAAAGAAAAGAGATATGCTATAAAATAATTGGATTTCATGTATTATGAAGTTAATAAACAAAACAGGCATTGCAATGTCTCAATACAGATCAATAGAGGGGTTTATATTTTCCTTTAGTAGTGCAGTCTTTTTTTCAATTTCGTAATTATACCTTCTGCTCGCTGTTGACTGATTAATTCAAGCAATAATTTTAAACAGATTTTTCCTGTACATCCACGTATTATATCACAATATTATTTTCAGTTATTTGCAAATCGCATCCCTTCCCATCTCTCTCCTTTTGTCATTCTCACTGTAGATCAATCTATTAGTGTATTTTTTGTGTATGAAATACGTAAGGAGGGGAATGATAATGAGACTTACTTATAAAATTACACATTTTTTTATCAAAAGCAAACTAATTTTTACATATACATTATAGCGATTAGAAAGCTAAAGCGGAGAGAGTTATAAATTAATAAATGTGACAAATTGAAAAAGTCCAGTTATGTTCTCTCTCAATTTATTTTCTTCTAAACTGAGACATAAAACACAGTTCTATCTTTTCGTGACCTTAAAACGCACTTTTGTGTCTTTTTTTACTCTGCCTGTCTCTCTCACTCTCTCTCACTCAAAAACAACTGGCTTTGACGATACAGCCAGACAACACACACTAAAACTGCTTCAGTTCAAGGCTTTGTCGCGACGTATTAATGCCCAAAAGTATTTTTCAGCACATATAGTTATCTCACGACGATGACTGTACACACATGTACTGTAAACAGTTGTCTTGTTTAACACTCATTATTTTATCACATATAACAACTATCCTTACCTTGTCTTACAAGCTCTCTTCTATCGGCGTTCCGCAAGCTTTTACAGGAGAGAATGACGTGGCAGGGATTTTTCTGGAAAATTCACCTTTTATCAGACTTTCGCAGACAAGCCGGCAGTTGAAGCTTCGCGAACGATCTCGAAACGCTTTGTTCTACCGTGCTCCATTCCTGCTAGTTTTCTTACCGCATGATGTGAGGCAGCTTTCGACACACACCGGCCTGCGGGCCGTGCATCACAATATACTATATTAACGATATTTCAATGGCTGGGAATCATATCTGCGCCGTCGGTGCAGCGAAATTTCATCCCTCAGGAGCTCTTTCGTATCACTAAATTTAGCAATATGGGGCTGCCGCTTTTAAGCACACTTAAAAGCTATCTTCTAGGCTAGGTTTGAATCCGCAACAGGCTGTGCATAAACAACTGAGCCACCCAGACCTATGTATGTAAACCAAATTTAAAACGACGAATATGGACTGAAAATACAACTCTAAAACACATATATTCTATCGAGATACTCAGCACTTGGGACAACTGACTCAAAACTGACGGACTTACAGTTGAACTGCTGAAATGCAACTCACAACTGAACTGCACAGGCACTGTTCACTGCACTCACTGAAGTCTCACAGTCAACTGTCCACTGAACAAATGTTCTTCTCTGTGCTCAACTTCATTATCAAATTCAGCTCGTCTAGACTCAATTCAATTCAAATCTACTGTCCACCGGGAATTTTCAGCCCATTATACAAGGCCCGCATAGAAAAAGAACGTTCTAGAAAGGAAAACCACTGGAACTGCCAAAGTGAGCCTTCCAAAGCCGGAAGGGACGAGCAATGGCTGGTGTTCTGATTGGGATGTTGTTCAGTCAAGAAGACCGGCTATATCCATATCTTTAGGTAGGCCAGGTAAATGGGTCTTCCCGCCCCAACAGCGACTAGTGGATCGTCTTGACAATAAAATGAACAAGACAAAAACTAGAAGCCATACCAGTAGCAGTGGGATACATTATCTGTGGCATCACTAATGTTATCTGTTTCTATTTATGTTTTGCGTATCATTTGATGGTGGCCTATTTTCAAACTGCCAATGGCTTGTTATCCTGAGTTTCAATTGTCAATTGTTTTTAAATGATATCTTAACAAGATGTATGTACACGTGCTTTAATTTACGGTTATAAAATAAACTACAAATAGACAATTTTTGGGGGAGGGATCTTATTCTGGTTTATTAACTTTTGTTCAAATTGTAATAAGTGTTGCAAAAGCCAAATAAACAATAAACAAACATCCCTTGGTCCAAATACAAATACGAATAATTAATAAATATTAAGGTTATGATTTTTACATTGATTTTGCAATACCTGATGCGTAAGTTAATCATTGCTAACATATATTTGGTAGTGTAAGCTAAATTTACAATTCATTTATCAATTCCCATGGCAACAAGGCTATAACTATTCTTATTTTCAAGTATAGCAAAAAGTAAATGGCTAACCACGAAGTGTAAGTTACTTATCAGACCTCGAATGCTTGGAAAAATTCGGTCTTGTGGACCACGTATTCCCAAAATGCATTTTTATACGTATTACTTAAAGTTCTTAGTACGCAATATACTATTTGAAACAGTGTATCTAATTTTAAAGTTATAAATAAACGGCTTTGTGTTCTTGACAACCTTCAAATGAGGAGAGTAGATTAAATAAACAGTTAAAGTAACCAAGTTACCTAATGCTATGATGCAAACTGTATGAAATACCTTAAATTAAGATAATTATTATACATTTTACGTGCGCAGGGAAGCAAAGAATATAGTCTTGTAAGAGAAAGCTCCGGAAAATAATTTAGTGCATAGCAAATAATTCATTTTTTCACATTATTCGCACTTTTTAGATAACCTCAAGACAATAGCACCTGTTGGGCTGTAGTAATTGAGAACAAAACCAAATTAGCACTCCTATACTCAGTATAGGATTCTGTGATCTCTGCTTGAATGGGAGTGAAGGATTCAAGACCAGAGAGAAATACACACACAAGTAAATAAACATACTTAACTAAGTAAATCTAAACATAATTTGTTACCATTATTCATCAACGTAAAATTGTCGAGATGAAATTAAACAAAAACACCTCACACAGGCTTCAATTCTTTTATACATTTGATAGAAAAAGCTGTAGCTATTTACATAATAATTAACACAGTTGTTCACCGTGAAAATTAAATGACAAACACACAATCTTACGGTCTTTTATTCAATGTAGCACTTTATTATTCATTGAAATAAAAATGACTACAAACATAAAAAGCTTGCGGGGAAAGCTGTTTGCAAAGTCAAGGTATGTATTGCAAACAAAATATTAAAAACTCCATGAAAAATAAAGCTAATGAATATTGCTTGAGGAGAAAGTAAAATATGAACACTATCACACAATTAACAGTGTTTTCCAAGCTTTACCGCTGTTTATGTATCAAAGCAGTAGCTTTGAAAACTACATCGTTGCTATTATATTTCATAAAGTTGTTTTGGCAAAAATATCAAAGAGAGCTCAAATTTCTCATCGCTTGCGGCAATAGCTGCTTCATGTAGTTAACTAATCTCAAGCTTTTGTGCTTGGTTTATGTTTGTAGAAACTTTTACGCAGCATGATCGATGAGTTACATATTGTGATACATGTGTGCATAACGTTATTCAGTATGATCATCATAATTGACGTTTTTGATTCAAAATTGCTTGCTCATAGATATTTATATTACATAATTTCCGGAACCAACAAGTGGGAAGTAATCACATCACTGCGCCAAGAAGTTTATTCCATAGTTTATTCCATACCAAGTACTTCTACCAAAATTAGGAACCTCAAGCTTATACTACTAAACTCGACTAAGTTCGCTAAATCTTCTTAATAGAAGGTTCAGTCTCTGTAAGTAGATCACTAAAAAAGATACTGTGGCAAAACGATAACATCAATCCAGTTACGTTTCTGTCACTTCATTCTCCTTCAAAAACTTTGCACAAACGCAGTTTTCTTCTCGTCACTAACACAGTCTCAACACTTGCTTACAACTGTTTACTTCTCGTTTACTTCTACTCGGTCCTCTCTCATGCACTAACTCCGACTATACACTCACGTTAAAGGTTCACTTCGACGAGGCGTATCTTTCACGCCTACGTACCACGCACAAACAGCTGTCTCGCACTCACTGACAGACTGATCGACACATTTTTGCAACTGTGCCCTCTCTCCCTCTGCTGTTTCCTCACCCCTTTATACGGTGGGGTGACGTCACAGGGACCTGTCATGAACTACTTCAAACACGCCGGCGATGATCATTCTGGTAAGCTCTGGTACTACCGCTCTGATTGTTGTTAGTCAAGTACACACAAATAATAGCGCAAGACAGCCTGACCTTGGGCGCCTTTGTTTCCTCGGCGGCCTGGTATATGGTGTGAAGTAGCTTATCCCCCACAGTCCTTTGTTTTGCGCCCCCGGCGACAACATTCTTTCGTTGAAACGTATGAACATGGCCAAATGTAACATAATATGGTACTATACAACACGAGAATTTATTTTTTTCTTAAAACATATTAGATTTGACATATAAATAATTGATATTTTAAGACACTAATGAATTAGTTGTCTATGATTATTTATTGAAGTCCACGTTAATTAAGAGTGTTCATAGTTATTTTATTTAAAATCCTATGGCAGGCTAGCTTGAATCTGACACGTTTGGGAATTACATTTCACAGAATCGATGAATAGTTAAATAAAGGAGCGAAACAAAGCATGCACAACCGATGATTTGATTTCGAAAGTATGCAACATCCTATGCAGAAAATGCATTGTACTGGTACAATTTTTGTGAAACTCATACATTAGTAAACTATACACTAAGCAAACACAAAGGGCTTCCGGCTTAGTGGTAAACACTGAGTGATAGCTCAATATATTGTATGAAATATTCACAAAAACGTGAACATATTAAAATTTAATTCAGATCATACGATTCATTGTTAATGTTTTACAACTTTCTCTGACACACACTGAGTGATTTGGCGGTCCCAAATGACTACGTTGTCGACTGGCCGTTAAACTCACTCACTTACTGACTCATTCACTCACTCATTCATTCATCCACTTACTCACTTATTCACTCACTCACTGACTTACTGACTCAGTCACTCGCTTGCTCACTCAGTCACTCACTCATTTACTCACTGGGTGATTTGGTTAGATATTGAGCAGTGGATTGGGTAGTCTACTTGTGCAGGGGCCTTGCGTCCTTAGGAGTGGGTGTAAACACGCAGGTGTAACACGTAGCTTCTTAGCAGACACAATATAATAAAGTTTGGTAACTACGTGTCTTGCACTTTTTTGTGTTAAGTAGAGGGCACGATACGAAAACAGCGAAATAGTTGATGGCCTTAGCATTTGGGGCATGTGAAAAAGCTCCAGAAATTACACTTTGGAGTGAAAAAATATTCCCACATATGTTTTTTCTTGCCTTTGAAGAAGTTTGGTAATATTTTATGTCATATATGTCATACATTATAACAATTTTATGAATAGTTTTAATAATTTGTTAGTTTTAAGTGTTACGAAACACCTTTTAGACATTACTGGAATAAATCCTACATTTCTCAGTATATGGTATGGCGTTCTTTAGTTTTTTTTAAAGTTTGGATTCTTTGTGACATTGGCAGAAGATTTTCGCACACACGAGGTTCAATCTCATGATACCACACTTGAAGAATTTCCTCAATCAGTTCTCTCGTACTAACACAATTATATTTTTTAAGTTTTAAGGACAGAATAGACAACAAATTTTCAATTGGGTTCATATCAGGTGAATTTGCTGGCCACTATAATATCTCAATGCCCAAATCTGAAAAAACAGTTCTTGACCACCCTTACTCGATGGCATGTTGCATTATCATCTTGGTAAATGAAAGACCCAAGATTAGAACCGCTAAAATGATCTTTGGCAGTATTAATCACCTCGTTTTTAATAATTTTACAATAACTCAAACCATTCATAGAGCCTGTGCAAACTTTAGTTCTTTCCACACCTTTGGAACGCATTACTCCTCACAACATGACACCTTCACAACCTTTTGTTTCAACTATACAGTCCTGGTCCCATCCACAGTTTTAGTCTATTATCATTACCATACAAATTGAACTTCTTTTCATATGAGAAAATTACCCTCTTCCAGTCTTCAGCAGTCCAACTCAAATGTTTTTCTGCAAACTGTTTCCTGTCATTTATGCGTTTTAAGTGTTAGATGTGGCCTCTTTTTGGGTGTTTTCTTAGCAACTTCCATATCTTTAAGGCGTCTTAAAACAGCCTGGTGAGATACTGATAATCCTAGATCCACCAAAACGTTCCACCCTGTGTACAAACCACATTAAGCAGCCAGCTCGTGCCCAGTGTGCAGTCAATAGTTAAAAAGATCGGTCTGTCGGCCATTGAGTTTGAACATCGGTGTCCTTCGAGAGCGATAGAAGATTAGATACAAAGTCTTCAGTTGACAGTTTAGAGAGCAATTCATGTGAGTTGCGATCCAGGGTCACAGTTCAGCCGTGATTCGATTTATTACATCAATTGTTTTGCTACTGAGTGCGTGCAATTATGTCTTAAGTGTAATATTAGTGCTATACCAAATACTTAAGAGCAAGGTAAATTGTGAATTAGGAGCAACTGGTGTTTTCATTTGTTTCATTGAGTTAAGTACTGAACTACTGAATATAACATTACCCCGTTGTCCATTAAGGCTCACATTTTGTCTTCCAAAGCTCAGTGTCAGAATTTCCGTTTGCCCAGACAGGGCATAGGTCGTGGGCACGTGGCCAAGCGTCAAAGTGACGTATGGCTTATCATGCCAGTCGGTCATCTTTGATTGGAACTTGGTTCCCTGCATTCTGACAAAGAAAGAGAGAGATCCTCGTGGCAGGCACGAGGTTTGTTCATCTCTATTGGTGAGTTCTTTGCAGTTCTGAATTTTATTCGAGTGCCAGTAATTTGGATTAGAATGTAGATCGGGAGTTTAATTCTTAATAGGGTTTGATTTTAGGTGGAAACTGTTACATCGACACTTAGAGAAGATGTTTTTAAAATTGCATTGTTTTAGAGTCGCTGTTTGTGAACAATTTAAAGGTTATATGTACATATTCAAATCCTATTCATTATGAAACATGCGGTGCATATGAATGATACTTACTCAAGTTGAAATTTGTTTATTGATTACGCGAGTGCCAGGGAAAAAAAATTTGGGTTTTGGAAAATCAACTGTTAAAAGTAGTCCAAAGATGGGGTATACTTACTTTTCTAAACATAAAATGTAAATTTAGTGTGAAGAACAAATGGATTGGGAAAACATGATATTCTCAAATTAGCAGTGTTTGTGTAATAAAATCAAGCAAAAAATAAGACAGAAGACAGAAAATAAAGATTTACTGAAACTCAACCAGTGTACAGTTTTAACATTTTAATCCTGGCTTTTTAAATGTGTACGAGATGTTCCTAGATTCCGTAACCTACATAATAGTACTCACGTTTGGTGAAGTGTTTACACAGTGTGCTAAAACAACAAACAAATAAATCGGCGCACCCTTGACATTATGTCTCTGTGGAATCGCTCTTTATTTGTTGTAATTTAGTAACGAGGGTCAATTAGAACATTTAACTTCTTTAAACGTTTAACATTGGCTAAATTACATGTAATGACTCCAACTGGTTTGTATAAGACAACAAGACCTAATGATAATAAAACATAATATTAGCACAGCACTACAGATTACGAAATAATTTCAGAATCTACTTGTAGATAACCTAAATCCCTGAAGAGTTGGGAAATTGTGACAGTGGTTGCCAAATTGCTCTAATTTTAAGTGGGAACACCTTCAAAATTATTGTTTCATCTGAAAGTAAGATCACAAACTATTTTAACATTTAATTGTTTAACCATGCATATTGCGTGCCGTGTGTGCTCAAAGATATCTACTGAGTTAGCTGACAGTGATTGTTTACCTTGCCGAAGTCCGTGAGGCCGCCGACTCTGGGTTGTTCCCCCGGCGCAACTGTTGATGGTGTTAGAGGTTCGCCTTGAAGCTGAGTCACCGAACAGTCTGCCCTACCGAGAGCCACAGACACTTAGTACATGATATGACTTATATACTTCAACAAAATTATATTTCACTTGATTGTGAAGCTTTTGGTACTCATATTTTATTTCCATGTGTCTATTCCGAATTACAAAAAACACTATTAGGTTATGAGATAAGTTCATATACATATCATTAAAAAATAGTATATTAGCACCAAAAGATTCACAGCAGTTTACTCTAGTAACAGTAATACACTGTACACTTAACGAAATTACAATTTGGTAATTTTCAACGATATTAACACTAGAATATCTGTGCAATTATTTTTATACCTTGGTGATGTTTTAAAGTTCAGATCTAGTTTAACTACAATTTAAACGATCAAAATGTTTCTTACCTTATACTAATTGATATAAATTTACTTTCTCTAAAATTCTGGGCTTATAGCTTTATTAATGGAAATATCACTACCTAGAATTAAGAACCCTTGTGTGACATACCTGCGCACACCATGTGATTTAACGAGATCTATATTTTCTATATACTCATATTTGATCTATTTCTGACAGTTTATATGTATACACACATATACACACGTGAATATTTTATTTTTCAAACAATACATTTTTATAATTAGGACAGTTCCTTACTTCCTATAGATAAGTAGTAGAGAAAGTAAAAATAACTATTAATCATTACCGCATATGAGCAAGTAAGGTTTTGCATTTCTGCTCGTGCCCTATTGATAAAGTGTTTGCTGTAAATATTGTAACCAGGCATAAGGATTCTTAAGCAGTTAACTTCCAGTTATCTACACTCACACCATTGCACTACAAAGAACTAAAACTAAAACAGTGATATGCAGGTAAAGGGTGTTGTCTGCATACACCAAAGGACTACGTGAGATGGTTTGTTGTGTATGGCGTAGTTGCCTATAGTCCAGTGACAGTTCAACCTTCTGTCTTGCTTTAATGCCTCTAAATTCCTATAACTAATAACAAAAATCAAACCGGATTGCAGTGCCAGCACCACTATATAGCCTCTTAACCAGATGTGACCTATGCATACCTCTCGGGGTTGGTCCTACGCAAAATGTACTGGGCATGGGTAAAATGTATTATTCCGTCATGCGCCTTTTAATGCCGTTCTCCCTTGGGTGAGGTGAGTATTGCTGTAGTTGTACTAGGAGGTATTAGTTGTGGTCTTCTGTGATAGACGACGCCACTTTCCTACAAATTATTTGATTTATACTCACTCTGGAAGTGTAATTCTGAAGCAATAGTTACAAGACGTTTTGGAAGATGAAAATTATGGTGATGTATTTTTAGACATTTCGGATGATTTTTCAAGAAATTCTAAAGTCCCCAAGTCAATTTCTATTGTGCGAGTGAAGGCGAATTATGGGAATATGATTTTCAGAACATTTTTGTTCAGAATTTACATTTTTCTTGGTGCTAGTGTACTAAACGTGCATTTGGAATAGACGATAGCATAAGCGCCACAGAGTGCTTGGAACAATTTATTGACAATACGCAGAAGTTGATTGTAAATTAGACTAACCCGTATGCGAAATATCTTGCAGGGCATCCTGATTTGAAGGCGCACTCTTGCCGTAAATGTTGGTTTAACATGAACCCATCAGAAATAAAACACTTGTAGGCCTTCTGATTCTTCAAGAAGTTCTACGTAAACCTAAGAATGGTTAATAATTTCCAAAAGGAGCCTCTTAGTTCTGCAAAGTAATGGAGGAGAAGAGGTTTCACCTGTTTTCTAAAATCCCTTCCCGAATGCATGAGGATAAGTGAGGGCTCTACTTTAATAGAAAATTGGTTCCTTTGCCACTAGTAGTTTCGAAAACATCAATAAGTTGTTTATACTAACATTTGATCGCGGCTTAAACAGAAGCACCAAACACACCAAAAATACCCAGGAGAGGATATTAGAAGCTTAAAATTATCTAGCTACCCTTGGACTAAAAAATGACAAAACAATTTTATCAATAAGATTATGCATATAAATGTTCCCTAAACCTTTAGTCATCGGTTGGTAGTGACATTTCATAGATTTCGCCATTTTTAAACGTCTAGCGCAGGCTTTTAACTGCCGTATATGTTACATTTAAAAGCCCCTTTTCTGCTTAAATTTTCGGTAGTACTTTTACAACATAAGGGCAAAAAAAAGGTGCTCAAAAAGAACCAAATTCAGCGGAAAAAGATGCTTAAGTTATGAATTTAAAGAGAGAGACTTCTAAACAAAAGAGAGAAAGTGTGAAAAACAGCAATCTGTCTCATGATCATAGTGCATGTGTATAGACAAATTTTTTTTTCAACTTTTCGTTTTTAGTTTCAAAATCTAAAAATTTTTCTTGAAAAAATGAAATATACGACAAAGTTTAAAACGTGTTTTCTAAGTCCATCAAAATAAACAAATTATTACTTTTAAAGTATTATTCCTTCTTCCTGGCACAGATTGAAAAGATTATGAGTGTACAAAATATTGATTTCTTGCCTATAAAAATGTAAAAAATTCCAACTTCATCTCAGGGTTCCTTAAGAGATATTAGCGCAATAGCATTTTCTTGTTTAGCTATCCTCTATATTTATGTTTGAATAATCAGCCTTATTTGGGAGTTATAAAGCTTAACTGTCTTGGTGAAAATATCTTTAAGAAGCCTAAAATGGCAAAAAAAAAGGCATCAGCTTACAGCTCCGAGGCAAATTTTACTCAGAATTAAAGAAGATTATGCTTAAGCTGCTGGAAGAAAACTTTGTAGTTTGTGATTATCTTTCTTATAATATGGAGACACAAAGTTTGTTCTGTAACATTGAAACTGAAACCTCCCAAGTTCTAATATCGAGAAATCATTAACTTGGATTTTCTTCCAGTTAATTTAGCTAGCCCGCAGCAAGTTTGCCATGATCACCCCGCGGAATATAGCCATTTTGCGTGGGAAAGTTTATAAAAGGCGGGTCTATTGTTATTTATCGACCTGGCAAGCCCGGGAGAGCGTCCTGCCTTGCCGCAGAAGCTCCTCTTTTCTCGCTGTGCTCCATATTTCTCGTTTGCCCTCCCTATCTCCTGGCTTAAGTTCCTCGTATCGTTCAAAGCCGTCCCAAGAAAAAGAGAGAAGTACTTGAAAAGGGAAATTAAAGATACAGACCCCGGGAGCTTCTTAGAGCCACCCCAATTTTTTTTTCTCTATCTGTCTTCCTCTGTCTGTTATGTCTCGTTACACAATGCTGCAAAATTCACCACGATCTCCTTTTGCTTTTCACACCAATGGGATTTTCCAATCTTTTGAAAAGGAATTATTGGTGTAAGCTTAAAATGCAAGGACAAATAAATCTAATTTTTGGCGGAGACTAAAAGGATCATTCATAAAATGCATTCGTTAACATAGTCTTACTTATACAACGAAGCCCTCCATGAATTCACTTCTTATTCAAGGCATTCACAACGTGAATGACTTTATTCCCTTTCTTCCCTAGTGATAATACCTTTCTGCATTTCAAAAACTACTTTTTGTTTTCTTAAATATGATAGGTGACCCTGAATTCGAAAATAATCTTCATTTTCTCCAACCACGTCAGGTTTTCCAAATATTCATAAATAACAAAATGAAATTAAAGCTTTGTGAAATGTAAAAAAAAAAAAAAAAAATTAAGAATTTTGTATGAAAAACTAGGCCATAATTATAGTTTGTTATTTTACACTAATTAATCATAATTATAAGCACATTCATAGCCTTGCCTCAATATTGCACTTGAACTTTTCTGCTTTTTGTACTTCTAGCATGACGTTCAGAGCAGTCCCTTTTTGACATCTGTGAACACTCCACTTCCATTGATACCTCATTTACATATTTTTTATATCCTGTTGTAATTTTTCACTCTGTTTCTCACTAAAATCTCCTAAGTTATCAGGGAAATAATTTATATGTGAATGAATAAAATTTACTTTGACACTCATGTTGCAACCAATATGTTTGAAATTTTGTAGCATCATTTTCACTATGTTAACATAATTTGGGTCTTTCTTATTTCCAAGGAAATTAAAAACAACAGTTCTGAAAGTATTCCAGGTATCCATCTCTTCTCGACTCACAGTATTCTGAAATTGTGTCCATCAGTTTTCGAATTTGTTGGCCGACGAATACACCAGCTTTAACTTTTTCATGGGATAATGCAGGAAATGTAACACTGTCTTTATCTAGGCTTTTCATAAATTGTTTCATTTCAGCCTCATTTCACATGCAGACGTAGCAACAATACTTTTGAGGGATCAATGACAGGTTCACTTTCTATATTATTTTCGCCCGGTGTTAAATTAGTTCTTCGTGGCCACTGTTCTCTTTCCCAGTATTCTGACCTAGCTCTGTTATTCCATTCACACAAGAATCAAGGATATTTTGTGCAACCATCCTGCTGGTCAAGTAATACTCCAATAATCTTGAAATCTCCACAGACTAGCCAGAATAAAAGCTCATCTTCATATGCCTCCTTTAAAAGAAAAAAGTGGGCCACAGAAATGGAAGGATGAATGCTTCCATTGTGAACCAAAACACCTTTAAGACCTTTTTGAGAATAATCTACGAAGAATCTCCACTCTTTGGAATTATAGTTTATGTAAGAATGTTATGATATAGTTAGTAGATATAAAATTTTGAATTGCAAAAAATTCTGACGTGGTACGCAAAAACGGATTTAAGTTTTGCAATTAGTGTGGAAATGTGACTCACAAACGCTCATTCATTTAAAAAAAAAACACCATGCAGAACGGTGTAATAGGCTCTTCCAGTTACTACTGTTATGCTTCAGAATTCTGGTAGTTTTTCCTAAAGAATTTTTAAAAAATTGCTGCATCGTGACTGGATATTCCACTTTTCTTTTCTATTTCCTTTTTTACTTTCTCTACTGGTAAGTAGGAGAAGTATTGTATTCCACCCAAAACTTCAATGTCGAGATTTCACCCGAAACATATGTTTTGAGACCCCCTGAATTCAAAAAAAGGCATTTTTAGAAAAAAGGTCTGTGTGTGTCTATGTGTCTGTGGACAGTATAACTCAAAAACGAAAAGTAGGTTAAAAATAAAAGTTGTTATTTAAGTTTAATGTCTTTCAAGGATGCGACATGAAAATTTTGAAGAAAATAGCCCCAACCTAATCTACGCTTTAGATGGAAACTTTTTCGGAAATTTTTATTTTCTTGAAAATGGCTGGAACGATTTTGATTAAAATGTCATATGTTTGAAATATTTTTATGATAAATGAAATGTATGTCTTGAATTTTCTGTCTATAGCCCCTGTAGTCGTATTTACTCTGGACGACTTTTGCATAACTGGTAAACCATTAGAGATAGACAACATCTTACTGTACAAAAAATGTAGATCTTGCTAAAGTACACAATTTATGTCCACATAAATTTTCCTGTAGGGTGAACCGTTTCGGAGATATTCCTTGTTATGTGTGTCAGTTTCGGAAAACAAACTTTCGTGAAATGGAACATCGTTGTTCATTTTTTGTATATGTTAAGCGTGCAAAGAAAACGGAATATCAGAGCTTTAAAGGATTTTACTATCGCACAAAGCCTACTGTATTCTAATATTCCTCTTGTACCTACAAGGAAATAAGCAGTAAAATAATTTCTAGCAATGTTTATCTTAACTAACATGAAGAAGATATAAGAATAAGAGTTTGTAAGAATGGTTAGTACAAGAGTAGAGAAAGTCATGTGAGTGTAGCACATCATATTTTTTATTATTTATTTTTTATATTTTATTTATTTATTTATTTTTGTTTAATGTAAAATGACCTTTATCAAGGCATTTAATATGTATTTTTTATCACTTACATCTACTGCGTAAAACAAATAACACACTACTCCGGGCAGTGAAGTGGTGAACAACAATTAAGGAAAATTTATTCTTAAACTAACCCGCTTGCAGTGTCATTAAACTTGAGCCACGCAGAAAATGACAAAGCATACTTCAGTTCTCATGAAAACCTTGAGCACAATATAAACTATTGTGAGGTTCAATCACGATGTGTGCGTTGGCTTCAAGAGCACTATTATTGAAAATACTGAATACTGGCGTAAATGGGCGGCTCCATGTCATTAAAATGTACGCGGGGCCTGTATTCACTAAAGAATAACTATAATGATCAGAAGGGATGTCATAGTAGCTCAAGATACTATTTTCTGAGGGTGTCTGGAAATATGTTGGATAATTAACTCTAGAAATCGATACACAATTCTGCTTTTAAAGAAGACTTGATTTACATAGAGTTATTTATTTGCATTATAGTTATAGGATGTGAAATATTGGCCAGGCGATAGACAGCTGTTACATTACCTTAGTGGAGATACCTGGCAACGTTAGTTTGATTTTGAAAGAAATCTTCAAAGAAAAAAGTGACGCAGAAGATCAAAGTTCGTCTTAGCCCGTGGAGCAAGTTACCACCCCACCCCATCGCCCGCTTGGGTAAAACTTCGGGGTTTACAATACTTGCTGACAAAATAGCTTGGCCAATAATTTGTCAGCTCGCGTCAACAAACACCGGAGCATGAATTAAACGTCTGTTCCTGAAACGCGATCTTGCGGGAAATAACTTGCACGTATGCGAACAGGAAAACGCATGTCCAGGCTTTACTGGTCTGGATATTTAAACTGCAAATTTATGCTAAACAAAAAGTTACAAAAATATAATCGTCACAATGTCAAAACATCACACACAAAGGTAGGTAAACTCCGAAGAACATCCAGCTAATTGCCGATGAAATCAGGAATGCATACAAGAAGGAATATGTGAAACCTAACCACCAAGAGGACAAAATGGTGCATCAATCACAACTTTCCCTCTTTCTAGTTATTTTCTTCGCTTACGACAGATATGCTCAATGAACGTGTGAGAGAGCCAATCATGTACATCAGAATAATCAACGTCAATCAATGTCAGTCACAGTATTACCTTTATTCGCAAGCTACTGCTGAAGATCAAAAGAAATATCAGCAATAACTTTTATTTTATTTTTTGATGCTTCAGCACCTTTCTTTTCTCAGTAATTGAACAATGTCTACTCTCACTTCGATAAAATCGGATTCCTAAATTGCACTGCGTCATATTGCCTATATATACTGGGTGTCGCAAAAAATATCGACAACGCTTAGTATGCTGTGCGGGATGGTCAACCGATGGGTTTTCAAACAGGAAACCCCTGTCTTGAAATGCCCGGTTTGGACGCTGGAGGGCGTCGAAGATTGAGAATGAACGGTTGTTACAATTTGTTAACATATGTTTTGGTATCTTAATACGGAAGATATGTAACCCTTTAGAGATCTGCTTACTGCAGATGAACGACCTGAACATAATAACATTCCTTCGCATGCGCTAAATTGCTGCATAGAGTCCTTGGTGTGCATCCGACTGCGTTCTTCTGTAGTTACCAGTGCAGTAACGTTTTTAATAGCAATGCGACACTTACCAGTACACAGCTGTTGAAATGACCAACTTGAGCCCCAGCACACTTTGCTGTAACTGTGCGGAATCACCTCAACGTCGCATATCGAGATCGATTGATTGGTAGAGTTGGACCAGTTCCATGCCCAGCATGGTCATCAGATCTGACACTTCTCGACTATTTTCTGCGGAGTTGTATGAGTACGGTGTGTGGCAACCCTGTAATGTCAGCAGAGGACCTTATGGCTGGAGTCCATGGAGTAATTGAAAATGCCCAAAGACAGGCGCACCTATGGGTCATGGGCATGAGGCTCAACACCACCGATATAGGCTCTACAATGACGTAGGAGGTACGCATTCGAAGCCCGTTTTTAATGTAGACAGCTTGATTTTGGGTTTATTGACAAAATTTGAAAGGTTCCTTTTTGAAAACCAATCAGTTTGTCCTGGCGCACAACATACTAAGCGTTGTCGCTGTTTTTTGGGACAGCCTATATGTCCCAAAATGTTTAGATTGATATGCCAATAGTCCTTAGTCGAAAGGGTGTCTCTAAGTTCTCTTTTTATCAATTAAGATGGTAGATATTGCATGCACTAGTTTATATTTGCCAACAGTCACCCTTTCTCCGGTTACAAAACATATAGAACTAACACATATCTTGGACTGGGTGGAGCAACAATGCTCATTAAACGCAATATTATCCTATCGCAGCTATTTTTGTCACGTTTGAGCAATTTTGAAACAGAAATGCTGTCATAACAATGATTTAGTCCCATATTGTGTTTATAAGTCTCGATCTTGCCTACTGAATAATGATTTTCTTTGACTTTTTGGAGCAAAAGATTCCATTCTTTGTGAAAACTTAAATAATAGTAAACAAACATAGTAGGGTTATAGAACAACTAGCCTTCGTGGCCCACACTTCATCAACAGCATTGATTCCAACATCTTTTACCACCAACAGAACTGACCTATAACGAAACAGTATCTCATGATATTTATATCGGGATACAGAACAATCTGCATACTCGTACTTCCTTTAGTTACAGCGCTAACCTCAAACCATTGCCTAGTGTTGGCCACTTTCCAGCTAACACCATGTCTAATAAATGCTTACATCCAATGAAACAATTTTCAAATTGCTGGATTCCATGTTGATACCTGCACACAATCTAGAAATATCATTCTATATTGGCATTGCAATTAAACACTACAGATGACGGTTCATTCTCTGTTTGAAAATCAACAGCTCTTTGAAATAGTCTAAGAACTGACTTCTACTTACTGACGAATACGTTTTAGCCAAAAAACTAAAAGACATATTCGCTGACGGTACCAAAGTGAAAGGCAACAAGGAAAGTTTAACGATCTTTATAAAGTTAAACAGGAGCCTTGAAGCGACAGTCTTGCTGACTCGGCCCCAGCATCCTAGAATAATGTTAGTGTTGAGTGGCGGCCCAGGTTAATTATCTTGACACTATCGGCGTGGGGCTCACACCGTTGTGTGCTGGGCAAAGTTAGTTGGTTCTGGATTCCTGGGCTGCAGTCATTGGTAAACTTTCTCTTGAAGTGTATTATCATTTGGTTTCTCCCTCTTTGGTATTAAATCCTTCTTTTTTCTTTGTGGGCGTGCTCAGCTTCTGTTAATTTATTTTGAATTATTCTAATAAAGTAAAGCCAAAAGACTAGAGCAAAAACAGTTGTAAATAGTCGTTGTGTAGAACAGGTGTTCCATTTTAACTAATTTAAAAGTGATCATGATTATGATAAGGAGCATGAGCTGGACAGTAAAATAAGCAAATTTAAAAAAGTGTGTGTAAAAATGATTAGAACATTTAGGAACACAATACGCAAAGAAACGGAACTAAAGCTTTAGAAAGTTATGGTTGTACCTATGCTAGCATACGGAAGTGAGAGGGACATTAACTAAGAGTAAAGTACAGGCTTCAAAATAAAATTCTTAAGAAGTGTGAAGGGATGTAGGAAGAGAGACCTAATGGCTAATTAAAGTAGAAGAGAAGTGTTAGGAACTTTTAGTACAAATAGAAGTTTAAAAGGTATCAAACATACTAAACACATCATGCTATATTATCTTAAAGGAAGGAGAGCGGTGTGTAGACCCAGGAAACGATGCCTGGAGGACTTTGAAGGTGGAAGGGGCACTTGATTCCCTATGTTATGAAGTGAAGAAGGAGATGAAATACAGCCAGAGAGTTTTGTCCTCCAGGCATTATTGCGGTCACAAATGTAAGAAATTCGGTTTTACAGGATGGTTTAGTGTACATTACTGATTATTTGATTTTGGGTGGTTGTTGTGTTATACATGTATTGTCTACAATATGTTATACTTGTATATTTCTTGTTTGTTGATGGTGCCAAGAAACTTTACTATTTAATATTTTCAGAGTGTATATTTCTTAGTTTTGGAGTTTATATGAGCGTATTTTACACTTCCATGTATTTGATGACTGTTTAGTTTTTGGGGCTAAGTTCCGTTAAATTGAGCTCGGCAATATACGCCAAATTTGCAGCTTTCAAAGTGTTGTGGGTAACTATGTTTATTGCCGAGTAACCAGCATTATTTATATATAAATTTGTATTACTTTAGCTTTTAATATTGTAACATAATCAATTAAGTGTGACCAAGATATTATTGTTGGGACATTTCATTCTCTTAAGTGAATAAATCCAGTGTACTTATTAAAGGGGACATTATTTCACCTTGTGACAGGTATATATTGTATCCCTTCCTTCTGACACAAGCTTCCACGCGAATAATGGCGATGACATCACTTTTGATGTGAGTAAGCGAAATAAGGCACACGACCGGTGTAATATGTTCAGCATCTTTTGAAATTTGCTGCTCTTTATAATTGATATAATAATGACACAAACAATTGAAGATGATTTATAAAGGAGTGTGTATGAACTAGGAGCAACTTAAAAACATATCGACTTAGAATTTCAATAAACAAAACAAAGAAAATGGCATTCCGTAGTAAACACCCAGCCCGATCAAAATAGTTTTAAACGATAATACAATAGAAAAAACAAATAAATTTAATAACGGTGCAACATAACTTTTTATAATAATAAAGATCTAAACAATAAAGTAAATATATTTCATTATTCAGTAGTAAGGTACCTAAGAGCACTGCGGGGATGTACAATTATGGGCAAAAAAAAAAAAAAAAAAGGAATACATACGAAATGAATTAAATATTCTCCCTATAAATAAAAAATAGAGAATATAGAACCCAATGGAAACAGCATATACAAAGAATGCATGAAAAATGCTTCTTAAGCATTTCAATAATTGTGTTAATTGGTAGGTTGATTGGTGAGCTCTAGGTTCGCCCACCAGTCGCTTCCAGAAGCGTGAGATAGACAAACACTGTCCTTGTGCATCCAAAGGAGAGAAAGGACCTGCTCTTATTTATTTCTGTATTTCTTCTTATTTTCGTTCTTCCACTAACTGGCGCTGTTCGGTAAGTTTTCGATGGGGCGTCTTGTGTTTATTATACACTTTCAATTAAGATATTACTTTTATTTTGTTTCTGGCAATATTTGCTTTCCCATTAGCAAAGGTGAGTCCACTGGGAATAAGCAAATGTATTTAAGTTGTGAATCCTTTGGGTAAGGTACGAGGAAGTGCATTAAAAGTTAGTTGTAGGTAACTTGTAATATGTATATTAAAGCACTGGAAGATCTGTAACTACGGGTATTGTGTAATATAATTAAGTTGAAATAAAAACAATCAAATAATTAACTGAATTAGGCATTGAAAATTGAAACCCAGGAATGATCGAAATAAAGCACGAAGGAATGAAATAATTGAGAATTATTTGGATATAATTCCAAATCCTTAAGATACTCGTAAAATGAGTCAGTGAAATGAAATTAGATATACTAACGCAATAAATAAACACTATACCCCATACAAATCATGGTACAGGTGTTATAAATGGAATTAACTAAATGTAGTCGTTTCTTGAGCAAACGAAGTTCACACACATTAACTACGAGATAATCCTTCACAAAAGTTTATCTAGTTTACCATGAACCCAGAACTAATTCATCAAGAATAGGTTGCCCCTTTGATCTCTGTTACTCTCCTTTAAATGCTCACTGAATTATACTTATTCAGCAATAAGGCAGATTTACAAAAATCCAATGTTGCAGAAATAAATCAAAAGCAAATCATTATCATTATCATTACGAGAATTACTACAGCAAGTGAATGAAAAGTCATGTAAAACTGCAATACTAGCACCATACCTTTCTCTGCGTGTTTTATTTTGAATGCATTATCTTCGTTATTCACATTCGTCTAGTCACCTCGCTTTATTTTACCTACATATGTAAGTTAGTAATTATTAATACTGAGTGTTTATTTACCACACAATAAGTTGAAAGTTTCTTTCGTTATCAATTCTTCTGTTGTTAAACACTTAGGTAATGTGTTTCTCCATGTATAATTCTCGTGCCTAATGATGTTATTACACTCATACACGTAACCGATGTAGATGGGTTCTCTTTTTCTCCTTTTCCCTCATTATTTATCTCAGAACCCACTTATTGGTAGTTAACGTATCCTAAATACTATAATGTATTTAGGTAACACCCATTTTGTTACTTTTTATATGTATTTCTTGCTTCCAGGACAAAATCCTATATTTAATAATGCAACACTGATTTTCTCTTGATTATGACAAATGTCATTCATAGGTAAGTGGTACCAATCAATTAAATGGTCGGCCAGTATTGTAACTATTGTGTGAATATTGAACATAATATGGGTATTAGTAATTTTGATAGTGACAGTTAGGTGCTTTGACATAAACGTTTGAAACAGTTACTATACCTAATGGTTTCACGTTGCATGTGTTATATTGTATGTCAACTCTCATGATTGATAACTCTGTTGTAATCGCGGCAATACATTTTTATTAACCTGAGACTCTTTAGTAATATTCTCATTTGAACTGTACTGCCGTTTAAAGGATATTCCTTTAGTTATTTAATAGTGTTTATTACTTTAGTGTTAGAGTTGATCGTCGATCTTTTTAGTTTAAGAATCATAGTGAATTATGGGCAGTGGCAAACCCACTCCTTCAATCTCTAGATTCAAAAATAACAGTAGGACATTTGTTTGGACACTTATACAGGAAAATAGGAGGTAACATTTGAAAGAAGCCAACACTGCTGAGAGCTTATTAATGAAAAAAAAAATCCCAGATGTTTACGAAAAAGAATACGAAAAGTTTTGTGGATGGAATGTTGCTACACTTGCGAGAGTGACGACTTCAGGCTCTTTTACAGGCACATTGGAGAACATTATGTTGTCGTGGTGATCCCCTCATTGCTGTGTCGTCACGATGGTAATTACGTCATTTATTTTCTGTCATTATCTCAGAAATAGTGTAATTTCGTAGGATTTTTGTCGTCATATTAAGCTGTTTTAACGCTAAGATTAAATTACAGCCTTTTGTAAATTATTTTTAGGAACATTCTGGGGATATGTTGGCCGATTATTATAACAAACGAAGAACTATGGGCACGAACAAGATGAAATACAGGTGCAAATAAAAAAGAGAAAATGGAACTGGATAGGCCATGCGCTCAAGAAAGAAGAAGCTGCTTTGATGGATTGGAATTCCAAAGGAGCTAGGAAAAGAGGTAGACCCAGAATGACATGTAGAGGAGATAAAGAAGAGTGGTAAGAGCTGCAGGGAGGTGAAGCGCGGCTAGCTAGTCATAGAAGAACATAGAATACCTTTGTTCATGCCCATGTCCTATAGGGGATGAGACGGGAACTTCTATGTATATATATATATATATATATATATATATATATATATATTTGACTTTTAGGTATAAGTATAATTTTGTATTATAAATTGTGAAAGAAGCTGCCTCTTGAAAGTATGTTGACCTGAGCACATTTCTGAAGGTCAGAGGACAAACCTCTTTTGTCATCTCGCGCCGAGGGACGTTTTGCCTAAAGTCCAAGGACACAGCTGGGGAAAATACACCCCTCTCCCATAACTGGACTAGAGAGAAAGTGCGAGGGTGAGATACATAAATAGAAAAAAATTGGAAGGGAACGGGACTGGCGGTCTGTTTGTTGCGAGGTCGCTACGAGGGTGAACCTGTATCGCGAATATGTATAGTTTCGCGCCAAAAACGTCGATGTGTGAAAGGCGACAGTGATTAGCGTAAGGTGAAGTAAATAGCAATCGTACAACGCAATACCAGAAACTCGTTCAGGTCGCCACTTCGAGGCAATGACGTGGTGGAGGATAAAATCAGAAAACGTCTGTGCTGAGTCTGTCATCCAACCTCGCGCCTGAGAAATATCCTACTCATGCCTACCTAATCCCAATCAAGATCAACGCAGCGGCGCACAGCGGAGAGGCAGCTACTGCACCGGATGAGCTACCGAGTATTTCATGTGACAGAAAAGAGACTGTCACAAAAGTGGCACCCAACGTACACTGTAACCACAGTGACTGTAACAAGTGGCTTCCCAACCCCGTTACAAGCAATAACAGGAACTAAGTAAAGACTATGCTAATATTGCACAAAATATATGAAGTAGTTATTAAGAATACTTACTACTTTGTGCGTTAGGATGATCGTAGATTTTCTCAGTTTAAGAACCATAGCGAACAACAGACAATGGTGAACCTACTCCTTCAAGTTCTAGTTCCTAAAACAACGGTAGGAGGACGTTATAACGTAAAAGTTTCACAGAATTTGTTTCGCTCAAATAGTAAAGCAATCCGCAACTCATTGGACTCAACGGACACGGGAAAACGCACAAAAATAAGTTTTAAGACATTTTTGTTTCTATCTTTGAAATTTGCACCTTCTTACTAGTGAACAGAGTTTGCGCATTTTGAATGTTTTACACCCAAGCAATGCAAAACATACAAATCTCAGCAGTTCTTACAGATCTTAAAATTTTCTTAGGCACTTTTTTGTAAAACATCAATAATTGTGTCACTAAGACTATTATTAGGCTCTTTTCAAGGAGCGAAATAAATCATTCTCGTCGGAAGAAGGCTGATTCTTCTTAAGAAAGAAGTCACAAAGCGCTGTCGTAGCCAATGTTTGCCTTATACTACCAACAAGGGGATTCAGTCAGACAAGCTCCTAAGCTAGTCAATTGGTACTCCTACAACTTCAAATGTACAAAGTAAGAGAAATTTCTTTCTCTCTAGCTTTGCTCCAAATAAGCCGACTCGAACGAAAGTTAGATTGGAAACATACGGTTAGTTCCAGCAGTTGCTTTTCTTAACAAAAATGAAAATAACATCTAGAATCGATCGTTATTTCAATAAACCCCCTGTTTTAATTACTAACCTATAATATAATATGCATTCCAGTATGTAACTGAAGTAGGTAAATTCTATGACAGATCAACGAGGAAAGTCCAAATCACGTAATAGGTACGCTCAAAAGTCAGGATGAGAAATTTTCCCCCAAAAATTCCCACTATCACAGAAATTATATGAGGTTTTAACTTAGCCTTAGTATGAAAAATGCACCAATGGTATGATTGGAATGCCAAATTGGCAATGCTACGTCAGTTTCACTAATTGAATGAGAAGCAAATTTTGTATTAATTACAATTTATTGAAGACCTTTGAAGCATTAAGATCAGAAGAAACTACAGTTCAGAAGTATTGGAAAGCACGAATGCTAATGGCTTCATTGCCAGATGCAAGGCACTAGAAAACAACAACAACAACAACAACAACAACAACAACAACAATTTATTGTCCCAAAAGAGTATAAGCAGTGTTAGCCACCATTATCAACCTAAGAACAGGATACGGAAGGCCCGTGTTAAGCACAGAACAGAGTGTAAAATATCACTTATGCTGACAAAATCACTTCAGAACCTGATCCAAATTTCCAGTTATGTGCATATGACTTGTACTTATGTCTCAGATTCCTAGTGATGATGCACTGCAAATACGTATTTACTGGAAAATAAAACTCCCTCGAGTTAAAGACACACCAAGTTCTTCGGAAGAATTTTAGAAATAGACATGTATGCCAAAGGTAAACACGTTAATCTGAGACAGGCGGAATTTCCTAGAATAGTTCATCAGAATTTCTTTGTTAGTGCACACACAGATGGTGGGCCAAGAACAAGTTTTACCTTTCTCTTGTTTGCGAAGGAGGGAGCGGGAAATTAACCATTGGCCTTCACGCATTTTTTTTTTTTTTTTTTTTTTTTTTACTGTATTCATTCTATATTTTAAATATCTATTAGACAATGTTAATGATAAACAAGGAAATGAAGGAAACATGAAGTTTTAAAAAAAAAATAGAAGCATATAAGCACAAAAGTCATAAGTAAGTCTTCTAGGCCCCGCGCCACAGGTGTTCTACAAGGACCTGCGTCTACCGGAGGGTTAAAGCTTGTCTTACTTCCCCCTGTTCCTTCGATTCTCGAGCAGATCTTTGTTCATTGATTACACTTTTGAGTGCCAGACCTTTGACTTTTTTTTTTTTTTATTTTTTATTTTTAAATAACGTCTAAGTGCTCATTTAAGAGCTTCCATATGTGAGGATGTTTTCTCATCCGGTATCTTTCTGCCTTTAGCCAGGATTTAAAGTCTGTTAACGCCGGTTGTTCAAAACTGAGACAGTAATGGTATAATCCAAGGGTCAACCATATCTGGGTGTGCTCAGTAATTCCTTTCTGGAATTTCCAAGATAACAAAACCGACGTTACAGCGTTTTCTGAAGTGTTCCCAATCAAGTGCCCCGTCTGTTTCTTGGTCCATGTCCAGATGTCACGTACCATCACACAGGAAGTAATTCTATGGCGTTGCGTATCGACCTGTCTACAATGTTTACACCATGGTGCAGAAACTATGTTATGTTTATGTTTTTTGATTCAGTGGGGATAATTTCATTAACATACTGATATAGGGAGACCTTCCAGTCCAACGGTATAAAATTATAACTGAAGAGCTTCCAGATGTTCTTCCATGGAGCATTTGGGTATTTGAGTACAATCGCCGGTACTGTCAAAAATTCTTGCAGTAATTCTTTGTATATGTCTTTGGAGGTCAACGTCGTTGTTGTTCTTTCAATCAAAGGTATAATACTCTCATAATCTTTTCGCATTATCCGAAAAGCCGCAGGCGCTACAATATCCGCGCCAATCAATTTTTTACTAAAATTTACATCTTGCTGTCTACTTTGGCCATTGATGGCTACCAGAACAGCACGCAATAACAGCGCACGACACTTCACGTTCACATCCACCAAATTCCATCCCCCACTATGTATGTCTCTGCGCAACTGAGGTCGGGCCACCTTGTAATACTGGTTTTTCCAAATGTAGTATCCTATCGCCCTTTCTAATCGCTGTGAGAACTGATGAGGCATCGGGAGTACCTGAGCTACGTACCACAGCTTTGCCAGCACAAAGGTATTCACATGCCAGATTTTCTGAACAAAGTTCAAATTCCTTGTTAACTGCGAGTTCAAAATATTTAAACAGTGGTTAACAATTCTTTGCCAATTTAATCTGGTAAGTTCCTCCAGCCTAGATGTAAGAAACAGACCTAGGACTTTAATGACTGACTCATGTGTAAACCGAGCTTCCTTCATCATCCAGTTATTCAGGGCTAGGAGATGAGATTTACTGTAATTGATTAAAGCCCCTGATGCACTCTGGTATTGCACTAATATTGGCTCAATTGCTGTGAAGTCCCCAGCATCCGTGAGCACTAAGGTAATATCATCCGCATATGCAAAAAGTCTCTCAAAGTGCATTGGGTTTCTTCTCCTGGAGAGCACGGAAACCAATCCTCGTATCAAGGGTTCTACACACAAAGTATACAGGATCATCGACAGTGGGCATCCCTGGCGAATTGATTGTTCTATAAGTACTGGCTGCGTGAAGAATCCGTTTACTTGGATTCTGGAGTGTGCATTTGTATATAATCGTTGTAGTAGATTCAAAAATGAGAATGAGAACCCAAAGCGTTGTAGTACATCCCATAGATATCCATGATTTATTCTGTCAAAGGCTGTGGCAAAATCCAACGCCAAGATTGCTGCTGGTTCATCAGGCTTGCTCTCACATTCAATGATGGTGTCTCTTAACGTCATTAGTATATGTGTAATCTTCCTCTCTGGGATACCACAAGTTTGTCCTGTTCCGATGATGTCAGGCATGTATCTCTTCATCCTGTTTGCTATTATCTTTGTATATAATTTGTAGTCGGCATTTAAAAGCGTGATTGGGCGATAGTCGTTTACATCCAAGGCTGTTGGATGCTTGGCAATGAGCACAATGATGCCCTCATTAAACCCTGACAAGACTCCCGAACCTCGTTGTAATTCTGTCATGACACCAAGCAAGGTATCCTTCACTATACTCCAATTCTCGCGGTAGAACTGATACCCAATCCCATCGGGTCCAGGTGCAGAGCCCATACTAGCCGACATTAGTGCTGTACGCAATTCTTCTTCCGTTATGTCTTCATTCAAGGCATCATTCATCTCCGAGGTCACTAGTGGTTCAATTAGCTTATAGACATATTGCTGCGCTACTATATTAACCTCTTTTGCTGCAAACCTTTGTGTAAAAGCCTCCTGAACCTCCATTAATATATCCCGTGAGGTCAGCAGTAAATTCCCTTCCGATGAACGTAACTTGGAAAGATATTTCCTTGTTCCTGAGTGTTTCTCGGACGCTAAGTGATACCGTGAAATTCTCTCTTCATCCTGCACCGAGCGGTCTCCCGCCCGTATTTGTGCTCCACGACAGAGTTCCTCATGCAAGCAACACAATCTTTTCCTGGCTGCTGCAATATGGTTCGTCACATTTCGGCCATCACACTGTTGCTGATATAATTCATTGAGTAATTCATAGTAATAATTCAACCGTTGACATCGCAATTTCGCCCGCTTGATACCTTCTCCTTTATAAAAGTTACGAATTGCAGGTTTGTACGTATATAACCATTGTTGCAGCATACTGGGAGATCTACTTTGCGCCGTACGCCTCCATCTAGTCCACAATCGCTGAAACTGTTCTCGGATCTCCTTATCCTGAAGGAGCGCGCTGTTGAGTTTCCAATAACTTCTGCCCATTATCGGTGTCCGGGTAGTGCATACCAGCGACATTATTAGAGCATGGTGATCACTAAAGGGTATTGGTCGCACCTTCACACTTCTGATCTGCTGCTTCATGGTTGTACTAACATAAATTCTGTCTATTCTGGAGGCTGTAGTATTTCGGTGAAAGGTATATTCAACATAGGTATCATATAGAAGTTCCCAGGCATCCTGCAGCTCCAAAGACTTGCAAATCCGGTCTAACATTGGGGACGGTAGATATTGCCCAGTTTGGTCTTTAGCATTAAGGACACAATTAAAATCTCCTCCGAAAACCAATTTGTCATATCGGTGTCGCAAAAAGAACGGTAACTCTGTAGCAAGAAAGTCTTCCCGTTCCTTTCGTCGATTTGAACCTGATGGTAAATATACGATGACTAGTAGAATATTATCCTCCGTCAATAAGGAAGTAATTCGGCCACTGGCATGCTTTTCCGTCAGTTGTACCCCTAGAGATGAGCGATAAACTATGGCTGTACCTCGTTGTTCTTCACCAATATTGGAAACAAAATTATACCTTGGGCCAAAAAAGTTTAAATGTGGTTCATTGTTCTCCTGCAAAAACAAAAAATCAAGGTCGTGTTCAAAAGTAAAATCCCGTACCAAGGCTTGTTTAGTCTTACTGCGTAAACAATTTACATTCATAGTCGCAAATTTCTGAAGAATTAACACCATAAGGAGAAACGCCGAATGTAGTGTTTATTCATGAAGTATTAAATCCTCCAATCACTGTTCCATAGGTTTATGCGTCTTCATGGCCTTTCGTGTAGGTGACCCTTCTTTATGCATCTTGGCAGTCTTTTTTCGTTTTTCCAAACGCGGATCACGCTGACTCACCCTTTCATCATTCTCCATACACCTGGACTCCAATCCACGCACATTCACCAAATCCTCATATTCCACTTCCTCATCCGAAACCGTCAGAGACTGTGACATTATCGTTACTGGTGTGACTGTTTCCATTGCTTCCACTTGAACGTTTAAGGTTTTTTCTTTCTCCGCTTCCTCCACCACACATTCCTCTACTATCTCCATAGTATTCAGAGGTGACTTCACACTAGTTGGATGGATTACCGCAGGCATTGGTACAGAGTGTTCCAAGGTTGCATCAGACACTTCCGGACTACACTTGTCTTCTTCGGTTGGAGAGACTCTAGCACACATTTGCGTAGAGTGTTCCCGGGTTACCTCAGGCATTTCCGGACTACACTTGTCTTCTTCCTGCTGTGGCATGGGTGGAGGAACTGTAGCTACACTTTTCTTTTCACTTCCCTCTTTTACTATGGTAGGAGTTAGTAATTGTAGTTCATTTGCCACTAGCGGTTCTGCTGCACTCAATGATGTTCGTGGTTTTGTCAAATTTCCCGTGACGAGCTTGGCCCATGTAGCAGGCTCCGACGTAGTAGGCGGTATTTTTGGAACGAATCTGCGAGGGCACTGATTGCGTAAATGACCAGCTTCATGACAAATTGCACAGGTGATGGGTTGGTCAGGGTAACTTATTAATGCTGAATAACCATCAATGTTCAAAAAAGAAGGAATATGCTTTTTTAGTAGTATATTAACAGTACGGACCCCATTTGTAACCTTATAACGAAAAGTTTCATTCCAAACATCTTCTTTCACCTGTAACACCGCTCCGTAAGGCTCCAAGGCTACCATCAACTTCCTACTGACAAAATTTAGAGGTAGATTGTATACTTTCACCACACGTCTTCCAAAACCAGCCACATCAATAATCACTTTAGTGCGTTGCCCATTTGACAGCACAAAATTAGCTTCCCCATTTGTCTGAGTCAACACTCTTGTAACGAGCTCTGGTGTGGTGCATTGGATAAAAATTTGTCTAGAAATTCCATTTACCTGCAATCCTGTGACGTCACTTTCCTCCAATTTCAGCGTGTTGAAAATCCACTCATGAATTTCATATGCAGTCGGTCGAATAATATCACGTTCAACAAAACTAACAACTAAGGTCGTTGGTCGATTTTCCATTATTTATTTTTGTCGTATATAGTGTGAGATGTTAATTTATAACGTCACTACTATCACTCCCGCACTAGAAAAACAAAGAAAACAATGAAATAGGTGTCACGCAGCAATACTTATACTGCGGTATAAATGCTTCACTGCAGACGTGAACGACCTTCTCTCTCGCCAGGTAGCGAGCGACTGGATTGGTAGCTTCTATCTGCTTTCTTCTTACTAGTGAAACAAAATATTGGTTGCAATAGCAGCAGTGAGATTGAAAGTGAGTTTCTCTTGTATCTATCTGTGTTATTGAAACATGAATTGACTATAGGTTTTAAGCTAGATGCTTTGAAGTTGACTGAACAAATGTGTAGGTGCAGCCGGTCGACAGTACTTGGTACAACCAAATATGATTTGTTACTGGAGAAATCAGAGAGATAAACTTGAAGCCGTGATAAAAGAACTCTACCTTTTCGTGGCCCTAAGAAAGGACGCCATGTTGCAGTAGATGATGCAGTCACGGAGTGGACGAAAGAGACGACTGCTGTGTAGTGACCCGTGAAATGACGCAAATTTCACCGGATATGTGAAATTATATGTTCCATATAAAGGGTAGTTTTGTGTGGGGCCATTTTCTTCAAAATCTTCGTGTCGCATCCTTGAAAGACATTAAAATTAAATAGCAACTTTAGTTCTGAACCGACTTTTCGTTATAGAGTTATGTTGTCAACAGACTGACACAGTCAGACACACAGATTGATACACATACACAGAGACGTTTTCCTAAAATGCTTTCTTTTGGATTCAGGGGGTTTCAAAACATATATTTCAGGTGAAATCTCTACATCGAATTTTTTTTTTTTTGGGTGGAATACAACACCTCTACTTAGCAGTAGAGAAAGTAAAAATATGCCTCGTGTGTGTGTGTGTGTGTGTGTGATTACGCGCACGCGCGTGTGTGTAAGAGAGCAGTTAACAGAACTGCAATAATCACTTTCTGTTCTAGATGCACTTAAGAAGATTAATGCACATTCCATAGTGTGTAACTTTAATAGGGACAACTGCTTATTTGTTTAATATGTGCGTCTTTCATGCAGTAACTAACATGGTCAATAATTCAGTGCCAGCAATGTAACCTTGTAACACTTCCGTTCTGTTGATGTTTCTGATGGGGCACTCTAGTGTCTGCAGAATCTCCGAAATTGAATCTCACGAAGGTATCCTTTATCTTTGGGATCAAGTAATAATCACAGGGGCTTAGGTATGGTTTATATAGTGGATGGAAAAGCACTTCCTAACCCCTACGAGGGTACACATCAGCTACAGGTAGGCCATGTGCAGCCGAGCGTTATCCTGCAAAACGATGGGATGGTTCTGGAAACCGTGTGGGCGCTTCATTTGTAGCACTGGTCTGAGATTAGCCTCCAAAAACCCACCGAAATACTCTACATCAGCATTCTGTCATTGGATACGTTGCCTTAGAATGATGTCAACACAGTTGCATGCAAGAATCAGAAAAACTTCTAATCTGTAGGGGCAGAAACGAACTTTTATTTGACCTGGTGACCTGTTGACCTTATTAACCCTCGCATTTCGAAGGGGGGGTCTTTATGCCCACCTTCTATAATTTTTTTTAAATACTGTATTTTAATTTTGTGTTTAAGGGCATGCAGTTAATACTCGTAGTTATTGTCAATCACTGTTTCTACTACTAAATTGGTATTTATTTCAAAGTTTTCATTGTTGGTCTTTCTAGAAACAATGAAATGTCAAGGTAGTCCTACAGCACTGCCCCGTCGGTATAATGTGATTAATGTGAAAAAGTAAAAAAAGGAATAAACAATGTTAAATATTACCTTTACAAGTATGACAAGGTATAATATCCAATTGCAATATACATTTGTTTTAGAAAGTGCTGAAATAATTTGTTACCAGCAGTGGTCACTTTCATTGATAGTATAAGTTCTGAAATAATAATAATGACAAGGACAAGGACGACGACAAGGACGACGACGACGACAACGACAACAACAACGACAACGACAACGACGACGACGACGACGACAATGATAATAATAATATCTAAGTGATTCATGTAAAAAAGTAAAAACATAATAGGTAAACACTGTTAAATACTACCTTTATATACATAAGAAGAGATAATACCCAATTTTAAAAGAAATTTATTTTAAAAATTGCTCGGACACTTTGTTACTGTGGTGATGACAAAGTACCTCCCCTTGGTAATCTAAGATATGGAATAAGGCTTGTTAATGCTAGGGTTAAGGGCCTTAATTCGACATAGCAAAGAAACCCCATGTCCACCATAAAGTTCGAATGGCGTGGTATCCTAACCTC
This sequence comes from Tenodera sinensis, assembly GCA_030765045.1. Lineage (NCBI taxonomy): Eukaryota > Metazoa > Arthropoda > Insecta > Mantodea > Mantidae > Tenodera > Tenodera sinensis. The sequence continues at coordinate 142,010,175 of CM060965.1, read as the reverse complement.
TTCAGCATCCGTCAAATAGTATAGGGAACCTGACGTAGTACTGTTGTGCGATCATGGGCACATCACATTTTCAGCAAACTTTGCTGTTCCTGCTTTGTGAATGTTGCAAAACGGTAGCTCACGTCACTGCTCATGCATTGAGTCTGACAGAGTAGTCAATTTCTCACATGTAAAAGTGGCAAGAGTTACTCTTTCTCAGTTTGCTTCCACAGTGGCGTTGGCGCTAATTTTATTACAATCCATGTTATATTCCTCCACCAAGAAATATTACACTACTGATTAGGAACATCTTACTTATGGATTACTACACCATGTTTCAGATTGGTGTTATAAATATTTTGGTTTGCCTTTGTCAGATCGTACTCCCTTCACAGCTTTAAGCATCAGAATATAACATTACCAATAACAAATATGCAGTGTCTATCTTATTGTGAATATCCAATTAATAATAATGTGTAAATCAATGTTAAGTTTTCACTTAATAGAAATGTGTTTCTATACATCATCTAATATGTTAATTGGCATGATGTAACATATGCACAATAAAGTAAAACAGAGTTACCTTATAGATGTCCTGTAGTACTTATTCCGTAATGTAACATAATGTAATGTAATCTAATGTAATGTAATGTTTCATACGTCATTGATGTGGCATGTGACGTCCAAATAGTTGAGAGTAGAGTTGGAAAGCTCTACTCTGCCATAGGCTACTATAGACCATCATAAGTAAGTATAGATTACAGTAGTTTTTCTAGTGGAATTGGTCAGTTTACAAGCCATCCGCATTACCTGTACGTTAGGTGTGCTGCATACTTATCGGGCGTGAGCTCATACCGATCACGTAGTTTACGCTATGTAATTATGTTTCACAAGATTCGTCTCGAAACCGGAAGCGTTGAACTTTGAATCGTCTCGAAATGCGAGAGGGAACATAGATAAGGCTTAACCTAACGAACATTGGTGTCTTGAAAAACATTTGGAAGTTGCTCTAAGTATAATATAGTTCAGATCGAAGATACGGATAGTGTTTTTTGAACCATAATGTACAATTTTTATTTTGATCACAGTGACCAAAGTCATGCTCATAGTTTTGGTGATCGTTATATTTGAATTTATCGTTAAATTTCTTAATTAATTCAATTTTAGATAATTTTTATTTCCCTAACAATGCTACCTATACTACTGGTAATCCTACGTCACTTATGTGTCATACACAAAATACTGAATCGTAGCTTTTCTCTAGTTTAGAGCTACAATATTGATGTTTGTAAGTAAAGTAACATCTCAGTAAAACATTAACTATACAAATCGCCGTAATCGAGAGTAGACCAACGACTTTTACAATAACTACATGGACTCTGGTTCACTAAAGCATGGAGGTCAGCTCAAGAACATTCCTAGGCCTTTGAAAGCAGAAGAGCATTTACTCCCCAACTATTTCAACCATAATAAACAAAAGATTAAGCTATTTCTCGGAAGTAATATTAAAAGAAGAACATAATGACTTTCATAGAGGAAAATCTACCATGGATAATGTGTTCATTGTGCAGAAGATATTGATAGATCACCTACTCATATAGCTTTTATAGATTGTCAGAAAGCTATTGATAACACAAATAGATAAAAGCTGTGGAAAATAATGGAAGAATATCAATACCCCACACATGAAAATAATGTAGTTAGGACCTATATGAAGATTCAAATGTAATTAAAAAGACACGCGAAGGAAATACACAAGCCGTAAAAATAAACAAGTAAGTCAGACAAGAGTGTGCATTATAACTTGCTTTGTTTAATATATATGACATTTTCCCGAAATGTAAACAGATTTGAAACAAACAAATTAGATTAACTAATCTAACAGGGATGAAGACTTTATTATATGAACACAATTTAGTATCAATACAGAAAATTGAAGATGATTTACAACCTCTTATATATGAATTAAGCGAAATATGTGGCAAATTTAATTTTAATACTTAAAAAAAGAAGATAATGGTGTTTTGGGTAGGCAACAAACAAGATTTAAAATTATTTTGGATGATCACTTTAGGCTCATCACTTTAGGCTCAGGTTTATATCTTATAGTATTTTTTCAAACTATATTCGAAAATTTACACAACGCTTTAAGAAATAAAACAGCAAAGGACACAAAAATTAAATTTTATAAAACAGTGGCAAAGCCTATTCTATGGGGGTCAAGCCGGAGTTGCAACAAAGAAGATGACAAGTAAGACATAAGAATCTGAAATGAAATTCTTGAGAAGAACTGAAAGATTTGCAAAACTAGACCGCATAACTAATGATGTAATAAGAAGAGAGTTGAAAGTGAAATCTATAAATGAAAAAATAAAATACAATAGAAATAATTGACTGTTACATTTGGAAAGGATGGGCTATGATAGACTTTCGAACGCGGACAGGCCGCAGAACAGATGAACTTGCTGTGAAAAAATGAACAGGTAATGAGGGAGTGAGGTGGTTTATTTCAATTGTACTAAACCTTGTGATTTCCATCTAAAACTCAGATCCCAGTTCTGGGATTTCTTGCTGAGCAAGACCTTAGTAGAGTTACAATTCGGGTAGTTCTGTGCTTTAAGTTCAAATATTCGTTATGCCATTATACAGGTTTATTATCCTTTGTTGAGTTGTGGCTGTATTATTCGCGTTAAGCCAACCAGATTTTCTGTGTCGTGGCTCCTTCATAACGAATTCCACATTCTCTGACTTCACGGAACGGAAGCGAGAATGGAATTCCTGTGGTCAAAACTATGATAAGTTCTTCATCATAACTCCAACTCTATGTACATTTTAATGAGGGTGACAGTGATTTGAACCTTGTTCAGTAATAGTGCTAGAATAGCTTATCACAGATAAAATAATTTATACAACAGGAACGCATATTTCACGGTATGCGTGTTGTTTGCTTATTAAGTAAAACTCACCACATATTGAAAGTAATATTTCAACTCCGTCCTGTCCTTGGCATTGTCATGAACACCGTAAAATGACACGGAATGGTTTTCACATCATTCAAATTTTTCGAATTAATCTCGAAAACTTTGGAATATTGAAATCCTCAACTACTTCCTCGAATTGACAACAAACTTGCTGCTGGTGTTTTTACACACACAAGTCGTGTGTGGGCAGTGTTTGAAAGCTAGAAATGTAACTGAAAAATTCAATGCCACAGCTGAGATCTGAACCACAGACCTGGTAACCGGAAGGTCCGTGGTAAGCGGGAGGTCTGTGGTTCAGATTCCAGCTATGCCATTGAGCTTTACAGCTCCGATTCTACTTTTCGAAATTTTAGTTTGACTAAAACACATTTTGTGTTATATTCTGCCTGCCCTAATTCCTCGAGCCTCGCTACAACAAAATTCAACGCATTTTTTTATTTCAAAGTCTGCAATCTCAATTTATCTTCATAGAATTGCTGATAAAAATAAATGTTCGCAAAATGTAATCCATTCTCAAAATCCACTATCTTTTTCTACGAAAAACGATTTTAATTGTTGTCAAACGATAGCTCTGCCACAAACGCCATATGTTGTAGTAACCCGAAGTAGCAGTTCCCATAGAAAATTACCAATTTTGATTTCCTTTCGACTTTTTTACTGCCCCTTTGGGTTTTTCTGAATGTTCTTTTTTCTAAACCATCCCAGTATTGAGGCGAACAAAACAACAAAGAAAGTGTTCAAATTATTGCCATTTTAGAGTTTTTGCGAGACTAACAATTGATACATTCCCGTACGTAAAATGAGAATAGGACAATACGTAGGCTGAAGCGATAGTTAAATATTTTAAGAGCTAGTCGCTGTGTGATGACTTCGACATTGCATTTTATTGCCATTCTATTGCATTTTATTGCCAGTACCAGAAAAGAAAAAGAATAACGGCTTCCCAATTACTAATATTGAGACAAGCAAACAAATAACAAGAGATATCTTGGAAATGGTTAACTCAGTAAGAAAACATATATTTGACATAAATTGTATGCCTTCATGAGATATTAAGTTTTCGTGTGAAAAGACTTACGGTTTAGTACCGGTTGTACAATGGTCATTCAGAATGAAGAGGACTTCAGAGCATATTCCCGGAAAATTCATGATATATCTTTCATTTGTATTGAAAATATCTTAAAATATGGCAATTTAATAATTTTAAGGATTTAAAAAAAAAATCAGTTTTAGAAAAGGTTTCATTTAAAGGGTAAGTAGTTTGGGATGGGAGGACTCCAATTTTCTCCACCATAAAGGTAAAGGATTTCACCCAAAGTTGCGGTACCAAAATTTTAGCGGAAACACACGTTTTGAGGTCCCTGAATAAAGGAAAAATCATTTTGAGAAAATGCTACCTAGTGTGCGCGTACGTGTTTGTGTACACGTGTGTATGTGTGCGTGTGCGTATCTGCTGGGTCTCCGTACATGTGTGTATCTGTGAAGATCATATCCCAAAGACGAAAAGGTGGTTAAATTCCAGACTTGCTATTTAATTTCGGTGTCTTTCACGGATACGACATAGAGGTTTTTATGAAAATTACCTTTTCCAGTCTGTATTTCACTTGAAAATGTTTGGATTATTTTAATTTTAATGACTTGAAGCTTTCCCGGCGTTGATTATTGATGATAGTTTCTCGGGCTAACAGCCAGGTCAGATTAGGGTAACTACCCAAGCTTTCAGCGACTAACTCTGCCGCCATCCTCAGGGGAACTGAATCTAGGCTACTGATTCAGTTCCCCTGAGGATGGCGGCAGAGTTAGTCGCTGAAAGCTTGGGTAGTTACCCTAATCTGACCTGGCTGTTAGCCCGAGAAACTATCATCAATATTTTAATTTTATCAGAAACGTCTATTACGATTTTGATTAAAATACCATATGTTTATGATACTTTCATGCCAAAGGAAACATATATCTTGAATTTTTTGAATATGTACTCAAAAGTCCTATTCATTCTGGATGGCATTGCATAACTAAGAGAGACAAAATCAATGTAGATATTGTTACACACCTTATCAAAGCCATGTTTTACTCTTGTTGTAGACTGAAGCATTCCGGAGGTATTCTGTATTACTTCTGTAGCTCTTATATATTTCTCAAATGGAAAGCCGTTATTTATCTTTTATCTGTTCACTGTACAAAGACAAAGGAATTTCAAACTCATTAGCAATTAGCTTTAACGGATTTGACTATCACTCTTGCTTTAAGCTTACTGTTTTCGCAATAAGCTAATTTATGTAATATTTACTTTCATTAACATAAAATAGGTAAAGGAATAAGCGTTTGTGATGATAGTTTGTACAAGAGTAGAGGAAGTCACGTGGGTGCGAAGTTTGGTTTTAAACGAATTTTCGTTTTTGAGTTAGCTGTTTACAGTCAGACTAAAGAACAGATTTTTTTTTTTCCAAAAATTGTTTTATTTACTCAAGAAATATCAACATATATATTTGCGGTGAAATTTTTGGGTGGAATATAGTGTACTGGGTAGAAGGTACTGCTTCGGCGATACGTGTACCAGGGATTTTGCATGATGAGTATAAGGAATGTGTCAAATACAATTACAGTCCATAAACAACCGTTTCGCCGAAAAAAAAAATAATAATTTGTATAAAATATTCGAAGCCCTCTAACTTCTTGACGGTATGTTATTTCATTAGCTATTGCGCCAACACTGTAAACAATGCTCTAATGCATTACTGCCTCGATTCGAATAAATTTAATCACAACCTAATGTTGTGTCATGCTAAGTTTAATTTCTAAGCGAAATTCATAAAACCTTTAACACATAGATTGCGTAATTTGTTAAGTGAGATACTGGTCTGTATCATCATGCGAAATAAATCTTCAAAAATGTCAGATTGTGTGTTTGCATATGAAGTAGAGGGCACAATTTCACCCTGTTCATTTGAATCCAGGAAATGTACCTGCAAAGTTATTTACTACGACAATAGTATGCAATGTTAAAGCGGTCGTTCCATCATATTTCTGGATGACACAGTTTTCATTTTATGTTATCACCATTAACAGTAGAATATTGTGAACCAAATTCTGTAATATGTTACTGTATATTCTCTTTGTGCGAGCTAGGCCTATTGTATTTCTGCATATATACACGTATGTGGCCAGAGAAAGGAACACGGAATTTGATCTGAATACAGCAGAACAAGGTGCAATGTGTATGCACAGAGACTGTACAGGGGTGGGGTTAGGGGTGGAACCTCCGACCGCACTGCCTAAAGTCCACTTGCAGCGCAACCTAATTTCTGTTCGTTTTGTCATTAGCGCTTAAGAAATCCTCAGCCTATTAATCACTTAGCTCATGAATGGGTAACGCGATAGGACTAATATGATGAAACTCATAAGCTCCAATGAGAATGATTAAAAAGTGTATACAAATAGTGTCGTTATTTTTACAGAGTATACAAAGTGAAACTAAATTTTCCCATACTTTGTTTAAAAACAAATTACCACGTTGAATACTGTACCTTCAGATCTAAACGCTGTATTATAAAATAATGCCTTAGAACACGTCTTAACTTAACAGCGGACGCAAAATACCACAACGCAAACCCTTGGCAACACCTTTTCTATTAAAGCAAAGCAATTAAATGCACTACGTTTGAGCAAATCTCAAAGCAGCCATTGTATTTTAACCTTCTGCAATCAGAGAAAAACAATTATAATGCATTATACTCATTATTTTCTATTTTTATATAGTTTTTCCAAATTATTCCTACAAAAGCTCATTTTCTTATGTAGTTTATGCTCTTCCAGTAAACGTTTGAACATATAGTTTCATTACAGACTTCGTTGTAGGCTGAGGGAAGATACATGCGACCTAAGCGAGAGTTAAGTGCGAAAAGCAGAGTGGTATATATTGACCTTGAAATGCCATTATCTTTCCATAACATCGCAGCAAAGAGCAAACGATGTTAGACCACTAAAGAATTCAAAAGAATAAAAGCGGATATTCTCAAAATGTCTTATTTCAATAATAAGTTGTGCTTAAGATTGTGTACATATGTACTAAAACACTTCACAAAGCTTATCGTGGACATGTAGCATTACCTTCTATTCCTTTAACTCTGTAGCATATTAAGTGACAATAATTCGTACTCAGAATTATGATAGTTATAGATGTATATGATTGAAATAAACCTCTATAAGTTAGATCGTTTAAAAGGGAGGGTAGGGGACCACAATTTTAACTTTTTTCTGCTATATTCTTGTTATACTGTCAGTCACCAATTAAAAATACACATTTGAGACGTTTTGAACAGCAAAAACTTATTTTTTTTACAATTTATATTGTAGTGTTTTTGTATAAGAAAAGAAGCAAAATCCATGCAACCGCAGTCAAATGATACCCTGTCATCATCCACGCGTGCCACCACACCGATTATTTTACGTGGGCCCTCCCCGTCCTTTACCACAGGCACATTTGACTGCGATTGCCGAGACTCAAACTCACGACCTCAGGCTTTGAGTGCACGGCTAGTGCACCACGTGTTGCCTTAACGTGTTGCTTCAGCCAGCAGGCTGAAGGTGTTCCAGACCGCCTAATCTAAACCGGTTTCGAATTAGAGGAAGAACGCATAAGTAGCAAAATAATTCAGGCATGAAAGGATTAAGGAGGCAACACAAACACCAGACACACATAGACACACACACACACACACACACACACACACACACACACACCCACCCACACACTCACACACACATACAGACAATCGGGCCTTTTCCTTAAACTGCTATCTTTGAATACAGTTGGCCTACAGACATGCATTTCTATTGAAATCTTAACATATTTTTGGGTGGAATATGCACTTTCTATACCTGCTCGCTAGTTGGTAGAAAAAGAAAGCATTTAAAAACTGAAAGCAGTTGCAAAGAATATCTCGGAAATGGATGAATCCAAAAGCACAGTCTTGACTAAATTGTATTCTTAAGAAGATCTACATTTTATGAGGAGTAATATTTTGTGTATCTCTTGTGGTTTAATAAGCATACAAGTCTAATTCAGAATGAAAAGGGCTTCAAAAGTTATTTCTAGAGCTTTCAAAACATACTTATCATTTGCTCCAGAAACATCTTTGAATTACACTTTATTTAAAACCGTTACAACTTTTGAGAAACTTGGGATAAAAACGAAACGTAGCATTGAAAGTGTAGTCTACAATGAGGTATTTGCTTGGAAGCCTTCCTGGTGCATTTTTGGAAGATGCTGAACTTAAACACAAAGTGTTTTATTTTACCACTGTTCGTTTTTAGCTTGAGACTCGCACTCGCACACACGCACACACACATACACACACAATCATACTATATAGTACTTACATTCTTCTAACAGTCGTTTGTACATTCACATTAATTTGTCTACTCATTCTTATAGCAACGATTCCCACAATAACTTATTATTATTCTATTTTAGCTAATAAACGATCTTGAGACATTTACACATTTTATTGCAAGTAACGTGCATTCAGTGGGCTAGATTTATACACACTGCTAGTACAAAACGTTCTCTTATTTGTTTACTTAATCCTCATAAACGTTTGTAACATAACCTTCATTACAATTTCGTTATAAGTAAAAAAGGAATAAGAACAGTGAAATGCTTAAAAGTGGGTGCTGATACTGATATTGAAGTGCCATACTCCTTGTATAACGTCACCAGAAACAACTGATTCAACAGCACTTCTTAAATACTGTGTTTGGTATTTCTCAGCCTTTTAGGTGGGTGCACGTATAATGCATTTTCCGAATCTATAGGCTTAGTCTGTGACATTTCAAAATTTAAAGCACTTATATTTCTCACGACAACCAAAATCTCTCACTTTGGGTTTCGAAAACGCATATGGCTTCATATTTCCTTTATTAGCTCTAACCTGTTCGTTTTTTTGTGCAGATGCATTAGCTTCAAACATAAATACTAAATACACTTCTGTATTATTCCCATTAGCCTAGTCTGGGTCGTAAAATGTGAAAGTGACTGGGTTTATAAAATTGTTAATCACTTGTATGATTTCGCTTTGTTAGCTCTAGTTCACACTGGTCTGAGAACCGACACTTGTCACTTGTCACTTAGGTCACTGCACCGGAATTGTAAAGGAAGAATTGGAGGTGAGAATGCAGGAAACAAACTGAGGGTTCGATGACGCTTTATTAGAAGATTATACACAATCTAAGCATACTTTCTGACCCTTCAATTTTCCAAGAAACAAAGTACCGCATCTTTAAGTGTTCACCACGGTACCTTCTCCTGGCCATAAATATATCTTTATCCTTAAGAAGTTCACGAATTCGAGGGCTAATGATTGTTTTGTTTAACTTAAGCGTCACCAAGATCTGGAAATTGTCCTCTGAGATATTTTAAATACTCTCCATCCTGATCTTTCCTCTTTACAAGTTCTTCATGAATCCAAGTTTTGAGTGAAGTTGGAAAGAAATGCTTTTTTTTCCTTCTACGAGGAGATCTTTCTGAACATTTATATCTCAAGGTCAGAAATATTCCATTGTGTGCCAGAATTTCACCTTATAATGAGAACGCGATTGTCACTCTGACACAGGAAACAGTAGTAGTACTTGGTGTGTTACCAGGAATATTGCAACATTACCAGTGGCCGTTGGATGTCTGCCACTGATGGTTGCTACAGTAGATTGCTTCCAGAAATTGTTCTTTGATATGAACTATGAGGTTTATAGAAAATCAAGGGAGATAAATGCTACTGTGAATTAATACAAATTTGAATATAAACTTTGTAGTGTATATGAATAGCCTCCAGTCCTCTGAATTGTACATGAAATGCAAAGCTGTCATTACAACAAGTAACAAAATTATTTTCCTTATCAGAGTAATGAATATAATATTTTATGAACTCTTCCACACAGTCATTTTATCATTGGATTGTAGAACATTCCGTTCTTCAAGCTTTAATGCCAGAAGCTCAATTTTGTTTTGAAACTGATCCAAGTCTCGAATTAGATAATCAACGTTGTCTATCTTAGCGTTTGCAGCTTACTCTATGTCACAAAATAAAAAAGTTCTGATATCTCTCTTGTACAGTCTTCACCTTTATATGAACATTGAGAGTAATCTTCTGGAGGTAGTGGTACAAGTGATTTACATTTACCACGGTCAAATGTGTGATGGAATGATAATAAATTCAAAATAATGCATAGGGTTGTAATTTTGTTATTTCAGACAATAGTGTGTAGGACACGATTGGAAAGGCTAGCCATTTACATTTACATTAATTGACCTTATAGTCCGTTAAACTATTAGCCCGGGACTTAAGTACTTACAACATTATATGTCGTCATTAAGGTATGTTGTGTCATATAAATTGAGATCTCCTTGCGTGGTTTAGCGGGAAAAATGCGAGTTGGAAAATTTAATGTCGTATCGACATGTTGGTCAGGATAGCTTAGTGGTTAGAGCAGCCGGACAATAACCAGTAGATCCCGGTCATGAGATTCAATTTTTCAGTTCCACTCTACCCTTTCCAAACGCCTAAGTTGTCTTGACAGTCCATGCCAGATGGCAGTATCTTGCTAACACGGCAGTGTATTGTTGGTTTGAAGTCTCCTTCCAAACCATTGTGTTGCAAAAAGGCATTGAATATGGTATTTCTCCATTTTTTCAACCATTCGTGTAGTTTCGGAGCTCATGAATTTCCTACAATGTGCAAGATTAGGGCTTAACCTTATGTCCTACCACGATACGAAAATTGTACCAACATGTGGTCTTTATGTGTGGATTAATTGGATCTTGTTCTTTTTTAACCACTTCATTGTTTTTACAATCATGTGGCATTCTCATTGAGACCTATTTCACAAACATCAGAACAGTTATTGGAATCCTGACCTTCAACTAATCAAATGACGAAAACTCAAATGAATTCCTGAATTCTGATTTAAATTATACACACAAAATAATAAGAGTTTCAACTTATTGATACCCACCAGCACTTATAATGAGCCAAATAGGGACAATAATACGAAACATTAGAAATAATTTGCTAACAATTTACTATATTAACCTATGTCCTCTATCACTATATAGTGTACACCAAAGCGAATCTTTACTCATCGCTGCTGTGTTAAACTGCGTCGGTAAAACCTCCAGACATTAAAGTTCTTAACGGTTATACTAATTAAAATTTGTTGTACTATATCTAAGAGTCAAAAACCAACTAGCATACGTATTCATCTTCTCATTGACCAAATTAATAAAAAATAAGATTTTAAAGTGGTAAAGGTGTTTATCATTGTGCACTGCTATTGAAACAAAGTTATGCAAAAAGCTTGTTATATGTAAGTGGAGCATATACGCATGGGGACAGACACTTGCTACGAATATTTAGTGTAATTGTTTACCAATGTTGGTATCATTGTGTATTGAGTATCCGTGCGCACCTTAGAGTGGTGTCGACATATAGTGAACAGGAGCTGTGATTACGTGCAATTCAGCAACTGAAACCAAGCATGTAAAACTAAACCTCATTCCGTTATCTGAACTGTAAGATTCCATTTGTTGCACATGAATTTTTAGGAAAATGAAGGCATGCAAATGTTCTAGATACACATATGGTGGCATCAGTGTTTCATCTATCGGTGACGAAGTTTACTGGAGTAAATGTCCCTAACCTATGTGCCTTTTGAGTTATACCAGGTGGCCCACTGCAGCCGACCCTCGGATAACTAGACAACCCTTCGTGAGTTAAAAGAGTTGCAGAAATAACAGGAGTAAATCCAGTCAGTGGCGTGTGTGAACTTTGGTCCGCTAGTAAGAGAGCGAGCAGCAGAAGAAATCTCCAGGCTTCAACTGGCATGTGCGGCGCGTGATAATAGAGGGGAACAGTCTTAGAATATTTTACACTTCACTTACAGGACTTTATTTACCAGGGAATAAACTCATTCCTGTATATGCTCCAATTGTCTAACATTACAAATTGCAACTTGCCGTACCAAAATCCATTCAAACATGAGCGCATGTAATGTTTGACAGACATTTCCTTGCTTCTTACTAATGTTATTGTTGTGTTTTATTATTATTATTTTTACTTATTGTTACTATTTGCTATTGTTATTACCATATTATTATTGGTTTTATTATTTTATTTTCATTCGTTTATTATTGTTAATTATTATCATTATTACTATTATTATTTCTCATATTATTATAATAACAACTATTTTTACTATTATTTTATGTTAATCATTTTTATTAGAGCGTTAATTATTGGTATTATTATCATCACAATCAGTAGTATCCACATTATTATTTTTATTAGTTCTATTAGTATTGTTATTTTTGTAGTTATTACTATTATCATCAGAATCACTACTATTTGTATCATAATTATTAGTCTTATTTTAATTAGTTTTAGTATTGTCATTTTCATTATTACATCAATATTAATATTTTTGTTATTGTTATCGTTTATTATTATTCTATTACTCTCATCGTTATTATCAACATTATTATCTGCTATGGTGACTTCATTCGCAGAACAGGTGCAAAAAATGATTCCTTGTTGATTGATACAATGTTTCAACCGTCTCCTTGTATCTATATGGACGTGAACTGCGGATGAGACCGATGCAAGTACTTCAATGATCCTTTGAGGAAATTTGTTTAAAACGCAATATTCTTGAATGTCTAAAAAGGAAATAATCTATTGGAGTTATATCAGGAGTTTTTGCTGCCCAAGGTACCTATTGGGCCACCTAGGCCCATCCGGTGTCCAGGATACAACTAACTGAAATGAACCTTTACAGGTTCATAATGGTAAGCCGGTGCACCATCTCGTTTGAACCAGTGTACAGTGTTGTTCCGCCATGGTACAGGAACCTTATCAAGAAAATCCTGAAGTTCATCTTGCAGGAATTCCAGATACCGTGGTCCTCTAATTCTGGCAGGGAGAAAGACACCACTGCCACCATCGCCACCACCACCAACACAACTACCAGCACCACCACCGCCACCTTCACCAGCATCACTATCATCACCACCACCACCATCACCAACACCACCACCAGCAGCACCATCACCAATACCAGCTCCACCACAACCACCCCCACCGCCACCAACACCACCACCACAACCGCCAACACCACCACAAACATCATCACCACCACCGCCACCGCTACCATCAATACCACCAAAACCCCAGTGCTACAAACACCACCACCACAACCAAAGTGGCCAACATTTTGTGATTTATAAGTGTATGGGTGATGACAGTGACTAAAATGTTGCTGTTGTTCACCCAAAGGTTGGGTAAACGGACATTGCAACATGCTTCAACTATTTTTCCTTTTTTCTTCTTTTGTTATTGTGTCTAATTTCAGAAGAATTAACCTTCAATTTGTTTTTAACGGAAGCACTGAACATTGATTAAACAATTTGTGATTTTACAATTATTAGTGTGGCCTTCATTTTTAAAATTCCACATGCCTTGTCCGTTTGAACCGCCTTTGCCCTAATTATAAAACTGCTTCAGAACATGCTTTATAGTACACGCCGAAATATTATAAACTTATTGAAACACTGATGCAATGGTTTATCTTGATGACACTGCGGTCAACGCCACAACCACAAACATCAAAATCCAACCATGCCCTCTGTGGGAATCGTTCCCGCGAGACTTGCTGCAAATGCTCACGAATTGGTAGTATTAAAACATTCGACTATTAGAAAAATCTGTATAGATAAACAATGTAATACACTGCGGGCGGTTTCAGTGGCAGCCCACCGCTTGAATGCAGCTTCTGTAATTGATGTTGCTTGTGGTATTCTCATTTATACACAGTTTCACAGCTTTTGTTGATTTAGGTTAATTCGGGCCAACTGCGATAAACAAAACATACATTCATTTATGCACAAAAAATCAATGGATACCCTGTAAGGGCACGCTTCTAGGTGTTCGCTTATTTATTGGTCTTATGAACATGTTTTCACAAAGTGTCTCCAATAGAGCTCCATGAGTTACTTTTGTGCATTACTATATATATATATATATATATATATATATATATATATATATATATATATATATATATATATAAAATCTGATGTGTTGCACTCTCTACTCTTGTACTAACCATTCTTACAAACTCTTATTACTATATCTTCTTTATGTTAGTTGATATAAACATTTGTACAAATTATCTTATTGTTTATTTCCTTGTAGGAGTAAGAGGAATATTAGAATACAGTAGGCTTTGAGTGGTAGTGAAATCTTTTAAAGCTTTGAGATCCCGTTCTCCTTGCACGCTTAACATATAAAAAATGAACAACAATGTTCCATTTCACGAAAGTTTTAAGTGTTCTGAAACTGGCGCAAATAACAAGGAATATCTCCGAAATTGTTCACTCTACAAAAAACTTTATTCAGACATAAATTGTGTTTTAGCGAGACCTACATTTTTTGTGGAGTAAGTTTTTGTCTATCTGTTACGGTTTACGAGTTGCTCAAAAGTCATCCAGAGTAAACAGGACTACATAGGCTATAGCCAGAAAATTCAAAATATACATTTCATATGTCATACAAATATCTTAAATATATGACGTTTTAATCAAAATTGTTAGAGCCATTTTCAAGAAAATCAAAATTTTTCATTTAAGGCTAGTTTATGGTGTGGCTATTTTCTTCAAAAGCTTCGTGTCACATCCTTGAAAGACATTAAAGTTAAATACCCACTTTGGTTTTTAAACGAATTTTTGTTTTTGAGTTATGCTGTCCACACACACACACACACACACACACACACACACACACACACACACACACACACACATAAACACTCGGACACAGGGAGTCTCAAAACATATATTTCCGGTGAAATCTCGACATTGAATTTTTGGGTGGAATACAATACTTCCCCCACTAACTAGTAGAGAAGGTAACTAGTAGTATCAAAGCTACTTCGAATTTTTCCATTACGATACAGTATAATAATAATAATAATAATAATAATAATAATAATAATAATAATAATAATAATAATAATAATAATAATAATAATAATAATAATAATAATAATAATAATAATAATAATAATAATAATAATAATAATAATAATAATAATAATAATAATACTAATAGTAATAGTAATAGTAATAGTAATAGTAATAGTAATAGTAATAGTAATAATAATAATAATAATAATAATAATAATAATAATAATAATAATAATAATAATAATAATAATAATAATAATAGCAATAATAAACAATAATAGCAATAATAGGGATAATAGTGATAAAAATATTGCTATATATAGAATATAAAATCAACTCACAAACTTGAATGAAAACAGTAGGTAACACAATGTTTTCTATCTCTTAGAAGGACTTAGCTTTTTTTGGGACAGGTTTGGAAAATGTATCTCAGTTTTTTTTTAACTTACTGTTGCCATCTCGTGGTTGCAATGCTAGACCACTCCACAAGCCCCTCTGAACTTCCAGGTAATGCGGCTACTCAGTGAGCTGAGAACTGAGGTTGCGAAAGAACAGTGTTGCTTTTTGTGGCGTGCAAAGTTTTAACACAGGAAGATTTTAGGTGCAATTCCGTAAAACCCAGGTAGGGAGAAATGATTTATTTTAAACCCTAGTGTCTTTATAAATATATATTTAAATAATTATTACACATGCCTAATTAGTTAATGTATAAGAGCGATATTGAAGGCAATGTTGTGTAAAGTGAATGTGGTAATAGGGCACTAAGGTGAGAATTCATGGAAAGAAGGACAAAAATTTCCTATCTGTGTCTCTAATACCTAGCAATTATTCACCTACAGTTTCAGGTGAAGTCCAGCCATCAGCAGGTAAATGCGCATCGGACTCAAAATGTGTCAGAGATGGTCCAAAGAAAACCAAAGATAATAAAAGCTTTAAAGCCAAAAGAAGACTCGCACTCGTCCTCCCAGAAACGTCCAACTAACGTTTACAGGCTAATTCACAAAAAGAAATGTCATTTAAATCTAAAATAAGCAAATAAATTGAAGAATATAACATAGAAGTTCCTGCCATAATGCCCAGAAAGTTTCATTGTCTACCACCTTGGAGAATACCAACTGCTCAACTAAATTTGAATATTACAGCTTACCATAAATCCCATACAGATGCATCTTGCTATAAACAGCTGTTTCAAGAAATAACAAATGCCTACCCTAACCATACATTTATCTACACTGATGGTTCCAAAACGGACAGCGACAATGGATGTGCCATAATTACCCCAGGTAAGAAACTTCAGCTGAAACTCCCTAAATATTATTCCATATTCTCCTGCGAACTTTCTGCACTTAAGCAAGCTTTAACATACATCATCCAATCTAGTGAGAGTAAATTTCTTATAATTTCTGATTCATTAAGCTCTCTCCAAAGTCTCAGAGATCGTTCAACTGACCTCCAACTGCTTCAAGATATCCACAGTCTTTATTCCATTGCTCTAAATAAAAAGAAAATAGTTACTTTCATTTGGGTCCCTTCACACTGCGGCATTTAGGGCAATGAAGAAGCGGACAAAGCTGCTAAAGAAGCAAGTCGGTTAACAGACACACATGAACAGCAAGCAGTACCTTACCGTGATATTACAAAGTACTTCTCCAAACTAATAAAAACAAGATGGAAACAGGCATGGAATCAATCGCCTCCAGAAAAACTACACATGGTAAGGAAAGGAAACACCAATTCTTCCCCTGTCTATTCTCTTAGCATTGGTCATACAAGGTTAACCCACTCATACCTCCTCAGCAAAGGCCAGCCACCACAATGTGAAGTCTGCAACACCCGCCTCACAGTAAAACATCTCCTCACAGAATGTAAGCAATACGCTACACAACGACAGCTTCATCACATCACTGGAGACTTATCCACCACTCTGAACACGCCATCCAACTGCAGAAGGGTATTATCATTTCTCAAAGGTACGGGCTTGCATGCGAAAATATAAAGGATATTTTTGTTGTACTGATTTGATTGTATTCTCATGTTTTTGGTAAAATAATTGTATCAAATGTATTGTATACCGCTGTATTTCATAGAATAGTCGCGATATGACTTAATTGTTAAAGCGACTCTAAATAAATTTAAAAAAAAAAAAAAAAAAAAAAAAAAAAAAAAGACTCGCACTCAGGTAAGAATGTTCGGATTCAGATGACATTAATATCTCCATATCTTCAGGTGAGTATTTTAGTAGCTCCAGTTAATTATGCACGTGAAGAGGAGAATCTTGAATGCATTTTTTGTGACGGTGAATTTTAATTAACCTACTTCGTGAACAAACCATTTTTTTCTAAACTGAAATTCAATTTGTTGGTTCCACTTCCTTATAAGTTTGAAAGTACATGTCTATATTACAGTGTTTATGACTGATCGTGTGCTTGAATGCTCTTTTGTTCCCTGTCCCATATTACCACACAAATTTAAAGATTTTCAAAAGTGCTACAATTTTGTTTTTTTAAAAATGGATGTTAAGTGTAGAGTACCATAATTTGTGTTATAGTGTTAAATTGTTTTTGGCAAGACTTCAAAAATAAATTACAAAAATTGTCATGTATTTTAGTATTTGTGGACAAGTAAAGAAGATCATCCCATAATATCATGGCATTATATAATATTTTATATAATATTATAATTTAAAATATCAATACCGATGTTTTTACGTCTTGATCTAGCATGGCAGGATGTCCTATATGCATATTAGAGTCCTATTCTGCTACAAATATAACTCCAAAACCGTCAGTGTAATCTTGGGATACCGTAACTTAAAAGTGAGCTAAAACTACATCTATTACATTTTAATACATGGAAATTATTTATTAAAATGCACCAACATGAAGATAGCATTACTGTTAACATTGCTTCTAGTTATTAGCAATTACAATTATTTCTTTATTTCCTTATGATTTATTTATAAAATTAATATACAGTCAATAGTTCCAGTACCACGTGCATGATTAAATACTACACTAATTTCAAACAATGTATTTGAAGACTGCTGATCAACTGACGGTTGTTCATCTATAGCATCGCCTCCAGTGTTGCCATGTCTGCCGAAGTAAAAGCAGAAAATTTAATTTGAAAAAAGCAAGAGAAAAGATTATATTTTTCCCCGGCAATTTTGTTTAGTGTAATCATATTTATGACATAATAATAAACAATATTCACTCCAAAATTCTTGCGCTGTAGAGTTTCTGCCACTTCCAATGTCAGTATTGCGCAATAGCCTCCATTCTGTATCTATTTGTTGGATTTCTTCTGCTGTCACCAAATTAGGATGCCGAGAAACAAGTGATGTGCAATTGACTGAACCGTTTAGATTTTAGCTGGTTCTAACACTTTTAACATTTTAAGAAGAGGATCAGTTATTGAAAACGACTTAGTATGTCGCGAACTGACTCAGCGTAAAAATCAACACAGCGTAATTTGAAAACATGAACATGTTTGTCGGGCAGAGAAGAGTTTGTCAGAGATATTCGATCTTTGGCACCAAAATATATGTTTTCCACAGGAAGAAATACACTTTTGGATCCCTGTATTCAACTTTATCTACTTCAGTGGAAAGAAAATGTTCAAGTTTAATGTATCAGTCAAGGATAGTTCGCAATGCGTAAACAACAGATGTGGTATAATGTTTATATATACTGGTGATTATATTAATTTTGTTGTTTCTATACACGAGGAAAATGCCTTGCCTGAAATACTCTTCAGAAGAGCGAATTATATGATGTTAAGGAAAATAGTGTTAAAACTGGAAAATACATAAACAGCAGGAGATTTTGAAGCGCGTTCAGATTTTAGCAGTAGATCAGTAGATTTTCAAAAAAGCAGGAGATCTGCAAAATCAGTAGACCTGGCAACCCTGATCGCCTCACAAACATTTAACTGGGGAAAAGTGATAACTGTTGCAAAACCACAAATCATGAAGACATTTTAGTCATCGTGTATATTGAAATAACTTTGGTGGGTTGAAAGCTTTAATATTTCTTCAGATTTTGGTCAAAATGCACCCAATCACGCAAAAGAAACAAATATGTCATTTAGTAGTACTAAACTGTTCCATCTTGATAATAGGCAGACTATACTGGGTGTATATTCTACTCTATTAGCATGGGAGGAGAGGAGAGGTAGCGATCCAACTTGCTTTACTCATCCCACATTCTCTGACGAAGGTGACGAAGGTTGTTTTGATACAAGAGCAGCGCTAGCTTCGCTCTACCTGCGCGGTCCAGCCTGCTCTTATCTTATGCACGTAATATTCCTACGCTGTCTTATGATTAACGTACTAAATTGCTTGTCTTTTACAATCAATAAAGTAGTAAAGTTCTATTGCTACTTAGCCTTAAACTATTTTAAAACTATTTCATTTACATCACAAGTTGTTTGACCACAATATTGAGTTTGAAACCAAATCTTGAAACGCGAAATACTATAGCTTATATTAAATAGACTGAACACCTAAAACGTGGATTCATGTCGTCGTCTTTATATGTTTATGAATGCGAGTATTTATAACTATTGAAATTGTAAATAAATACCCGTAAGTTGCCCAAAATTTGCTTTGTACTTCTGATCATAATGGTGTTTGATATCGTAACGCTTTATATTTACAAATTGAAATCCAAATATTGAACAGCAAACTTTCCTGTTTCGTAACTTACAAAAAAGCTCTCTGGCACTTTTCATGAAACAGATGTCCCGACCATGTCATACTCGCCACTGAATGAGCCGTAGGAAGCAAAGGAACTGAATAGGAGGGATGCCTGGTGGACTGAGGCAAGAACGCTTTTCAGAGGAGTGGCCCTTTAGAAGCGATTTTGCCCGTGCATATATCCCTGAGAATGTCTGAATGGAAAAAGTAATATTGACTACTAGATTTAAGGAAGTCTATTCTAAGCGTGATAACAAAGTATGTGAATGCTAGATATGATGAGCTTTCAGCACCTGAGCTATGGAAAGCACTGTGATCTAATATGTGAAGAAGCATTCTTATATTTTATATTTATTTTTAATTACGGTCTGCAGAGGAAACAGTATATAATCCTAGGAACCCAATCTGCATATTCTAGTGGGAGCAAAAGAAGTAATATCATTAATATGAATGGAAACCAGTTAAGGTTTTCTTGCAGTAACTTAGTTAAAGGAAAGGTTTGAAGACAATATAATAAACAAAGTGATTTAAACCTAGTCATCATATATATTATGCCATGCACATGTTGACGGAATATATTGCCTTTGATCTTCTTAATGTCTTCATCATATACCAAAGGCTGAAACACAAGACATACTTAACGGTAATGTTAAATTTTCATTTTCTTCTCTTCTACTAATTACAGAGCAAAAATTCAGTCACCATTTTGGTTCTTTGAGGAACGTACAAGTATGTGTACTTTGTGGAAAGTCATTTACATTAGGTGTTTACGAATTCCACCCCCTTCCCCCCACCGAAAGAAAAGCTCACAGCGAGACAAGAGGACATAATGAAAGAAAGCAAGCAAAGAGGATTCCGTTGTGCTCATTTGTTTTATGTGTCGTAATAGCGAACGCGAGATCGCAACGAAAAAACACTTATTTACTTCTCTTCTTATGATATTAACGTGTTTCAGGATTGATTACAATTACTCTTTTTAAAATGTTTACAGCTTTATTGACCGAACATTTGACAGCTCCTACAATTCTGATCTACTCAGACCAATTCTAGCTATCTCAACCGAATATTATAAGGCTTTGCTTACTTTTTTGTCTCTATTTTATGCATGTCCAAATCCAAATTCAAGAGGTTTCCTTACAAATTATTTGTTGTAAGGATAACTGCGTTCATTTTCAAAACACTTATATCAGTGTTATATAATACGTCTTTAAACTATTTTAAATTGTCTACTAGTGATCTGCTTTAACATTATATTTGTTGCAAAAACTAAGAGATTTTATATCTTTGCACACCTGAGTGCACAGGATTCACATTACATTTTCTCTGTTATTCATTCAATAAACGGTTAGCATTTTCATAGGTGCTTAAGATGCAGTTTTCAACCTTTATATGTCATGATTTGTGATATAATTCATGATTTAATTTGTTTAATACTTTTTATACTTTAAATTGACGGTGTTTCGTCCTTATTTATAATTATATTTCTGAATATTTTTATTTTAACCTTTGACCTATTTATGGCGCCATTCTTATACTTGCAATAAGAATCTCTGTTATAAATACGTTTTTATAACCAGGTTGAAATATTGTCTTTTACTAATATTAATTGAACACATTGTAGATATACATATGAGTTAATACAGTGGTGATCGTCGGATACGATCGTCTCTTGCATAAACAGTCCAAGAGTGAGTCCTTGATTGGCATGTAAGCATATGATATTGTCCACAAGCACTGTCCACAGAGAGTGCAGGTACATAATTCCAACGCCAGGTGGTGTGATCGTTGTCCACAGATTTTGTGAAGGAATCAATGTGTCGCTGTTCTCGTAACTCGAAGTTTGACTTCTACCATTCTTGGGTGTTCATTGGTGGGTTTAGAGAGAAACTCGGGTCTATGTTTGCTGTTCTTTCTTCCCTGATTCTGATGTGTTCTTCATAAGCCGGATTGACTTGAACGCCGTGGCTCCATCTTATCTCTTTCACAAAATAGTCTGTGTCCGCCAGTAAGTGTATTATCCTCGATCGGGTTGATTTAGATACTTGGAGGACTCTCTTGAGGAAGGATGCTTTCACTGCCTCAAGTCTCCTCAGATTCGCAGCTGTTAGGTGCATCCATATTCTCCTGATCGCATAGCACGCAATTGGGGTTAATTTGATGTGGAATAGTCATAATGCTGTACCTGGAAAGAGTTTCTGGAGCTTCCTAATGTCGAATATGGCCTTTATGGCTGCCGAACATGTTTCCTCTATATGCTTAGTGAGGGTTTTGCCCGTTGCTTGCAGTGTAAGTCCCCCAGACATTTATAGGAGTTGATAATTTCAGTTTGTCGCCGCCGCAAAAGAGGATTTAGCATTTGATTTAGCTATATAGTCTCCTCTTCTGAACTTCATGGCCTTGGTCTTGGTTGTATTTATGTCCAGGCCATTTCTCCTTTACCATCTACGTAATCTGCCAAGCTCTGGTTGTAAGGTCTCAGTTGCTCGACATCACAACCATATCGTCCTCATATAGGAACAAATTTATGTCTTCTGCTACCTCTCGTATTACAGCATGTGTCAGCTAGTTAAACAACATCACACTAAGACGGTTCCCTTGAAGAACTCCGTTGATCTGGATAATGGGTCTGGAGTGGTCTACGTTGTCGTTAACTGCCAATAAATTGAAATTCAGGATGTCCTCTATTAACTGAAGTTTGGGGTTTTCTTCTCCAAGAATTTAGTGCAGTCTCCTCAACAGAATGGATCTGTCGACTCCGCATGAATACCTTCGCGTAGTCGATGAAGACTGTATAGATGCTGTATTGGTAGCTTCCCATATGATGTCTAGAACTCTGCCGATCGCTTGGATTGTTGATCTTCCAGTTATGAACCCAAATTATTGTTCGGGTACATATAACATGGTTTACGGTATGGAATAGTTCTGGAGAACACTTTGAAAGGCGTGCATTCTAAAGCTCTACCACAGCACGAGTCGGGCGATTCTTTAGGTTGTTTGCCTTTATGCAACATCAGTATCCTCGATTCTCTCCTCTTTTCTGGTATGTTTCTTTGTCTGGTGCACTCGTCAATAACGCTGTCCATATTTTTGCAAATATTACCTTTCAAACAATGGAAATACACACACATACTCACACAAACACACATGGTGATTGTGTAGTTACAACATTGAACTAGCAGTAGATACCAAATCTCCTCACTATTTTCACTACTAGTATAGTAAGTATGGGAAGAATTGCCTTCCACCCAAAAATGTAATCTAAGGTTTCACATAAATTCACGTGAGACCCCCTGAATAAATAAAGAGATAACATTAGAAAAAAGGCACAGGTGTGTGTGTGTGTGTGTGCGTGTGTGTCTTGTACTGTGTAAAGCATAATAAAAGATCTGATGTGTTGCATTCACATGACTTTCTCTACTCTTGTAATAACTGTACTTACAACCCATTATTACTCTATCTTCTTCAAAATATATCTCCAAAATGGTCCAATCCCCCCAAAAATATAGTTTGGGCACAAATTGTGTGTTTGAACGACATCTACATTTTTCTATACTAAGATTTGGTCTATCTCTTACGGTTCACAGTTATGCAAAAGTCATAGGTTGTAAACAAGAGTACATAGGTTGTAGCCAGAGAATTCAAAATATATATTTCTTTTGTCATAAAAATAACTCAAAAATACGGCATTTTAATCAATATTGTTAGAGCCAGTCATGTTCTTCACAGAGACATACACACGGACACTTTTCTAAAATGGTTAGTTTCTGTTTTTTAGATTCAGGGGGCCTAAAATCATATTTCAGGTGAAATATTGACATCAAAATTTTGGGTCGAATACAATGTTTCCCCTTCTTGTTATACATAGTAGAGAAAGTAAAAACGAAAGTATAATAGAAAATTTGCTACTTAATCTGTATCTATTAAATATGCGGCGCTAAGATTTTCAAGCAAATTCTTTGTAAAGAAATAGCGAGACAGAGAGAGAGAGAGAGAGAGAGAGAGAGAGAGAGCGCGAGAGAGAGAGAGAGAGGGGGGGGATAGAGGCAGAGACAAGAACAACAACAGCAACAGCAAGAACAAGAGGAAGAAGAAGCCGTCTATTTTCAACGTTCAAAGTGGAACACTATGGTACTCCTGCTTAAAGTATTCAAAAAACTGCATTTACGTGATCGAATGCCTTTGCAGTTATGTATACTTGTACAATAAATTAAAGTATATGTTACACTGTTTTACTGTGGGTATTTTTCTGTGACGGGTTGTAATTTGTAGTCAGTTGCAAATAATGTGCACTACTGTTATACTGAGAATAACACTTGCTCAATTGAAGCTTTTCAGCCTTTTTCTCTATGCCATGCTCACGGAACAGACATTGCCCGTCAGTGAGCATTTTTACCCGGTGGTATAACATGATGGAACAACATACCTTCCTGCCACTCTTGCAGACCAAATCAGGCAGAATAATTTAAAAAAAAAACAACTAACTCAGGGTTAACCTTTTAACAATTAACTACGATGAAACTGCGGTTTTTATGCTGACACTATGCTGGATAAACTACGTACATGTGAGACTTTCTGCATGATTTTCACGAGTACTTTAAAACAAACTCTCCTATATACCAGCTGGAAGGTACTTTGGACATACGTTAATTAGGGATTCTACACGATGCATGTAATAAGTCTGTCCAATACGATTATTGTTAATAAAGAGCCGTTTTGCCGAAAAAAATAATTTATATCTAATATTTGGAGCCATCTAGCATCTTAATGAATTTATATAAAGGATTGTGTGTATAAAACACCAACAGCATGTTTGTTGGCATAAATAGATAAGAAAATATATTACTTATTAATTCACTGCTGCGCAAACATTGTTACATTGTATGCTTTAATGTATTTCTACCTTAATTCGAATGAATTTAGTCGCAATTTAACGTTAAAGTGTCATGGAAAGTATTTTTAAGGGAGATTTGGCAACGTCACATTAGCATTAAATTTTGAGTAACGAATTCAAACAAAAAGACACTGCAGCATTGCTCATACAATGCTTGGGCGACAGTGAGTGAAATAGTTAACTATTTATATCCATTCCTCAAGAAGCTAAATGCCTCCAAATGTTTGACAAAATTAATTTCTTTCGGCCAAACGGTTGCTTATTGAACAATGGTTGTTACACCCATAATACAGAATCTCTGATTAAGGCATGGACTTCCACTCTGTATGTATGTTCAAGCTGTAAATGAACATTTCTTTTCGAAAATTATTTTTCTCTAATGATATACAACGTTAAGCGCCATGATTTTTATGAATTTTCAAAGTCTAGTTGCATCTTGCATATTTCTTCCTGTAAATCATGTCACCTGGTCACATACATAAATTAAAATGTTGAAAATATCTCTCACATTCCGAAACCTCAGAACCTTTTATTCTGCCATGATTTACAGAGAACTGATCAACATGAAATTGCTAAAATTCTATATGCTGCTAACATGAGATAAATTTGAAATATCCGAGGCTTGAGCCTGGTGACGAACATACCTCCAAGGATATATTCAACTAAGGTACAATAAGAAATATATCAAAATTAGTCCTTCGGAGGAATATTCTTACAAAGTAATTTACTGTTATAAATGTCAAAACAATGCTTAGAAGGAATATTCTTACAAAGCAATTTACCTTTAGAAATGTCAAAACCAGACTTATGTCCGAATGTACAAAGCACTTGCACCTTACAGCGGAGGTCTGCTATCCAACGGAATCTGTTCTTTTGTGACCACTTCTGAAAGAGGTTTCTTTGTCGCCACAAAAACGTCCTGTTTTCGCTTCGTTGTTTCCTTCTTAACAACTGTCAATAACAGACATACTTGTGCCCCAGAGTCCCTGCTCACATTACTGCCTTCTCTTGATGTCGCAAAAGGCAATGTTTCGGAAAAACGATATTCATTCTACATCATCATCACCATTAGCAGCATCATTCATTATCAAATAATAATAATAATAATAATAATAATAATAATAATAATAATAATAATAATAATAATAATAATAATAATAATACAATGCAACAATAACTTTAATAAGATATAAAGAGATGTCAGTGAAACATGTACCCTCGTGTTTACGGTAATTTACAATCTGTAATCCGTAAAGTTAGACAATAGCAGTAAATAAAGGAATGAGTTTATTCCCTGGAAAAGAAAGTCCTGCAAGTGAAGCGGAAAATATTCTAAGACTGTTCTTGTTTATCACATGCTGCACACGCTAGTTGAAGCCTAGGGAATTCCTCTCCCGCTTGCTTCTCTTGCAAGCAGAATAAAGTTCACACACCCCACTGACTGACCCCGGTGCGTTCTGCAAGTCTTTTAGCGCACGATGGTTATCTACTTACCATATGCCGGGTGAAGTGCGCCAAATTGTATTACAATATACGTCCATTCGTCGGCAGCCTCTCAGTGAAAATAGTGAAAAGATTGAAGCTTTATTAAAAGATGTTATCATCAGAATTGGTGTCATTCTTTCAAAACAACCCACACATACCTAGAGAGAGAAATCTCATACTATATGACTGTAGTAAAGGACTGAATCCAAGAAACTTTGAGGTATTATTACGCCGTGTGAAGTATTGTTGCTTCAAACAGCTGTCAATGTGTGACCGACAAAATACTATGTAATTGGGCATTTAATTCGTTGCATCTACGATTTGCTAATCCTGCTCAAAGGTCACATCAAAGGTCACAATAAATAATTGCTTCACGATATACACAAATTTGAGTGTTTTAGTTTTCCGTATTATTAGACACTTATCTAATCAAATGGGAGTGGTTAAATCCTTTCTAGATCTGATTCTTTTTCTTCTTTTTCTTCTACGCATCTGATGCTGCCACTAGTGCTGCTGCAACGATAAATAATGCAGCCACATAGCCCGTCTGCTTCCCTCCTTGCATATAACGTATGATTCAAAACAAATTTCCAAACTTATTACTTCAACTTTAAGTTCGGGAAGCATAAAATATGTGCTGTTTTTAGCAACTGTGTACTTAGCTTGAATCTACACCGACAGGGTGGAATTTAGAACACAGTGGTAAGGCTAACCACTGTGTGGCCGACTTCATCTGCTATAGTGTCAAGAAATTAAACCCTACGCAATATAGGGACATTACTAGAAATTGGAAAAGCTGGAGTGAGAGGAATGGTGATGGAAAGAACATTTAAATACTGGTATAGGATAAATGAGTTCTCAAATAATATTTTGAAAACTGGTTTATTATATCAAGGAAAAGCCTTTCAACTATGATGGTTGAGTAAAATTAAAGAACACTTAATAAGAGCTGGGCTAGGGTATATATGGGAAATTATTTTTTTTTTTTCTTGTTTAACGACGCTGTCAATTGCCAGGATCACATCAGCGTCGCCGGTGTGCCGGAATTTTGTCCCGCAGGAGTTCTTTTACATGCCAGTAAATCTACTGACATGGAGCTGTCGTTTTTAAGCACACTTAAAAACCATCGGCCTGGGCCGGGTTTGAACCCGCGACCTTGGGATCGGAAGGCCAGCGTCTAACCAACTGAGCCACCCAGACCAACTATATATGGGAGCAAAGACATGCAGTATTGCAAGGATTTTGGAAAGAAATATATGAAGATATAGATAAACATGACTGAGGGTACGCATTAATGAAACGAGATCATTGGCTTGCTATAAACTGATAAATACTGAATTAGGGAAAGAAAAGTACACAGAAGTTTTTAATGAAAGGCAAACAGAAGCAATAGCCTGGTTTAGATTAGAATATGGAAACTTAGGGGTTTCAAAGATAATTTTACACAAAGAATATCTGCGATGTGTCGAGAAATTGAAGATAGACAGCTTTTTTGGTATGTAAAGGAACAAATGAATAGAGCAGAACAATTTTTAGAGGTGTTTATATCGTTGTTAAAAGCTTTTGAGCACTGAATGGAAGAATTTTGTGCTTTTAACACTGTCGTAAACTGCTATAAGTCCGACTTTTACTATCAACTGTCTAATAAAGAGTTTCTGATTAAATGATTGTTCGTCTTACTATACTTGAAAAGATTTGTTAAATTTGTATTTTCAACCGTATATGTCAAATATATTAATAAAAGAGAAGCGCGTGTAAAATTTTCTCGGAAAATAGATAGACGATCCTTCACTTTAAATCTGGAAACAAGAGTTTGAAGTGCAATATTGAGGTGAGGATATGAATGTACATATAATTATCATTAATTAGGATTAATTGATGACAAATCACAAATTACAATTATGGCCTAGTTTTTCATACAAAATTCTTGTTGAAAGTAATTTTTATTAGATTTCACAAATTTTTAATTTCATTCCTGTTATTTATGAATATTTTGAAAACCTGACGTGATTGGAGAAAATGGAGATTATTTTTTAAATCAGTACAAAAATACCGTTCAGGATCACCTTTCATATTAAAAAAACAAAAAATAGTTTTGAAATTCAGAACGGTGTTATTATTATTATTATTATTATTATTATTATTATTATTATTATTATTATTATTATTATTATTATTATTATTATTATTATTATTATTATTATTATTATTATTATTATTATTATTATTATTATTATTATTATTATTATTATTATTATTATTATTATTATTATTATTATTATTATTATCATTATTATTATCATCATCATCATCATCATCATCATCATCATTATCATTATCATCATTATTATCGTCATTGTCATTAAATTTTACAAAGACTAATTATTAACAAGTTTTATGAAGAATTTAAATTAATTGAAGTAGAAGATAGTTTTCATGTAAACAACTGTTTGCACAGGGCTCCACAACTCACACGCCGAACAACCATTTGCATTGCTTTGCTTTTACGCATGTGTCATACATCTTGTGTCCGATGTGTACCAGCGGCACTAACAATCTGCTCTAAAGTTATGTGGCTATATACAGGATGGATACCAAACGCTACGAGTGAACACCGGGGGGTCATGCAACACGTCAAAACAGCACAAACAGATAGAAAGCCACCTTCTATCTCTACAATTTTTTCAGTGGTCAAATGGAGCAACTACCACTGATGTATTCATAGCGTTAAGCTCTGCTTGCCTCCCCACATGCTCTCATCAACCATTTTGCGTACTCAAATTACTCTTCTGTTCGTGGAAGTGCATCGCGGGATTGCCAGCACTATGTATGTTGTGTAGTGCACAAAATATTGAGTAATACATAGTATTGTCAGGTTGGAAATTCGAACAACCGGATAGTACGATTTAGCCA
The DNA here is from genome assembly GCA_030765045.1 of Tenodera sinensis. Classification (NCBI taxonomy): domain Eukaryota; kingdom Metazoa; phylum Arthropoda; class Insecta; order Mantodea; family Mantidae; genus Tenodera; species Tenodera sinensis. The sequence goes on along the minus strand of CM060965.1, from coordinate 141,981,220 downwards.
TGCTATAGGCATGTAGCATATACATTTTACTTTCTCGACTACGTATAGTAATATTAGGGGAGGTATTGTATTTTACCCAAAAATTCCACGTCGAGATTTCAACGGAAATGTATGCTTTTTAGGCCCCTGAACCCAAAAAAGGGATTTTGACAAAAAAAGGCCTGTGTGTGAGAGAAAGTGTGTGTGTGTGTGTGTGTGTGTGTGTGTGTGTGTGTGTGTATCTGTGCGTGTGTGTATGTGAACAGCATAACTCAAAAACCAAAAGTCGTTTAAAAACCAAAGTTTATATTTAAGTTTAATATAATTCAAGAATGCAGCACCAAGATTTTGAAGAAAATCGCCTAATTTAAACTACCTTCTACATGGACGATTTTTCAAAAATTTAGATTTTCTCAAAAACGGCTCGCGCGATTTTAATTAAAATGCTTCAAATATTTTATGGAAAATGAAATGTATATTTTAAAGCTTTACAATATTTGACCAGCGCTCAAAGCCTACTCAATTTCTATGTTCCCCTTGCACCTACAAGAAAATTAGTAATAATTTCTGGCAATGTGTCTCTTGACTAACATGAAGAAGATACAGGAATAAGAGTTTGTAACAATAGTACAAGAGTAGCAACATTTATATGAGTGCAAAACATCATATTTTTTTGTCAGTTTAGAAGACTAGTAAGAGTTGCGAGTGCTCTCCATTGTGACACAGTTCCTGCTTGTCAATACGAGTGGGGAGTCTACAGTTGCGCGAGACTGTGTGTCACGAGGCGACCCCCAGGAAGTAGAAGCTGTGGCTTTATGGTCTTCGAAATCCACAGAGATCCGCCGAGGACGGTCGTTATTCTTATTTGTGGTGGAACAAGTGAGCCTCAGGCGAACTTCCTTGATTGAGGGAGTTGGAAACTAACTTCTGATGATAGTAGTCCAATAACAGCACCCTCGTGCGCCATGAATCATTCACACAGAGTCTTACGATCGACTTAACCTGCTAGTGGGCGGACCTCTCCATAAAACCGCAGTAAACATCCAAACTTAGGGTATTGTCTCTGACTCGTGTTGCTTTAAGAGCGTCAAAACGCTGGTTTTTGTATTAAAAGCTCAAATACAAAAGAAGTATGCAGTGTCGGGTCAAAATAAATCAGGGTACAGAAAGCATGCAGCCGAAATTGCAATTGTGGCGTGAAGTAATCAACCGACCAAGCACCAAAAACTGATTTAATATAATCAAGAAAATGTTTACAGCAGTTATACAAAAGGAATATAAAAGTTGGGGAAAGTAGCAGGTAAACTATACAGATTTCTTGACATATATGTGCTTATGTTTTAAAATGATAAAAAAGAAGAAAATCTGATGTGACTCTCTACTCTTGTACTAATTATTCTGACAAACTCTTATTGCTCCATCTTCATGTTTGTGGAGATACACATATGCTGAAATTATCTTATTACGCATTTTCTTGTAGCTGCAAGGGAAATATGGAAATAGAGTAGGCTTTGCGAGATACTCAAATCATTTAAACCTTGTCGCTATATGAGGGCTTTAAAATTCCTCTCTCTACACTTCTAAGAGATAAAAACAGTTAATAATAACCTTATATTTGAGAAAAGTTTTAACCATTGCATAACTCACACCAATAACAATGAATATCTCCGAAATGATTCCACACATAAAAAACGCATTTTAACATAACTTGTGTGTTTAATCGAGATCTGTATTTGTGTACAGTAAGAGTTGATCTATCTCTTACAGTTTACCAGTTATGGAAAAGTCATCAAGGGTAAATAGGACTGCATAAGCTATAGACAGAGAATTCAAATATACTTGCCACAAAAATATATTAAACAAATGGAACTAATCAAAATCATGAGAGCTAGTTTTGCCAAAATCAAAATTTTACAAAAATTATCGACGTAAAGGATAGTTTAGGACGGGGGAATTTTCTTCAAAATCGTCGTATGCGTCCTTGAAAGCTATTAAACTTAAATACCAACTTTGATTTTTAACAGACTTTTCGTTTTTGAGTTGTGCTGTTCCGGACACACATACACAAAATTACACCCTGACCACTTACTAAAGCGGCTTTCTGTTTTCATTTTACGGTGTGTCGGAGTATTTCCATGTAACTACTGATCTTTGTTTTTTTTTTTTTTTTTTTTTTTTTTTTTTTTTTTTTTGTTAAAGGTGTAAGCGCAATACTTTCACTTCCTTCAGCAGATATATTTTAACATGTTTTTCATGGGAAATAAAACAAATGGTAAGAAAATAGATTTTAATGGCATACGTGTTGCCGCTTAATTAATTTCAATGTTTTTGTTTTAAAAACTCTCCTAATTGAAATTTATTGAAATAAATGAACAAATTTGTAATATTTGGTGAGCGTATTAATAATATAATGAGTTCATGCAGTTCAAAATTTTAAATACACATCATATAGCTTGTTTGCGCTTTTAAGGTTCAAACACCTAAGTGGGATTTAGCAATGTTTACAGAGCCACGTATAGTAGCACTAACAACTTTCCTTATGTGGATAGTCGGAAATTTGAATCATGTCCAAAAGTTCACAAAAAGGCTGGAATTGTGCCTCAGACACCCCTACTATATGAGAAATAATTTTGATGCCATCCAGCTGGTATTTAGTTTTATACAAGTGTATGGTAGATGTTTTTTTAAGGTTAACTAAGTTGGCACTCAAACCTCATGATTCGATCCATAATAAAACCCTTTTTGTTGTCTTCTTGGTGTGCTATAATATCCATCCGAAAGGAGTCTTCCTCGGCTGAGCAAACTGTTATTACATAACTCCAAGTAGATCATTACATCGAATCGAAGTAGTTCCTGATTGTTTGTTTGTAATCCTGCATCTTATCTCACTTACCTATCAAAATTAATTTGTTTGGAATTTTTTGGATGAATTGTTATCAGAAGTTTTGACGACTGCGATTGTTATATGCAAAGTTAAACTATTTTGTCGTACGATTAAAGGAGTGCTGACTGCGAGTTATTGCGAGGAAATAACGAATAAAAAGTGCCCGCAATTTTATGATCTAGAATGTTCAAAAATGCATTATAAAGCATCCCTGAACTGTGAACCACTTAAAATAATGTTAACATAAGTAAACTAAATGTGAAATTTGCTTAATTTATTAAAATTGATTAAAATTAATAAATATAATTTAATAAAATGTAATTATTTTAATATTAAATATTTTAATATATATATTTAAACATTTTAATAAAAAATTTACAATTCTGTAAACTTTTAATAAACACAAGAAACGCAATGAAAAGCAAGAAAATTACTAAACAAAGAGGCAAGGAACTGGAAAATTATATTATATTTTATAATGTATGTACTCGTATAATTATGTATAATACATGTAAATATATAAATATGTATAAATGGATGTGTGTATATCTAGAACCGCTGATCTCCAAAATGTGGCACGTATATGTATGTTTTCCTGGAGAAGGTTTTCATGCCGTGTATTTTACTATACAGTCTTACATCATCACGGTTTTCTCCACTCGCTTTTACTTTAGGTAAGAATTCACACACTCTTCTCTACTCGCTCTTTAACACAGTTTTCTTTGTCTGGAATGTACAGAAATGCAATGTATTCAATTCACACAATCTTCTCTACTTGATTTTTAGGTAACAATTCACATGTGCTGCCCTTCAACATATAATTCATAGAATATCCTTGATCTGTTGATCCTTCAAATAGGCGCAGGGGTATTTTTCATTGAGGTTTTTATGTTATCCATTTCATTATGCAACGTATTGCATTCATATGGTTTTCTTTTACGTAACACATTCAATATCCCTCTTCTACAAGCAGTTCACACAATGAGCTATATGTTTGAAATAGAAATACAACGTACTACATTCACATGGCTTTCACTGTTCGCTTTTCTGCCTGAGTAATTTTGATTGTTTAAGAGCGCGATTGTATAGCATCTTCTCCGCGATTTTGTTTATTTTCTGTTTCTTAGAGTAAGTGTATAACTTTCTGTTTAAGGATTTCAAGTACCATTTTTAAAGGTCTCCAAAGAAACACAAGTGGGCAAGTGAGACCTAAGTCTACAAGTTCCAGGGATAATTCGTTAAGCCACAGGCAATCGCAGGTATCTCAACTAGTAGTATCATAAAATCTAAACATACCCTAACTAGTATAAGACATAAAATGACAAAATATTGCATAACTAATTGTATGCATTTTTATAATACGGGGTGATAAGGGTGTATAAACATCTTCACAATGCTTACAATACAACAATTAAAAGATAATGTGCCATCGGAATTCTACCCTGTTAATGGCTGTGAGGCGTGGATTACTAGAAATGTCAAATTTATTCAAAGCTACACTAATGATACAGTAGTTGAAATATCACAACTGGATGTGGCTAATTTTTGCGGGTTCTCGATAGGCCACAGGTTCAATCATATGCAGCACAAATTACCAATTATTCATAATTAATTATTCATTTTGAACCTAATGTCCATCCAGTTATCCCTTCATTTTTGTTTTAAATTAATGAGATGACCACATGAGAGTTAATGCGTCCGAAATACCGAATTTTAAACTAGAACTGAATGTGTGTAAAAGGAGAAATAACCTGGCAACGAATACTGTGTAACAAAAACAAATCTGAATTTAGACATTTGCGCTACTCATGGGGCTAGCCGAACAAAGCATTGTGAAATTATCAGTTTCGAACAAAAGATTAATGATTTTCAAGTTCTAAATTTTAGCATAAAATTTTAGAATATAGCTGTAGAATACTTTTGTGACTCAATGGAAGTATTTCTCAATGTTGTTAAAAAACAGTTATTAAAAATCAAACGTATTGTTAAACAGGAATCATGGGAATTCATGAAGAACTGCTGAGAAACAGATCTCTGGTATTTTTTGGACATTATGGTCTCTCTGATTCACAAACCTCTACGCCGCTGACTTCCATGGGGTTACGTTAAACAATGCATTTCCTGGCAGATCAACAAACGCAATTCAAACTAGACGCACAAGACGCACAAAAAGCACAAGAAGTAGCGAATATACTAAGACGTTTTGTTCAAAACACTGTTTAGTGTATCGCAGGAAGATTGAGGGACATCAAATGAGACAAATACATCATGGCCATAATTATTATTTATTTATGCCAACAAGCTTATTGCTGGTGTTTTTAAGCCCGGGGTATAAATACTTATAATTGTAAGTGGTACTTGGGGTATTTATCTCTGATGTGAGATTCCCTTGTGGTCTAACCAGGAAACGAACGAATTGGCTAGGGTATTTAGTGTCGTACTGGCAAATTGGCCATGGTAGATTAGTGGCTAAAGCAGCCGCTCTCTAAGTGGAAGATCCGTGGTTCAAATTCCAGCTATGGCATTGAATTTTTGAGTCATTATGATTATGATTATTATGAATGTTGTTATAATAATAATAATAATAATAATAATAATAATAATAATAATAATAATAATAATAATAATAATAATAATAATAATAATAATAATAATAATAATAATAATAATAATAATAATAATAATAATAATAATAATAACAACAACAACAACAACAACAACAACAACAACAACAACAACAACAATAACAATAATAATAATAATAATAATAATAATAATAATAATAATAATAATAATAATAATAATAATAATAATAATAATAATAATAATAATAATAATAATAATAATAATAATAATAATAATAATAACAATAACAATAACAATAACAATAATAATAATAATAATAATAATAATAATAATAATAATAATAATAATAATAATAATAATAATAATAATAATAATAATAATAATAATTATAATAATCATAATAATAATTATAATAATCATAATAATAATAATAATAATAATAATCATAATAGTTGTTGCACATATTCTTAGAACAAAATTGCGGAAGGAAATCTATACTTGCTTTGTTCTGAAAAACTATCTTTGCATAAGTTGATGCTTCATATATGTATTTAATGCTGTCTGTAGGAGATTTGTATATACGGCACTTTTTTAAGGTAGCACATTCTGGGAAGAATTACATACTTTAGAGCACATATACAATATTACATACATTAATTACAATTGTATAATTCCTGTAAGTAAAGCATGTCACAGTGAGCATTACTACAAAGTAAAGTTTTCAATCTAGATCCCTGTATCGAAATACTAATATTAGAGGATTAAAAACGTTAAATTGCGACAAGTAATGTGATTTGGGGTTGGTGGTAGCGCTGCTGTTTACCAAGAGGGAGAGGTCGGTGCGATTCGTGGGGATTTTGTCGAGCTGGGAAACCTGCTCCAGTGTGCACTCAGCCTCGCTGAGCAGCTACTAGTGAAAAGTACCGACCTCTGGTTTCGAAGGCAGCATAACTGGTCCAGAGGGACTGGGGTGCTAACCATCTCTCACCCCTCCAGCAGTGCACCTTACTCATGACGCCGTATCGGGCAGAGGTGGGGTAGGGTGCAGCGGCCGGGCGGTAGACGTGGGCCAGAAAACTGCTGTTGTGCCGCGGGGTTAATTAATGTGCTTTGGATCAATTGTTGATTAAAGAATTACCTCCAATAGTAATTACTAAAAATATTTAGCAAATGTTTAAATACGAACAGTCAACTCAAGCTGATGAGCGGGTTTATGAACAAGGAATTAGAATACGCCAACACACTTTTCAGCATGAAGAGTTAATTATTTCAATGTTACTATGGGAGTTCGTATGGGGATTCATTTAATTGGCTAGTTTGAAGAATTAAACGTTTTCTCATCTTCGAAGGATGCTCGTCTTCTTTTTCCAAGAGCCAAGAGAGCCAAGAGCCAAATCAGGTCGCTCGGGTTTACCCGAGCGGGATATATGCCCACGGTACCTATCCATTTAGTATGGATTTACCCGTGAGGTATGAAAGATGTAGTCATTGTACAAGCTATTTTTGTCAGTGTCAGCCAATGGTGATGATTGGTTACTCTCTCTTGCTATAGACTAGGGATATGAGTGCCAGTTAGAATGTCTACCCATCCTGGGGCACCCATGCCCCTCTGCTCACTTAGCAAAGGTCAGCTTGTCTAACCAGCAAGTCAAGCAGTGTCAAATTAGCGAGAAACCGAATGCATTGGAATGTTTGGTGAAATGAGGAAGCAGCGAAGCTAATTAGCCCAAGACATCCTTGGGTAAACGATAGCTTTTGCGCCTCCTGGGAAGATGGTGATCATATTGTCCCAGGGTATTTACCAGCTGGTTAGGGTGTGGCGTAAGTTTCGCATACATAGAGCGGGCTCTATCTCGCACAACATCCACAATATATGGAATGCCAGAATGAGTATGGAGAATATGGGAAGAAAATCTACGGTCGGTATCGTAGATCATCCTAAGGGCCCTGTTCTGCACGACTTGCAGTCTGCGGATGGTGGTTTGAGCCACGAATCCCCATGCCTCGCATCCATACAGGATCAGGGGAGGGATGATCGCACGATAAATGCGTAATTTAAGTCGTGTAGGCATAGTAGACCTAAAGATGGGATAGAGCTTTCCCAGAGCTCCGTGACCTTGGGCAGCTTTAGCTGTGACATGTTTGGTGAAGGTAAGTCCTCGGTCTAGTTGTACACCAAGGTACTTGGCTGTGTTGACCCAAGGGATTCTCCTCTGACCAAGTGTCAGGTCCCTTTCTGGTCTCCAGGAATGAATTTTGCCTAACACAAAAGCAGAGCTTTTCTGTGGACTGATTCCCATTCTCCACTTTTCACTCCAACTCTCAATGGCATCTAGGTGTCTTTGCAATGGGGGAAGGCAGTAACGTAGATTTTTGTTACGGGCCAGTATGAGGACGTCATCGGCATATTGGCACGTAACAGTGCTGGGTTCAACGGGGAAGTCAGACATGTATGCGGCAAAGAGCAGTGGCGATAGAACACTACCTTCCGGTACTCCGGCCGCTATTGGTCTGATAGTTGATAACCTGCCCTCCACTCGCACCCTGAAAGTGCGGTCACGAAGGAAACTGGCTATGAGGGTCAGGTAGGGGGAGGGGAGATTTGCATCTCTAAGTTTGTACAGTAGGCCCTGGTGCCATGTTGTTGCAAAGGCCTTATCCACATCCAGAAGTACTGCGACAGTTTTGAAGTTTTCCTGGAAACCCAGGGCAGCCCTCTCAACAAGACGCAGGAGCTGTAAGGTAGTGGAATGGCCTTGACGGAATCCGAACTGATGATCCGGAATGAGCCTCCTTTCCTCAAATAGAGGAGTTAGACGGGACAGTAGAAGTTTTTCAAAAATTTTCGAAATTATTGGGAGTAGACTAATAGAACGGTAACTTGATGGAAACTTGGGATCCTTGCCTGGTTTCAATATGCAAATCATCCTCGCTTCCTTCCAAGCAGTAGGGAAGTGTCGGAGATACAGGCAAGCATTGTAAATTCTCGTCAAGTGGATAATGGCTTTGCGAGGCAGGTGTTGTAACATATGTGTCGTAACACCATCATATCCAGGGGATTTGTTGGGTTTGAGACACCTAATTTGCGAGGAAACTTGCCTTGGTGTGACAATTGGTATGCGAGTCGCCTCGTGAGGTGGTGGAGGATCCTCATAGAGGTAATCCACCATTGCCTCAACTAGTTCTGAAAAGTCCTCGTCTTCTATGTCCTCTCGGGGCTCAAATTGGGACTCTAAATAGTCCGCGAAGTCAGTGGCTTTCTCTTGCGGTTCGAAAGATAATCTCCCGCGAGTGCCATGTATAGGATGCTGATATAGCGTTTTGTCCCTTCTCAGGGATTTAATTATCCGCCAGGGCTTCTTTTCAGAGAGGTTTACGTTCCTCATGGTGTTTTCCCAGGCCTCTTTGCGATGTGCACGTAAGAGGCGTCTAGCCAGGGTCTTAAATCCCAGATAAATTGCCTGCAATCTGGGATGGCGGAAACGCTGCCAAAGCTTCCGAACTGTTGACTTAGGTCTTAGCAACAGTCGGAGTTCATTTGGGATGGTTGTGGGGTTAGGAGTATTGCAAGGAATGCGGTAAGTGTGCCCTCGTATCACATTTGATATTTGTCGGGAGAATGCATTCGCCGCTAATTCTAACGACTCGATAGAATTTATGTGCGGTCTGGGATCCACTGATTGGTTCAGTTCAAGGACGGCTGCATCCCAGTCTACCTCGTACGACCAATCAGGAGTTACCAATGCTGACATGTTAACATTGGGGTCGATTAATACAGGATCGTGGTCAGAATCCAGTTCATTGACTGTCGTCAGGTCTATGTGGAATCTAAAGTTTTTAGTGACCATAATATCCAGCACGTCCGGTCTCCCTCGGGCAGGATGAAAAGTGGGCTCTCTCGGTCCATGAGCTATGAGGCTTGGGTTACCGCTTATAAGGCGGAATAGTCCTCGCCCCTTCGCATTGGTGGCACGACTATGCCAGTTGGCATGTTTTGCATTTAGGTCACCTGCAATGCAGACCACAGGGTGGAGGTTTAATAAAGCCGTGTAATCTGCTTCATAGAAGCGGTGATCAGGGGGGTCATATGCCACTATCAGCAATGTATCTAGACCACCTAAAGATAGCCTAATAGCACAGGCTTCTACATGCTGAAGTGGTGGAAGAGGGAAAGGCTTATGTGTAATATGGTTCTTAACAAAGATGGCTGTACCTCCCCCTTGTCGGCCAACCCTATCAGACCGATGGGTGACGTAATTAGGGAGGGAGAAGTTGGTGGCAGCATCCAAATGAGTTTCACAGACCATCAGAATGTCGATTCCGAAATACTGTACAAAATTAGAAATATTTGGGGAATGACTCCGTAGTCCGTTTGCGTTCCAAATCGCAGCTCTAAATGGTCTCCGGACATGTCTTCCAGCCATTATTGAGCGGAGTTGGGGTAGAGCTGTTCCAGTGTCTGAAGCAAGATGGAATGCTTCTGCATGGGGGTCAGGTTGGGGTTGTTCAACTGCATCTTACAGTTTCTCAGAGCAGGTAACGCCTTGTTTATTAAATCCCCAAACCATGAGGATAAAGAGCTAAATTCCTCCAGGTCTCTTTGCGAAATAGTCGCAAATGTGGAGGAGGATGTTGCCGTGTTAGGCATTGGTGGAATAGGGGTAGGGGGTATATCCCTAACCTTGGAAATAGGCTCTGCCTCTACAGGTGCGTCTGTAGTTATTACAGGAGCTTGTGGCTCCGAAGTTACATTGGGGGCAGAAGATTTGCTCTGCCTAGGTTTTCTATTCCTCCTCTTCCTGCGTGGTTTTGGTGGAGGGGGTTTAGGCACTGTTGCCTTTTCTATAGGACCTGGAGGTGGTGGCACAGAATTTGAAGGGGAATCGCTCTTTGGTGTAGCAGCCTCTTGTTCCACTCGACGCAGAGTGGACTCTGCCTTAATTAAGGCATTGGAAAAGGACACACCTGGGCGAACCACTTGATCATCGGGGCGGTTCTTGCGGCGGCTCTCTGTGGTCTTTTTTCTTGTGGAGCATCCTTTGTACACACTTACGTGTGTACCATCACAATTAGCGCACTTGCACTCTTCCCTAGGTTTAGGGCAGTTCTCGAGCAAGTGGTTCCCTGCACACCGCAGACATGTAAGCTTACGCTCACACATCATGCTGGAGTGGTTGTACCCCATGCATCGATAACACTGCACAGGTCCCTCTCTGCCGTAATACCTTTCCACTTTGACTACAGTGAAAATTAGTTTCCTTACGGTGTCAATTGGCTGTACTTCTTGGTTAAGTACTTTGTCAAGTACTACCAAGAATAGTGGCATAGGAACTTTGTTAATACCCCCCGCGGTATTAACGGTTCTCTTCAACTGTGCCACTGAATTGACAGTTATGCCATGTTCTTCTTTAAGTGCAGTTTTGATTTCATCAGGGGTGCACTCTGAGTCTAAGCCTCTGATGACTCGACGCTCAATGTATGGACGTTGTGGTGAGTACGAGTAGAACGTTATGTTCATTTCTCGTAACACCAACTTAGCGGTTTCTAAATCACCCAAACTGTGGGTAAGGATATGGACGCTCTTAGGCTTCCTTTTTGCCTCAAAAGTATATTTGAGGTGTTTGGCCAATGTACGCATTACCCTAACATGGTTAGGGAATACGTCCGCAATGATTGGCGGAATTCTTGGCCCCTTCTTGGCTTGGGATGATGCAACATTCTGAGGATGTTGCATCATATTGGATGATTCAACATCCTGTGCATGTTGCATCATATTTGGTGATGGCGTCTGTTTTCCCCGTTTACGGTTTTCCACAACCGTAAACTCCCCCAGCTCCATATCGGACTCGGAGTCAGATTCAGGTAAGGGATTGTTTGAACCCAGGCTCTCTAGATCTGCCATGGGTATGTGGCGTGGAGTAGAGCACTTACGCTTTTGCGTATCGGTCTTGGAGCGCTTCCTATTTGGCTCCACTGCTTCAGGTGATAGAGATCTATATGAAGATGATGTCGAAGGTAATTGTCCATCATCGGCAGTAAGCGCGGTTGCCCTCCGGCTGCTCACAGAGGACCGCACCTCCTCTAAGGCGGCGCCTTTGCGAGCCATTTCGGCTCGAGGTTTCAGGCACAAAGCCGTCAACCCTTGGCTAGGATCTTGTGAGCCCGCTGTCACGTAAGTAGTCAGTCTGAAAGTCGGTCAAGGAAAGAAAGGATAAAGTAAAAGAGTAGGAAGAAAAGGGAATTACCTGAGTGTAGCTTTCTATGCCACTCCGGGAAGCTAGCCTGGTGAGTTCCAAAGCTTGCTTTTCAAGCCCCTTTAGGAACTACACCAAATTGTACTGTGACTAATATTAATGTATTAGTCCGATCCACCGACGCACACCACAACACTCCACGAAGTCGGCACGGGATCTCCTGCTTCGGCGAGTCAGCTTTCTGGATACCGTCTTTCCACCAGTGAGAAGCAAATCACGTCCGCTCTGGTCGAACGACGACGCGAGAATGGTTCTTTTTCCCTTTCCCAAGACAGGCCTAAATAACCTAGCTGTCGACGGGCCCTTAAACCTCACTTACTCACTCACTCTCCCACCCACCCAACCACCCACTCACTCACTCCCCCACCCACCCAACCACCCACTCACTCACTTACCCACTCACTCACTCAGTCATCACTCATCCACTCCTTTCCCAACATTACTCTTTTATATTCGTATTCCTTGTCAAGAAAGGCGTGTCCTGAAACACAATTTAAGGTTAAGTATCCGAACCTAAAGGTAACCATCCGATATGCTTATAAGTATTATTTTAATCAAGCACTGGCATATCCCGGTGGTGTAATAAAATAAGTTCTCCGATTAAAACTTTTCAGATCACATTAAAATGATGGCAGACGTAAAAGTTAATGGCGGCTGATTGCTGACCATTACTGTTCAATTTCCTGCAGTGCAAGTAAATTTTGTGGGCGCAAATAATGTTTATATCACCGGCTTTACAGCATATTTAATTATACAACGCCGCAAGGCATGGGAAGCTTATGAGTGGATTTTGTATTGAGCCATCCGCCATTAAATTTTGCGTCAGCTGGAATGAATATTTTGCTTATAACTATAAGGCTAAGGAAATAAGAAGATAAGAGGACTCACCAGGCTGTGTTACAGGTGTGTGTGATGGTCATATAGCGAGCACCGAGACTGTAGAAGGTTCTCAGGACGGCCAAAGAATTTCCGAGCGAATGGCCGCCCTCCACTCCAATCAGACTTGCTATCCTTCCAGCACGATGCGTTTCCTGAACACCTGAAACAACAAACAAATGGATACTCAAAAGTGCCTTTGATAACTATGGTTGCTGCTTGCTGATCTAATTCAGTTCGCTATATTTCGCCAAAGACCGCATATCTCTGAGGCAGGTTATTCGGTAACATTAATGACAATCTTACAGATCCCATTCCTGACACCAGTGTAACAACGGACCAGTCCAGTTACCTTTTTTTCTCACTTTATTTTCTTCGAGGGTGAATGCACAAATATACAGTTCTCTTCTCCTTGTTAACGTGGTCTACAGTCTTTCGTGACATTACAACGGAGAACTGTTTTCTTCTCGCCTTTACCCAGTCCTTTCCGACTTACTTCACTTTTTCTGTCTCTCAAATACTAACTCTGAGGATACGATCAATTATCACTCATTAGAGTGCTTCACCGGCTCTTCTTGGACGCGATGTATCTCCTACTCCGACTGTACACAAACACAAGCGCACTCTCTCTCTATCTCTCTCCTGCTGTGACGACTCGTGTCTGTAACTAACTACTCTAGTGTTAAAAAGTGCTTTCGACGCCTTGCCTCCTTATGACGTAACACGCACTTTTCTCGAATTTCACCTTCTCAGGGATCTCTACAAATACGCCGGCCACCGGACATTTCGCGAATAATCTCGGAAACACCTCGTGTTGTTGTTCTGATTGCTGTCACGTGTTCAGAAATAGTCGCGCGAGGCAGCCTGACCTTGAGCGCCTTTGATGGTGTAAGGCAGCACGGTAGCTGGCCTTTGCTGTGTTGCTACAGCCGTCGACCAGTATTGAACATAAGACCTCGTAGTATATGAAAAAACTCTCTTAATATATTTACAATCTATAACAATAATATTTATAAATTCTAAATGTGTTGCATTTAATTCTGCCAAAATGGTCCAATTAAAAGCAAATAACTACAACAAAAATTATTTTAAATATCGGTAAGAGAAGATGCACTGCTTAAAAATAATAGAATATAAGTACTACCATATGTATTGGAATTCAAAGCCTCATGTTGATTAATTACCGCCAAGCAGAATGGATATTGAAACTCTAGATTACAATGCCATTCCAAAGAGTGAGTTAACATTGTTATATGCACCACTGCGAGGAAATATAAGCAAATCCTTTCTCTGACCCAATTTATGTACTTCATAAATACTTTAAAACTTAATATTTCTACTCTATTTATTTTATGGTACCCAAAACGATGCACTGCGACAAATTAGAGCAACAGTTTAAGGTATCATCATGCGTGAGCACCGATTGAACATTTGAAGAATTTACTAATTTTTTAATGAAATAAAATGTGAACAAGTAACTGTTATTTCTCTACATGCTTTATTTTAATTAGGTAGTTATAGTATTACGCTTTGCTAACAGTTTTAGTGAAAATAAAGTGGCATAAAAGTTAACTGAACTTGTCACTTGTTACATTGTAGTTAATCTCTAAGGTAGGAAACAAATATTGTAACCTTGGTATAATCGTGACCAACAACTTTCTACCTTGGAACGAGAACTGAGCAGTTTAGTGCTAAAAAATGATGTGTCCAGCCCGGACTGGTGCATCTATGCACTGAAGCTATTCATCTGTGCTTCATCCTAGAATGTTCACTTCTCCGCTGTGTCATTCAGAGGCAGTACATTAAAGGTTTTACCAAAAGTAATAAATAACTAAAAACCTAAAATAGTACGCAATTAATCATTACAAAACTAAGAAAAATATTGTGTTACACTCACATGACCTTCTCTACTCTTCTACTATCCATTCTTACAAACCTTTATTCCTATATCTATCTTCTTCGTGTTAGTTGGGATAAGCATTTGCAGAAATAAAATTATTTTATTGCGTATTTCCTTGTAGGTACAAGGGGAATATGGGAATACAGTAGGCTTTGAGTGATAGTCAAATACATAGGTAAAGCTTTAAAATTCCGTTCTCTTTGCATGGTTAACATATAAAAAAATGAGCAACGATGTTGCATTTGACGAAAGTTAGTTTTCCGAAACTGATACAAATAACCAGGAATATCTCCGAAATGGTTCACTCTACAAAAAATTTATTTGGACATAGATTGTGTGTTTTAGCGAGATCTATATTTTTTGAACAGTAAGACTTCGTCGATCCAGTTATCCAGAGTAAATAGGACTACATGGGCTATAGCGAGAAAATTAAAAATATATGTTTCAATTGTCATAAAAATACACTAAACCTGTGTAATTTTAATCAAAATCGTGAGAGTCATTTTCAAAAAACTTCAAAATTTTTGAAAAAATTTCCATATGAAGAGTATTTTAGTGCGGAGCAATTTTCTTAAAACTCTTCGTGTCGCATGCTTGAGAGGTATCAAACTTAAATATCAACTTTGGCATGTAACTGCCTTTACGTTTTTGATTTATGCTGTCCAAAACAGACAGATGCATCAAGACACACAAACAGGGAGCTTTTTCTAAAACTGTTTTTTTTTTTTTTTTTTTTTTTTTTTTTTTTTTTTTTTTTTTTTGTTTCCGGTGGTCTCAAAACATATATTTCCAGTGAAACCTTGACATCGACTTTTTGGGTGGAATACAATACTTCCTCTACTAGTAGAGAAACTAAAAATGAAGTGAACATATGCAGCGGCAATGTGCAGTTTGAGTGCCTAAAGGACACCAGCACTTAGTGGGGAAAAATCAGTAGAGATAATTTTCAAGGTTTAATCAAATTTTATAAATGCAATGGTTTAAGGCTGTCTCAAATCATGGGTATTCGACTCTCCTGCCGATGTCCTTACTTCTTGAGTTGCCATACTGAGACCCTGCCTTTTACTTTTCCGTTTTATTTTTTCGCACTTCTCTGTTTTCCCTTCGTCTATTTTTACGCATATATACAAACACACCTGCCCGTGACAGGATTCGAATCTGTGACTCTCTGCACGGCAGAGGAGCAAAGACATACGCTATAGCGATCACAACTAGGAGGACTGGCAGTGCATGAATCTTATCTGATCGAAGACCTCTGGTAAATCTGGAAGTTTTACTACTTGTAGTGCTGTAAGTGCACTATATTTCCGGCCTGATAATTATCTGTTATGAGTTATGATTGTGATGTGATAGCTGTTATTTCAAAGTTGTGTATAGGGACTACGATGGAAGTTGGAGCTTGCTGTACGGGTATTTCCCCATGGTAGACGATGCACTTAGAACGAACAGCTAAAAATTCGTGATTCATTGAATTTTTCAATTCCGATTCAATTTCCAACTATCTGGAGTGAAAGAACAATTATCAATTATGTGTCAGTTGGAGCATTTAATGGTTGGAGCAACGACACGGAAATACAAAGGTACGTGGTTTAAATCCATGCTATGGTATTGAATTTTGCAAACTGGTTATACCTTTCCAACACTCATCAAAGCTAAAATTTACTATGGGTAATGTGTCCAAAGGTTTTTCTCTTATTATTGTTTATAATTCTCTCGCATAACTTACATGAAAAAGAATGCAGGCGTTGTTATACACTCACGTAAGCTTACAACTGGATATAAGGTCACTGTAATAATTTATAAATTAGCAAATAATTGTGAAATAAACTGACATTTCTTTATCCATGACAAGTGTGTTCGAAATAAAAAGGTGAGAGTAAGCTTTATCAATAGTTAAACATACATAAAAAGAAGAACCCTTTGCGCAACTTCCCTTCGAGGGCCAAGGCTTACCGCCCGACCGCTGTGTCCCCCCACTTCTACCCACTGCAGGGGTCATGAATTGGGTGCAGAACCGGAGGGTGGGACATGGTCAGCGTCCCGAGCCAACCCGTTCGACTTTGCAGCCATCACTACTTCTTTATCAAGTAGCTCCTCAATTGGCCCCTCAGGGACCTAACGAGGCTGAGTGCATCCAGTGCCAAACCTCCTAGTGGGAGAAAAATCCCCACGCCGGTACCGGGGATCAAACGAGATCCTCCGAATCAGAGGTACGCAGTTAAACACACATAATTTTTCAAAATGGAGAAACATTGGAAAGTATTTTAAAATGAATAGTCGGTTTCCAAACAAACGATGCAAATAAGTGCAGTTTTAGGTCGAATGACACCATTTTTGCTGTGCATCACCAAGAAGTCATTTTAGGAGAAACTGGTCTACGATAAAGACTCTTGGGCTTTTGCGGTGCACAAAAACCGGTTTACAATAGTTACAATAGTTACCTTGAAAGGTAAAATATGTTTTGTAACAAAACCATGTCGAAAATTCACTTTTACACTTACGATTAAGCCCAAGATTCAGGACTGCTACAAATGGACCTGCTTCTTCCTCAGCTTTTGTGTGCACTACTAGTGCCCTCTGTTGTAGTTCACTAGTACTTGAAAGTGCTCCATTTGCTGGAGAGTTTACCTACATAGGATGACCATATTAGGAAGGGGGGCCTTATATGGGTCCTTTACCTTATACCTTACCGAATGTGTTTTATCGCAACAATAAATTGCAATGTTTTTTTAACTGATGGATTTAAGGAACTTAACTTTTCACGCATAACTGTGAAACATAACAGTAACCGCTATTGGTACGAAAACCGTTGTATGTTTAGAGCCCAGGCAGCAGAGAAAACTGGAGTAGCAACTAAAAGAATAAAACGCATCACACTTTCGGGAGTCTGGCTGGCCTATAGCTAAGATAACAGTGGAGGGAGCCTCGCGAACAGCTTTCATCTATTGTAACTGCCTTTGAAGGAGAAGGGGTGAAGTGAGAGTGTGCCACAGCCCTGCGATGTGGTGGAGACTCGGGTAATAGTTCCAGATCGAAACCAAAGTGCCACACATTCACAGAGGACTACACATGTTTCTAGCCAACGATATATCCATTGTACTGGTAAACAAGATACTAACTGTATAACGTTCTATCATTCTTGGTTACTTATTTATTTAATATTTAATATTTTAATACTGTTAAATATTTAATTCATATTTTTAAAAATTAAAACAAATTTCCTTAGAGACAAACAAAGAATATAAACACAAAAAGTGGTTATATACACACACACTGATGGTTCTCTGTATCATGAATATGTAGGTTCAGGTGTTTGCTTTAAATTTTTTACATTCTATACTTCGTTTGTAAACTTAAAATCAACTTCGATGGTGAGATAGAAACATATTGCTCTCAACTGCGTATCAGAATGAGCTCATTCCAAAAATATGTTCTACTCTGCAATTTAAACTCAGTAATCCAATCAATAGCAAATATTTGTAAATACCTTATGTATTTGCATCAACAAAACTAATAGAGATCTAAGATGTACTTTAAAAACCTGGAAAGAGGGGAAAGGAAGTTAAACTGCAATGAGTCCCATTTTACATTGGATTAAAAGCAAACGAAGAAGCTGACCGTTTGGCAAAAAGGGGAACAATAATATGAAACAAAAAGAAACATTTTTCCACTCAGCAACACTAACAATTAAACTTTCCTTCGGGACGGAGACAACAGAAATCACTAGCAGACTAAACAGTGGAAAGAAATGGGCCAATATCCTCAGCAATATAAACTTTGTACCAGAGTTACATCGAAGTGAAGCTGTTGCAACATTCCAAAAAATAACACAATATGATTGTGCTGCACACCACTACAGTGGATGAAAATACACTCCTCTCCGACACATTCTGTGTCAAGAAGACGTCATTCAAAACTGGGATCATCTTAGTACACGCTCTGCTCTTTAACAGCTTTGAGACAAGTCAAATGAACAACTGTATTAGAAACTCACGAGGCTAATTACGATGGTTCAATAGTCTGGGCATTAGATTAAATAAATAAGTAAATAAATGTTTACGGACGTGGAGAAGTTACTAGTTTCAGTAAATTGAATTTTATGCATATACTTTTAGGATTTAATTTATGTTTATATTTGTAGTTATGTATCCAGTGCAGTTAAACGAATCACTGTCTTACATCATCTAAACTGTCTACATAAATAATGTATTGAAGATGAACAAACCAAGACAGCCCAAATGTACAGATATAAAGCTCGGACTCGTGAGAAAAATCCAGCCAGGGTCTTACAACCTAACAAATGTTATTCATGCTATTCTCAATCCTTCTAATTGGGAAATTCCCGGAAGGCACCTTATACTTATGATTCCTTCCCAACTTACTTTTCTCAATGCCAATCTAATTGCATGTAGTATTAGTGTCTACCGACTATGATGCCGCACGCGGTGAAAATGAGCATTAACACTACAAAGGAAACGTAAGAAAGAACAATATCCTGATTGTAAGTGCAAGTGCCAGAGCACCATTGGCAAGAAGAATTATTTCTCCCAAGATAAAGCAATAATCAGAAGGCATACTTATTAGCCCATCGCTATCATTGTGAATTATTCTAGAACACACACGAAACGCTTCAAGTCATTCCCGTAATTTACCTCTTTAAGAAAACCAAAATTACCTTCTTGACGTGGTGTGTTTATGTGAAGCTAGGCCTCTGACTGGCATCCCCTTCCTCTGTTTGTAACGCGCACTCAAGTAAAGTGGAAGCAGTTTTCATCACCATAATAAGACCACTTGAGTAAGTTTGTTATTTCCTTAGCAGCCGACGGACGGCTCAAACTTTCCCCATGTCTTCGTTCTAAGGAAAACTGTTCTCCAGGGAGTAAGGGATTTCTCCTTTAATCCTGTTTCTTCCTGACATAGGAAGGCGTACGTCTGCCATTGTAAGGTAGTTGTATAAATATATGTTTAACGAAAGACCCGTGCAGTTTTCAATCTTGTACCATTGAGTTACTCTTGCGTTATACAAATATCCACAGGAAGCTCGACCTATTTGCGTTATTTATTAATGGGTCACTCGGTTTTCTGCCATATAATATGCGAGGGAGAGCCCAAAAATATTAGTTTGAAAGTTTCACTTTTCTAGTACATTTTGAACCCTTAACGCTTAATATTATAGTTAAAGTAACGGTACATAAAACGGCAATGTTTTCCTATTGATGGAAGGTAAAGCTCAAAACCAATTTGTTGTTCAAATATGCTACAGCGTATTAACCAATTTCATATTTTTAATCTCGTCTATCTCACCCCCACCCCCAAATACACACTATCAGATTTTGGTATACGTAACAGTGCTTCTATTTCTCGGTCTCTCACACATTAAAGTCAACGATATAATCACTCGATGCTCTTTAAAACTTCTGTACCAGAAAACAAAACATAGAACGTGAATTTGCCATTGACATTTCTGCAGCGGTACCATGATGACGGTGGATCATCACAGATGATGAAATATGCGTTGCCCATAGTACACCAGGAACTAAAACGCAGTCAGTGCATTGGCATCATAACGGATCTCCCTGCAACTCAACATTGAAGCAGATTATTGGCACGAAAGGTGCTTTGTACAGTGTTCTGAGATAGACGGGGCATTCTCCTCGTAAAATTCATCACTAGAGATGAGACGGTGAATTTTTGGTGCTACTGCAGACGTTGCGACGGGACATCATTCAGAAGAAGAGGCTAGGGACCCTTGGTGCTGGTGTACCAACTTTCTGTACGCTTCATACGGTTCATTGAACAATAATCCTCTGCAGAGCTTCACTTAGGAGATGAAGTCACCGAAATACCCACTATTCGCTCCAGGGATTCCAACTTTTCTTCAACCTCAAACATTTCTTGTCCGATCAACATCAGCAGTTTCAGGACGACAGAGGCTGAGATGATTATCATACTAGGTGGCAGACTTCTACGTCACAGAATACAAATGTTGCTCATAAGGTGCGAAAAATAACTTGGAAGACCTAACGGCTATTCATTCACTCAAAGAAGAGGACACAGCACTAAAACTATGTTATGTAACCTGAATGAACTGGAATTTGAATAGGGGATGGCAGCAAGAAGAGTTAAAGGTGGGTATTGCATACTTAACTCATAAAAACCATTTTCTATGTTTTACATTGGGTATTAGTACCTTTGCTCCTGAATACTCAACTTCTGTGGTCATTGTTCCAAGAGGTCCACAAAGTCTCATTTGTTGGAATAAGATACAGAGAGGACATACTCATATTGTCATCCAAGGACCTAAAAGGAATCCTCAACATTCACAGGTTGAAGTCATAATCTAGTTTTGCATATTTGGGGACCGCGCCAAAGCCAAAGCAGCCCGGATTAGATCCCAGACAACCGCATGTGGGATTTGTGATGGACGAAGTGATGCTAGGGCGGGTTTCCTCTGGGTTCTCCGGTTTTCCCCGCCACCTTCATTCCACCGCCTGCGCTGCCATATGTAGTAAAAGCGGGCATTAAACACTACAAAAAACCTCCATGTTGGGATCGAGGCTAAGGTCTCTACACTCGCAAAATATTAAAAACTTCTAGGAAACATTGGAATGCGAAATATGAACGTATAAAGGGTAAATATACAAAAGAAATAATAAGTAGAAAGGGAAAAGTGGTTGCTCGACGTGCTTAAGGAAAAATGGGTATTTTTCATAACTAAGTAATCTTGATATTGATCCGTGCAAACACTGAGCTAAACTGATCGTTGACTTCTTTTAATTGTCATAATCTAACCATTAGAGCCAGAACGAAAGAAAATGAAGTTGAATTGTTATTGAATTTTACACGGTGGCGTGTAGGTTCCAAATAATCTCCATTCCTCGTATGGTCTATGGGAGTCCACAGACATGGCCCCAGACCGAGCTTACCTGCCCGTCAGTAATTCATGGTCATCCTTTAATTCCTTGAACTGGCATAATGGTTTGAGTGTAGATAACTTGAAGTCCATTTCTCAAGAATTTCTAAGCCTGATCGTTATATACAGGTACATACCTATAGAATGATAATGATAATGACGATGACGATAATAATGATGATGATGATAATGATAATGATAATGATAGTAATAATAATAGTAATAATAATAGTAATAATAATAGTAATAATAATAGTAATAATAATAGTAATAATAATAATAATAATAAATAATAATAAATAATAATAATAAATAATAATAATAAATAATAATAATAATAAATAATAATAATAATAATAAATAATAATAATAATAATAATAAATAATAATAATAAATAATAATAAATAAATAATTAATAATAATAATAATAATAATAATAATAATAATAATAATAATAATAATAATAATAATAATAATAATAATAATAATAATAATAATAATAATAATAATAATAATAATAATAATAATAATAATAATAATAATAATAATAATAATAATAATAATAATAATAATAATAATAATAATAATAATAATAATAATAATAATAACAATAATAATAAGTAATCCGAGCCGGAACAGCCCTTTCCGAGCCACGACCTACCATACAACTCGCTTCTGCCAATCACAGGCATCATTAGCGGGGTGCAGCACTGGAGGTGGAACGTGGTCAGCGCCCCGATCCTTCCCGACCAGTTCAAGCAAGTAGCTCCTCAGTTGGTCCTTCCGGAACCTAAAGAGGCTATGTGCACCCTGGACCAGGTCTCTCAGAGGGAGAAAGTCCCCACGCCGGTACAATGAACCGAACCCGGGTCCCTCGGTTGGTAAGCAGCAGCGCTACCTCTGCGCTAAGTAGACGACCTACCTATAGTTTATTGTGGATTGATAAGGAAGCATTAAGCTATATCTGTCTGCTTCAAATTAATATAATGAACTGTAATAAGATGAACATCATAATAATCATCAACAACACAGGGTCTAAGCCATTTAGGTATGTTCCGGTCTCCTATAGCGAAAGTGTACTGTCCATCTGCTTTTCGGCCTAACTGTATCTATTTTTCCTGTAGGTTTATAGGCCATAATTAATCTGACAATGCGGTAATATTTATAGTTTCTACGTAGTCCCTCCAATTACTCTGGTATTGGTGAATGTTTTCTGTTAAACTTAAGATTTTTAACTCCTTACGTATTTCTTCACTTCTTCATCTTCATCTTCGTCTTCGTCTTCGTCTTCGTCTTCGTCATCGTCATCTTCATCTTCATCTTCTTCATCTTCATCTTCACCATCTTCATCTTCATCTTCTTCTTCTTGTATATCTTATAGTGTAACCCAGCTATGTGTCTTAAAAATCGCGAACATAAACGCGAAAAATATTATTGCATATTTTTGAATATTTATCTACAAATAATAAAAAGGTGTATATCCAAAGGCAACCAAAATACTTGCAATATACAGTGACTATTTCATTAAAGGGGACATGCTCTTCCTTTTAATGAGCCTTAGTTTTGTTTGTCCTATACGCGACAGTTAATTCCTTGCAGAGCATTTACAATCTCCTCATTTTTATTAATTCAGCGCAGACTAAAGCCGATTCAAAGCACTTTTAGCCATCGTTTACTGAAGTGAAGCTGCCGTTTATGAGATATTTAAGTCTTAACCAAAAAGTCCGTATTTTCACTTACCAGCCAACGGAAACAGAAATAATTAAAACCTCTCTTCCCTGTGATTTCTAATCTCGCCGACGGATGGAGAGAACTGGCGTGAAATAAATACAAATTCACAGTCTAGAGAGGTTGCTTTTCCTGTGTACTACGGAAACAAACGTAGCATCATTCTTCGCATTCAGTAGCAAGCTTTTATTTCTCGTTTTGTTGGCTTTAGGGATGAAGAATTTGTCTTTTACATATTTGCTTAGGATATGTAGGGCATTTATTTAGCAAGCTTTTAATTACCTTTCTGCATTTGTACGCAGGTACTGCCTGAGCTACATAACATATATTTATGTTTATCAGTAGAAACAACGCAGATGATGAAATATTAATAGCAAAAATTGAGAATGAACTTCAAGAATGATACATAAATTATATCAAGTATAAAATAAGCGTATAAAATATAAATATCTAAAGCTAAAATAAAAATGATGAGATTTAAAGGCATCCATCTAGTTCGGTCTAAAGCAGTTTTGGAAAATAATATAATTGAATAAGTCTCAAAGTTTTCACAGGTGTAAAATAGCATACACAACAGAAATAGACATTGAAAAACATATACATAAATTCAGGTACACAACAAGTACTATAAAAAGAACCCTAAAGAATAAAGAAAGAAATTACTTCATAATAAAACTATAAAGCAATGACTATCCTAATTTTAAAATACTACTCAAAAACATGGATAGTGATGGAACAATATAAAAGAAATACAAACAGCAGAAATTAGCCACTGCCACGATACTAGACAAAAGTAAAAAGATCAAATACCACAACAATAATATAATGCAGAACAAGCTGAAAGCGGCTCCTAAACAGAATGGAAGAAAATAGAATTCCCAAAGTAGCAAGTAACTATCAACCACAAGCACAAAGGAACATATGACGACCGAGGAAAAGGTGGAAGGAACCAGACTTTGGTACCGGAAAAGGTTAAATTGTCTAAGCCGAGTTGAAAAAGCAGAAATTCTTCTTTATTATTTCAAACGTGAAAATTAGTTCTGTATATGCTGGTATTGTGCAAGAAGTGACCTAATTGGGTGTTAATTTATTTAGTTCGACCCACTAATTATCACTTATGTTAGTATACCAAATCACAATATCTCTGGTATCTTTGGTACATATTTGTCAGCGCCTTGTGAGCTTGCTTTTGGGTACCAGCTTTCCTTATTTCATCCATGTAATCATAAATTAAATTCTTGGGTCGTGACATTACACCATTCTGTATACTTTTGGCACACATCAGTTCAATAATGTAATTCAGTTATGCATTTCTACCTTAATTTGAATTAGGTTAGTCATAATGTATTGTTAAAATGTTATGCAACATTTAATTTCTAACAGAGATTTGATAACGTCACGTTAACACTAAATTGTGACTAAATTCATTTGAGTTGAAACAAAAAAGACACTACAGCATTGGTCTCACAATGTCCGCGCGACGGTGAACTAATAAACCATTTATATCTATCCATTCACTAGAAAACTAAATGTCCCTAAATATTTGACACGATTTTTTTTTCTCGACGAAACGGTTCTTTATTAACAATAATTGTACCGGATATATTTGTTACACTCATCATTTAGAATCTCTGGTTAACATACGGCCGAAGCCGTACCTTCAACATAGGCAGGTAGGTAGGCAGGCAGGCTGGTGGTTGGGTAGGTGGGTAGGTGGGTAGGTGGGTAGGTAGGTAGGTAGATGGGTAGGTAGGTAGGCAGGCAGGCTGGTGGTTGGGTAGGTGGGTAGGTAGGTAGGTAGGTAGGTAGGTAGATGGGTAGGTAGGTAGATAGGTAGGCAGGTAGGTAGGCTGATATGTAGGTAGATGAGTGGATAGGTAGGTAACTAGGCAGGTAGGCTCGTAGGTGAATAGGTAGGTAGCTGGGTAGGTTGATAGGTAGGTAGGTGGGTAGATAGGTAGGCAGCTATATAGGTAGGCTGGTAGGTAGGTAGATGAGTAGATAGGTAGGTATGTAAGTAGGCAGGTAGGCAGGCAGGATGGTAGGTGAATAGGTAGGTAGGTTGATAGGTGGGTAGGTGGGTAGGCAGGTAGATGAAGAGACAGAGATAGAGAGAGGGGTGGATAGTAGTATGATATAATAGATCAGTATGATTCCATAAACAAAAACAATGGAAACATCAATACCCTTGCATACCGTACATAAATTGTTTTTGGCATTAAAGTGTTTGATTTTGATGGCGTTTTGATGTGATCATGTTGTACTATGGTAATCACATAGGAACAAACGTGTAATGCTGATGTACGATGGGCACTTTATGGTTATGGCCCTGATAAACAATAGAGTCAAGCATCTACTACCAAACTATAATCTTACATTGCCTGTCCCCATTAATACAGGGACGCTATCCACATATCCCTCGATATCCCTAACACTGCAGAGTTATGTCTGATATGCCGACGTGTAGTTTGTCACACACGCTTCCAGTGAATTATACCACAAGCTGTGAACCTCTAGAAAAACGTTACACTTCAACTTTTCATAGCCAAAACAGTTATAATTCTAAAGATGATTTTGTTATCCTAACAATCTACTTTACGGTACGGAGCAGCAGCTTTTGTTGGCTGAATTGTGTTTTCTGCTTTTATGTTGTTGGCCAACTTCCTCGCCACTTCTGTAAATGCAATTGTTCGCTTTTACTGGCTAGATTGGGTGTACAGTGACTTTTAACCTCTCTGTAAATGCACTGGTTTCTTTGCCAATCTCGGAGCGCTGTGGCGCTGCACAAAGAATGGATTTAAAATGAAGGCTAGAAATATCTACCTTGTTTCAGAAAACGTCATCCTCAGTTTTTCAGACTTCAATTATGCAGTTACCTTCACCATCTCATTCCTAATGTAAAGTAGTGGAGCTCTTTACCACCTATGCTAGCATCTTCTCTTGAATCTTAATCATTATTGTTGCTTTGATTTATTTGCATGCGTCTATTGGATACCTTCCAGCTATTTGCTCTACTTTGATGCCCATGCACTTTCAAAACTTTTTTATGGAACGCTACATTATTTACCTATTGTTATCTCTTTGAGCCACATTTGGGAGTACACAACATTCAACACCTCTTAAACCAGCGGTATAGAAAGCTCACATTCAATGTTCTTGTATCCATATAACACAAAATAAAAAAAGTTGAATGCCTTGTACTCACATAAGTTTGCTTTTACTGCTGTACAAACTATTTTTACAAGCTCTGGTTCTCCTATCTACTTTAGGTTAATCAAGATAAACATTTTTTTTTTCTTGCATATTTCCTTAACACTACGAGTATTACGGATTAGGGGAATAGAAAAGGCTCAATTGAGTATCAAATCTTTTAAAGAGTGGATCTCCATGTAACGACTAAAAGCATCTTAAAAGGAAGCAAATAAAAAGGAATATCTAGGAAATAGTTTTAAAAATAGTCTTTAAAAACAGTACTGGGCATAAATTGAGTAGTTTTAAAGATGTCTAATTTTTTGTGTAGTAAAACTTAGTGTATCTCTCACGGTGTGCCATTTATGCAAAAGCAATTGAGAGGTAATTCATAGAAAATTAAAAATGTACAATTAATCTGTCATTAAAATCTCTTAAGGATAGAAATGTAAATGGAAGTCGTTAGAAGAGTTTTTGAGAAAATTGAAATATGTGAAGACTGTTCCATGTAAAAGGAATTCTGCGCAGGCGGATTTTCATTTGTTTCACACTTTCTACATTGATGAGCTTAAATACCAAGGTTGGTTGTCATCGGACTTGTTTTTGAGTTATTCTGCTTAACCCCAAACGCACATGCACATGCGCACGCACACACATACATCGCTATATGAAAATCATTTTGGGAGGTTTAGAGGACCTCAAAACATACACATCCGATGAAATTTGGTTTTTACTGGCTGAAGCACAACGCTGTTCCTACTATACACAGCAAAGAAAGCACAAAATTGAAAAGTCTGGTGTGTTGCACTCACATGACTTTCTCTACTATTGCAGTTGCCATTCTTACAAACCTTTTTCCTATGTTTTATATCTTCTTAGTGTTACTTTTGTAACATTTTGTTGCATTTCACGAAATTTTTTTTCTTTTCCGAAACTGACAAAAATAACAAGGAATATCTCCGAAGTGGTTCACTCTACGAAAAAAATTCATTTCGACATAAATTGTGTGTTTTAGCGAGATCTAAATTTTTGTACATTACAATTTTATCTATCTCTCGCGGTATACGAGTTATTCGAAAGTCATCCAGAGTAAACAGCATCACATAGAGTATAGTCAGAAAATTTAAAATATAAATTTCATTTGTCATAAAAATATCTTTAAAATATGTAATTTTAATCAAAATCATTAGAGCCATTTTTAAGAAAATCAAAATTTTCGAAAAATTGTCCATGTAAGGGGAAGTTTAGGGTGAAGCTATTTTCTTCAAAATCTTCGTGTCGCATCCTAGAAAGACATTAAACTCAAATACTCACTTTGGTTTTCAACCGACTTTTTGTTGACAGGCAGACACAGAGACTGGCACACAAACACACACACACACACACGCATCCACACACACAAACGCGCGCGCGCGCACACACACACACAAACACGCGCGCGCGCACACACACGGACCTTTTTCTAAAAATACTGCTTTGGATTCGGGGTCTCAAAACATACATTTCCGGTGAAATCTCGACAGTGAACCTGAACCTAATATACTTTGTTAAAGAAATGTCTGAAAATACTTATAAAAGACGTATAATAAATAGGAAGTTGGAGAAGAGAACTAAATATAAGTTACCAGATGCAAACTTAACTGTGGAGTGAATTAAATGGAATAACAAGTTTTAAACTTTGTTCCAAAAGACATATTTTGATTCTATGATAAGCAAGGTTTTAACGTAAATAGACTGAGCATTTTTAATGCTTAATTTGTCTACAAAGTACCAAAAGACACTGCAAGAAAGAAAGTAGATATGGAAGGGCAACTGATTCAGTTCTTCCCTCTGAAAGTTACTTCGTCTTCGTTTTGATAATAATTTTTGTTAAAAAAAAAAGGCTTATGATTTTTGTAATACACCCAACTACTTTCATATATATATGGATAGAGGTGGATAATATGGACCAATTTTTTAGTTTTGATTAAGTTGTAACTTTCAGATGCATCTATTTTCCTAAAAATCGTCAATAGCGTTTGTCATTATACTATATAATTACTAATAAACATTAAAGCGTTCGTTTAAGACTTCTGAATTTTAACAACGTTTGAAAATATGTGACGAAAAATGGATATTGAGTATTGGGGTTATAATATGAAGTGCATGTTTAAACGAAGATACTTTATTTTTACTGCTATAATTACACACGGCTTAACCTAAATGCGTTAATGCCATTTTTTTTTTGCTATATAAATATGTTCATACACTTGGAACTAACCAAAATCGTTCCTGAGTCTTTCATGAGCAAAAGTCACGAACAAAATCATCAGTTTGACATCCAGTACATACAAGGTGTATCCATTCTCTACACATACACCAGACCCACATCTTGGCATTACTACCCTAAACTAAAGGAAGGGGTTGCACTAAGGATCACCTACTTTCATATTATCACAAATCAGCATTTTCCAAATAAACGATTTACTCACGACAGTAAAATGTTAATGCAAATTAATGTACAGGTTCCATCGTAAGTAATTGGACATGCGACAAATTTAATTTTTTAATTATTTTTGATATGTTGTATGTATTTATTTATAGAAACACTTCCGGGTGTCCCAGGGAGTGAATCTGCGCAACTTTAAGCCATAATAGATATGTGTAGGTCGAAGTGAGCGATGTGTCCCCCTCTGTACATACATGTACCCTTTGCCATATTAATTATTATTATTATTATTATTATTATTATTATTATTATTATTATTATTATTATTATTATTATTATTATTATTATTATTATTATTATTATTATTATTATTATTATTATTATTATTATTATTATTATTATTATTATTATTATTATTATTATTATTATTATTATTATTATTATTATTGTTGTTGTTGTCGTTGTCGTTGTCATCATCATCATCATTTATTATTATTATTATTATTATTATTATTATTATTATTATTATTATTATTATTATTATTATTATTATTATTATTATTATTATTATTATTATTATTATTATTATTATTATTATTATTATTATTATTATTATTATTATTATTATTATTATTATTATTATTATTATTATTATTATTATTATTATTATTATTATTATTATTATTATTATTATTATTATTATTATTATTATTATTATTATTATTATTATTATTATTATTATTATTATTATTATTATTACTATTATTACTAATACTGCTATTAGTAGTAGTGGTAGTAGTAATAGAAGTAGTAGAAGTAGCAGTCGTAGTAGTACTGTCTTTCTCCCATCCAGACTAAGAGGGCCAGTGTATGTGGAATTCCTGCAAGGAATTTCAGGATTTTCTTGATGAGTTTCCTGTACCATGGGGGTACAACGCTAGTTCAATAGGTAAAGCAGGTGCATACAAGAGTATTTTCGGAGAACCTGTAGTTGAGTTACGTTTCTACCGTCTTGGGTACGATTAGATTTTGGCGCAAGCCGGGAATACGCTCATAAACAAGTCGGCTTAACTTGCCAAGCAAGCTGCTAGTTTGGCTGATTATTTCCCCCAAGCAAGCCAAGCGATCAGGAGACCTGGAGTGCATCTCTCTAATACCTGTCTAACACAATTTCAAAATAGTTTAACGTATTCACAATAAGTGCCACCCAAAACGTGCTCCATGAATCACCTCCTGCCAATGTTTGTATTAGTTAAATAAGAACTCTCTGTACCAGAAGCATAGCGTCTAGTTCCATATACCTGATGTACAGCTTGTTCAGAGGTATTGCTTGTAACAAAAAATCTTGTGTTGCCAGCGTATGGCTTTCTCTACTAACTATTCTTACAGACTCTTATTCCTCTATCTTCTACATGTTAGTCGAGATAAACATTTGCAGAAACTACGTGTAAGGGGAACAGGGGAATACAGTAAGATTTAAGTGATAGCTTTCAGATTCAGTTCTGTTTGCACGGACAAGAGGTAAAAGACTGAATGACCACCTTCCATTTCAGAAGAGTTTATGAATTGCAAAACTCACACAAATAACAAAGAATAACTTCAAAATGGCTCACTACCCTCAAAAAATGCATTTGGTCGTAAGCTGTGTGGTTTAACGAGATCTACATTTTAAATGGAACATGCTGACATGCCTGTCATGGCATGTATACGTACTCTGATTGGTAATCAGAGGATATGGTCGGTGAATTTATTTTGATAATTCTCCCGGGCAGGTCGGGGAGACCCGTAAACCAACGACAGGTGTGGTCCTCCAGACATTCTGGGGGTTGTGAGAGAGCGATGTGACCGCCAAAACATAAAAATATGGTGTTCTCTAAGAAAACGGTTACTATTACTGGTATTGCTCTCTTCAGATATTGGAGAGCAAGAGGATTAATGACTTCATTGTCAAAAATCCAGCATTAGCTAAGAACAACATTTTAAATGGTAAGATTTCGTCTATCTCTTATGGTTTACCAATTATACAAAAGTCATCAAGAATAAACAGACCACATAGAGTATAGCCAAAAATGAATGCTAATTCATCTGTACATATGTGCAATGACAGCAGTTGAATCTAAAGGTAGAGAGGTACCTAACTACTTTTATTTCATTTACCTCTTCCAGTGTGTGACGTCATGGAAGGTCGTCACTTCGAAATATCGACTGGCCTTCCCTTAGAGAGATGTACAGCCGTCAGGTTGGTAAGCGCTACCCCTCTCGCCCCCGCTACTCCCCGCACTCAGTATAAAACCCGGCTGCCAGACCAGTCGTTGGTTCACTTCAGCGCTAAGCGCGCTGCCTTCAGTCTTCGTGGTTACTTCAGCGCTGCCTTCAGTCTTCGTCGAGTAGTCGAGCTCCGTTAGGCGCTGCCATCAGTTGTCTTCCTCAGCCAAAGTATAGTCAGCTTCGACCAAGCGTATTGTATGAGCCTTGCACACTATGGTTTGATTTTCATCGAGCCGAGGCGCTCAGCATTAGTATCTTACATACTTTCCTACATGTTCGTCTGTAATGAGCCGATAGGCTTAGCAATTTTTCAATTCTACTAACATTACTCGGCAAGCTCGTCTTCATCGAGCCAAGCGGTTCACCAACAGTGACGTCAGCACGCATCGAAGTCAACAGGGTCATGCTTCAGGCTCTTGCTTGTCAAAGGGGGCAAGCAAGTGAGCAATTTTTCTCCGTAGAGAAGCAACGTCGGCATTCACCACCATTTCTTCGAGATGTATGCTAATTCAGGCATACACTGGGCATATGCGGACTTAAGCAGGAACGACGCATTTATTCTTCATGGCTGATATGCAGGAATGTGCCACAGTCCGTGTGCATGTTCATTTCAATATAATTGGAGAAGGACCTGTTCCATAGCACACCAGACATTTGGGTGAGACAGTTCTGTACTTCATTTAGATGTATGTGTTCAGTGTTTTAGGGCTTTTATGCTAAAGAAGGGTAGGTGATCTTTTGTATCACGGTTAATGTAGCCTAAACGGCAATAGTTATAATCCTGACTAACACAATCAAGTGAGTGTGTAGTTAAATGGGATGACTTTTGGGTGCCAAGTTATATTGGTGAGTCAGGCCCATTCTACCAGTGTTGCTCAGGAAGTCACATAGTCAGGAAGGTATAAATTACTTAGTGCAAAGAATAGTTTACATTTATGTCTATTTTATGTAACTGTGCTTATTTTTACTACATTTTCGTAATATATATATATTTCATCATTCACCATACTTTAATTGTTCTTATGTATATTGTTGTTACTTAATACCGTCAGTGTTAAGTCTTGGTATTATTTGGTATTATATGTAACCACAATATACCCCACCGATCCATTCCCAACACGATTCCGCAAATAGATGTCCACTCACTCTCGCTAAGCCAAGTCAAGTGGGGTAGCAGGAAAAGCATGGGGCTCGGCTTAGCAAGTGTCAAGTCAAGTAATGGTAGCAGATAGTTAAAGAAGGAGAGAGTGGCGTGCGACAAGTGACATTAGTTTAATGAACTAGTCACAGATTTATGCCATTCCTTTATTTCCAGTTTGACCCGAGAAATGGGTCACACTGTGCAATCACTTCTAATGATATGATATAATTTCCACTATTGTTAGAACCATACTTTTCATCTGTACCTCTGAATGGCAAACCAGGAATAGTGAGGGATTTTACTGTTCCTATTACATACATATATGCTCTAGAGCCTCGTTCCAGCTCCTAATTAGCTCTTTTGTTTGAAGTAGCAAAGCTTCATAAATTCTTTCAGGCGTATTTTCTTTGCTAACATTGTTGTAATTGCACATATACGTTCATAGGAATTTTTATGGGTACACATGACTCAATTTTCCAACTTCTATATCTTTTAATAAATTTTGATGAAATTGTGTGTGCGTATTTATATTGTAACCATATTATGCTGTGCAAAGTTTCAACTCTGTATGTTGCTTGGTTCAAGATATATTGCAAATTATTTAAATAAATTAGTAGTCGCACTTAAAAAGTCCCTTACGACAAAGTTTTCGTCCAATCATTCTAGAGATGCACTTTAAACAAGGATAAATTAGAATTGTATTGGGTTTTTATATCTGGTTATTTGTTTGGGTTACAGAAAAATGTAAATGTTTATATTTCGTAATTTTTAAAAAGTATGGAGTAACAGCCTGTTCTGAAGGATAAAAACACACTAAAATCCATCTGGTATCAAAACCCAATACAATTTTTATTTATAGTACATATTACTACATGGTGTGCAAGTTTCAAGCCATTCTGATACGAAATGCTCCGCAAGGAACATTTTGTATAGAGCAAAATGCTGAAAAATTGCAAACTGAGAAAAAGGCAAAAGAAAATAAACTGACCTTAGAATTGCCCTGGACCATATGTCTCCCCCTCAGACCTCTTGTTTCTTTCTTCAGATGATATTTTCAATTACATTACAAGTGGCAGTAGCCAATCATTAGCAAGTTCAAAATAGGAGTGAAATGGCACTGTAACAGTAACAGTTATATCGTAAAAATGGGCATATATGGACATATAAATACCACGCACATGAAGTTAAAGGATGGCTTCTGTTATCTTTAAAAATGGCGGAACTGAAAAAATAATGGATGCATATGATAGAGGAAAGATTGTAATATGTTTTAACGCTAAAATAAAAAAATTCAATTTTTTACAAAAAATCGTCAAAACTCAGTCATATGTACCCTTATGTTCTTTCATACGTTGAGTTGCGTTTTTCCAGTCGCTGTAACCATGTCAAGTCCCTCTTAATGTATGCACGGCCTCAGTAAAGGTTAGGTGAGGTTTGTGACATACCTTATATGACCTTAAGATTCCTGAATATTTAATTTCCACATGGATCTTAATTTCTGCCACTACTTGCATTCATGTTTAACACAGCAAATTGGATAAATTAGGTTCCACATTTTGCATATACATATTAAGCAGTAATGCGCATTTTCTTTAAAAATACTCCTCTCTTACAACAACAATACAAGTGGGATGGCTCAGGCGGTAACGTTCATGGCCGGCTTTCGGAAGGTCGCGGGTTCAATCTCCGTGGCCCCGCATTCCCCGTGGTTTCCCATGTCACTTAGGCAAATGCTGGGGTGCATTAATATCTTCTCCACGGATTTCTTTCCCTTCATTTCTCATTTCCTTCCCTTATCATCTTTCAAGTTTGGTTGGTAGTGCAGTACGATTGGGAGAATTTGGATTGATGCCACTTTCTGCCATTAGCCGTCTTTTATATGGATTGTAATGGTCATTTTGGGGCGAGAAAGCATTTTAAACAAGTTTACATTTTAAGAAATTAAATTGACCCTAAAGTGACCCCTGTAGTATCCTCCAAATAAAACACGATTTTACTTCCCCCCATAATGTTAGGCAACTTTTACTACATTTCTTGCTTTTATTTTATTTTTCTAATTATGATCTTTAAACTGTATATTTTAAGTGACTCTTTCCATTTCTCTCTCACACCGTATACACAGATGTAAGACTAAATTAATTTGATTCTCTCTAGCTAGTTTATACCAACCTGTTAGACAACTTGCAGCTGGTTGCATGTAAACCTCGAACCATTGTCAAATTCTCTTCCAAGTGTTTTGTCCTCTCAATTCCGCTTACAATTATGCTCCCATTTATATGAGTGCACGGAATTGGAATTCAGTTCGGTAATCAGACCAACATAAAGGCCACACACATATGTACACATTCTAGGCCGTACAATGAACCACCGGTCTCCCCTATTGTGGTAACCACAAAAAGGTCGTGTTTATTTTGTTGAAAGCCTTTACTTGGTTGATAAACACAACAGTGAAATATAACATATATGATATCTAATCAATACCACATTACCCCAGCGTTATCCGGCTTCAGTTCACTGGCATGGAAACCTTCTAGAATATGTAATATGCAAACTGTACACAGAACTGTAACCAACATAGTTTACATGTTAAAACAACAGAGATTTGATGGGTAACACTTCAGTTATCAGTAAATATTCGCATATTTCATATAAAATCAAGTTTTATTGACTTTGTATTACACTATACAATTTCATGGTTTTCGATATGACCAAAACAATTGATAGGTGTACACAGGAACATATATCAAGGAAAAAAAGTTCTAGGAACTGGACGATTATCACAAAATATCACCATTTAAAACGGGCCAAGACAAGGATGTAGTTTATCTCCGCTGTTATTTAACATTTATATGGGCGATATTCTCAGAAAATTAAAAGTTGAAATACCATTAGTAATAAAAACAAATAAAAATAATGCATTAAATATGCTACTCTTTGCAAGATTAATACAAGACAGAGAGGATAAGCTGCAAAGAAGTATATACAAATTACAACAATTATTCCAGGATCGTGGTTATCAGTTGAAATGTCAAAGATCATGGCATTTATAGGGAAAACAAATAAAAGTATTAAAGATAGTGTTAAATAAGAAAGTGTTAGAGCAGGTGGAAACATTTAATTACTTGGATTGTGATGTGACAGAACAAACAACGAAGAAATATATTTGTGGAATAATAGCACGTACCTTGAAAAGAAAAACCCGAAAGCATAACAATAAGTAATAAACCCTAGCGCAACAGCCATTCGGAAGCCAAGATTTACCGCTCGGCCGCTGCGTCTCCCACCTCTGGCCACTACAGACGTCATGAGTGGGGTGCAGTACTGGAATGTGGGACGTGGTCAGCGCCCCGTTACCTCCCGGCCAGTTATGCTGCCTTCGTGACCTGGGATCATTAGTTCTTTATTCAAGTAGCTCCTTAATTGGCCCATCCAAGACCTAACGAGGCTGAGTGCACCCCGTGCCTGTACGAGGAATCGAAACCGGGTCCTCCGCGCAAATTGCAAGCGCGCTACCAACTGCGCTACGGAGACGGTTAACTCGAAAGGATGCAAATTTAAAATTCTATAAGACAATGCCTGTTCCGCTTTTACTGTGTGGATCGGAAACATGGACACTTGAAAAGAAAGGCTGGAGCCATATATAAGCGCAGAAATGGAATATCTCCGAGCAGTAAAAGAATGTATAAGACACAATTATATTAGAAATTAAGAAATAACGAAACAATTAGACATATTTTCGTTAAAAGAAAAGATAAAAGTAAACAGAGAAAAATGGAAAGGCCATTTGAAAAGAATGGATAACTCTCGCATCCCATAACAATCTTACAAATATAAACCTTCTGGTTGCAGACCAGAAAATATGGGAAGAAGTAGAGGCCGGAACAGAAGAGCTCCAAAACCATGAAGAGTAAAGATGGTGAAAATGATGATCATGATGATGATGATGATGATGATGATGATGGCCATGGTGATGGTGATGAACTTGAACCAACAATATTAATTCTAAAGTACGCTGCATTGAATTCGGTTTAGATTTAACTCAAATATTTCGCTACAACTTCGTTTCTCAGCACGTATACCTCCCAAACATCTGAAACAATTTTTTCTTTCTCTACTGGTAAGAGATTTCACCGGAAATATATGTTTTGAAGCTTGAATCCAAAAAAAGCATTCTTAGAAAAGATCCGTGTGTGTATCAGTGTGTCAGTCGGTGTGTCAGTCTGTCTGTGTGTCAGTCTATTGACAGCATATATCAAAATCGAAAAGTCGGTTAAAAACCAAAGTTGGTACTTTAGTTTATTGTCATTCAAGGCTGCGACACAAAGATTTTGAAGAAAATAGCTCCACCCTAAACTACCCTTCACATGGAACATTTTTTGAAAATTTTTATTTTCTTGAAAATGGCTCTAACGATTTTGATTAAAATGTCATATGTTTGAGATATTTTTATGACAAATAAAATGTATATCTTGAATTTTCTGGCTATAGCCCCTGTAGTCGTATTTACTCTGGACGACTTTTGCATAACTGGTAAACCGTTAGAGATAGACCAAATCATACTGCACAAAAACATAGATCTTACTAAAATACACAATTTATGTCTGAATGAATTTTCTTTTAGGGTGAACCATTTCGGAGATATTCCTTGTTATGTGTATGAGTTTCGGAGAACTTAAAACTTTCGTGAAATGGAACATAATTGTTCATTTTCTGTATGTTAAGTGTGCAAAGAGAACGGAATCTCAAAGCTTTAAAAGATTTGACTATCGCACAAAGACTATTGTATTCTTATATTCCTCTTGCATTTACAAGGAAATAAGCAATAAAATAATTTCTGCAAATTGTAAGAATGGTTAGTACAAGAGTAGAGAAAGTAATGTCAGTGCAAAACATCATATCGTTTTAAGAAGAACTTTAGTTTTCTTGTTTCATTAGACTCTTAAACATTTTGAGGAACGCATTTCTGGTTAAAATGATTGAATACATGGGAGTATTTTGTCCATTGGTCACTGCTTTGAATGACCGAAATCCGTTGATTCTTCTTGCAATAGTATTTGGGTATTGGAAAGCATAATGTATTCTAATTGTTCTTCGACTGTACTTCTACTACTAAGGTAACAAGGATATGTAAATATTCTATGATGGATCCATAAGTATAAAGATATCACCGTATTATTTGGTATGACTATAAGAAACTACGTCGGTCTGGGTGACTCAGTTGGTTAGACGCTGGCCTATTGATCCCAAGGTCGCGGGTTCAAATCCGAGACCGATGATTTTTAAGCGTGCT
The DNA here is from genome assembly GCA_030765045.1 of Tenodera sinensis. Lineage (NCBI taxonomy): Eukaryota > Metazoa > Arthropoda > Insecta > Mantodea > Mantidae > Tenodera > Tenodera sinensis. Next base: position 141,943,783 of record CM060965.1, on the reverse strand, counting down.
TATAAACGACAGGTCCATGTCAGTAGATTTACTGGCATGTAAAAGAACTCCTGTGGGACAAAATTGCGGCACACTGGCGACACTGATGTGATTCTGGCATTTGACAGCGTCGTTAAACAAAACAAAAAAAAAATATATATATATATACCATTTATATATATATATAGTATAAAAGGTTACATATTCCCTACCAGAGCACAGCACCGTTACGCTTGTTTAATGCGTGTAAGGTTTAGAGATATATTGTCATTTTAGACTTGCATAGAAGGATCGATTGTTGAAAGCTTCAACTACTCCTGTGACAACTTATATTTCCAGAAATGGCATTAGGTGAGCCCAGTGTTCGTTATCATTTCTGAGATTGGTTAATTTACTTTATGTCAGCTAATCCAATAGTTTGCGTCATTTTAAACTAAATAGGAAGCTAGGAAAATTGTACCCCATGACTATAATCAAATGATTAATGTTGCTAAAAATGGTTAAGTGCTAAAATACTCATTCCTTAACATTATTTAAAAGTCGTTGATCATTAACTAATGAAGAATTTCTGTAGATTCTTACAACTTAGGTAATGTAATTACTTTTCCATTAATATATACTTCCTTCAGGATTACTTAAAAAGATTAACTACACTGCTTTTCAAGGGAAATCAAGTAATTGGAAGCTAGGAGATTATTACCATGAATGCAAATTAAGCAAAGGATGTACAAAGAGAAAAGCAAGAAGTTTTATAAGTGAGATAAAAATAACTATTTCTTACACACACACACACACACACACACACACACACACACACACACACACACACACACACACACACACACACAGACACACACACACACAAGTATATGCGTTAGCATTACTTTTTATACTCTTGTACAATTCGCTATATTAGACCTTTAAAATGCATTTTTCCTTATATGTCCAGGTGGTTAAAAACAGAGAAGTCTTGCCATTTGAGTAAATTACAGGCATTGAGAACGTTAAAAATAATAATGAATATCTTGGAAATGCTTCACTCTACACAAACAATGCATTTGACATAAACTGTGTATTTTAAAAGCTCTCGTTTTTGGTGCACTTAGATTGTGTCTTTCTCTTAGGGTTTAACACTTACGCAAAAGTTAGACACAATGAAAGGCTTTCTGAAAACATTCGTAGAAAGTTTGATATACACATTTCATTTAGCACGAAAATATGTTAAATATATAGCATTTTAATGAAAATAATTAGGGCCATTTTTTGTAAAATAAAAGTTTGGGAAAAACGTTTCATGGGAGGTGTAGTCGGGGGACAAATTGTTTTTTTTCAAAATCTTAGTGTCGGATCTTTGGAAGATGCTGAGCTCAAATGCCAATTCTTGTATATCATTTCATTTAATTCATTCGTCCGATATGACACAATGTTGGAGAACGTTAACTTTTTTTTTTTTTTTTTTTTTTAAAGAAAGCCTTTAATTTTTACTATCTCTACTGCGTATGGTAAGTAGGGGAAGTACTGTATTCGATTCAAAATTCTTATGTAGAGATTTCATCGGAAATATATGTTTGAGCCCCCTGAATTAAAAAAGAAAAAAGAAAGAAACATTTTTAGAAAAAATGCGCGTGCGTGTGAAGTCTAATGTCTTTTAAGGGTGTGACACAAAGGTTTTGAAGATAATTCCTCTACCCTAAAGTACCCTTTATGAGGAAAATTTTTAAAAAATTCTGATTTTCTCAAAAATGGCTCTAACAATTTTGATTGAAGTGACATAATTATGTTTAATATATTTTATGGCAAATTACATGTATACTTCGAATTCTCTGGCTAGAACTAACGTAGTCCTGTTTACTCTTGACGACTTTTGCATACTTGCTAAACTGTAACACATAGACCACATATAGACCAAGTCCGCCAGTCTCAGTAGCGTGATGGTTAGCGTGTCTGCCTCACGTTCAAGAGGTCGCGAGTTCGAATCTCGCCTAGGGTAAGTTATCCAGGTAAGGTTTCTTTCCGAGGTTTTCCCTACTCTGAGAAGACGAATGTCAGGTAACTTAAAGCTCCATGGAACTCGGGCTCATTTGAGCATCATTTAACCCATTTAATTTCATTCATTCGTCCGACATGACAATGTTGGAAGACGTTAATTAAAAAAAAAAAAAAAAAATAGACCAAGTCTTACTTACAAAAATGTAGATCTCGTTAAAACACAGAGTTTATGTCAAATGATATTTTTGTTAACTGAACCATTTCGACGATATTCTTTGTTATTTCTCAGAATTTTGCAACACTTATTAACCGTTCTCAAATGGGAGGTATTTATTCACTTTTTTATCTCTTTGTCATGCAAAGTTAACGGAATAGTCCTCATAGAACCACTCTTTAAAACATTTGACTATCGCTTAAAGCCTTCTGTATTCCCTTTGCAACTGCAAAACATTACAAAATCAGAGCTGTACCAATTTCTACAAATGTTTATCTCGACCTCATTGTCAGTATGCCAACCTTCAAATTATGACATTGGATACTATAGGCGGCATATAAATGGAACATAAAGTACAGAGAGAGAGGACGGGGGGAGGGATTCAGCGTGTTTCATAGAACGTATTTCTGATGAAGTTCGGTATCGACATTTTTAGGTGGAATAAAATACTACCACTACCTGCTGTGTGTAGTACACAAAGTAAAAATAAAAAAGTTTTTTCTAGCATTAAGCAGCATTTAAGTTAACGGTTTATACTTCAAAAGAAAGAAACCATCAACATGTGATAGTAAGGTGAAAATTAGTTTGCATCCAACTTTTGGTGTATTGATTAGGAAAGAGGGAAATTGTTGCCCTTTTAACGGGATGACACCCACAGTTAACATTTCCCCACTGGGAGTTTATGAAATGCTCGACGATAGAGCTGTCATCAGCATGCGGTGTGATCGATATCTCATTCCAGATATCTGTCTTTGATTGTGATCTCTGAGCTGCACGGAAATATAAACTGTTGGTATGCGCTCGCTAGTACAGGTTAAAAACGCATGACAACTCATGCAGTAAAGTGCGAAGAATGAAGATACTTGTATTTTAATGGAGCATCCTTCTATTAGCTGCCTAGTATATCATATCCTTTAAATCCTTTAGTCAATAACACTTGCATATATTTATTTTATAGAAATAAATCAAATGGAACATATATTAATAATGTTGATTGTTAAAATAATTTGTTAAGCTTTTTACATTTACAAACACACACACACAAAGAACACATATATAAATATATAACACACATATAAATTAAAAGTGTAATTGCCTTGCAAAAGATTACACGGTCCCTGCAAAGAATTGCATACTGTTCTGGCAAGATGACAATATCCAGTCCAGTTATTTTTCATATCAATTTATTTTTCCTCCAAAATTCTATCACAAATACACACCTCTCTTCTATTGAGGTAACACAGTCTACAGTCTTTCGTGATATTACAACTCCCAACTGTTTTCTTCTCGTAGTCTTGACTCAGTCCTTTCACTGTCTTTCTTCATCTCCTCTGTCTCTTATACACTAACTCCGACAATATACTCACTCGTCCCTTTTAAAAGGGACCGTGCCCCTCTATGTCCGCTGTGTGACAACCTTTTGTCAGTTCGCCACGTGCTGCTAGAGTGTTGCTCTCTAGCGCACCTTCGGGATTCTCTGCAGCTGCCTGCCAGACTTGCAGAGGTCTTAGCGGATGACAAAACAGCGGTTGATAGAGTTTTAAAGTTTTTAGCGGAGTGCAACATCAATTTGAGGATTTAAAATTTAGTTATCTGTTATGCTTTTTGACATATTTATCACCTTCTTTCATACCTGGCTATTGCCACAGTTTTTTACTTTTTGTGTATATTTTTCTTGTGAAATCTATATCTGGCTATTGCCATGAATCTTTTAAGGGCGCTGATGACCTCGAAGTTGAGCGCCCTTAAACCAAACCAAACTTGGGCGCCTTTGTTTGATCGGCAGCCTGGTAAGTGTTGTCATGTATTTGGCCTCAACCGTTCTTTGTCGTGTGCCGAGGCCCGCGTCACACTACTTCAATATGCGAACAAATACAAGAGATATGTAAGTTTACATAAATTAGTCATTTATTAAGTTACGCTGAAGCTTACTAAAATAATGAAAAGTGCATTTACTTTGTCTGGAATCCTGTTGATTATTTATCAGTCTCTCCACCTCAAGAAACAGCATGAGTTTGGTAAAACGCTATGACAAGAAGTATAAGTACTTTAAAGGTCATTTTTGGAGAAACCAACCTCTTCAAATTTGGCAGCTGCAAGAAAGCACGAGACTGCTTCAGTAGTCCAGTGGTCACCGAGTTGATTTCCCAGACAATATCATGTGTACATTCCCGTGTGGGGTAGGACCTTTTCTCCACTCTTCAATTTTCTTTCCCACTTTTTATAGTGCGAATATGAGAGTGAATGTACCGTGAAAACTACAGTAGTCTAGCCTTAAAGTTTAAAGAGTAATAACACTACTATATATTTAAATCAACGTGCCCAATATGACCATAGAAGCTAAAGGGAGCTATACCAGTGAAAAGAAAAAGAAAACAATAAGAAAGCACAGCGATAATTAACATCTCCAAATCTGAAATTCACAGTGACACAGATTATCACTCTGGCGCCCCCATAGAGAAGACGACACAACAGTTCTTCAGGTTCTGACAAAAGTGCAAAGTATCAGTCCAAAAGTTATCCAAGTTATGCACCATGTATGTAGCATGTTCACCAAGGATACTTAATTTAAATGGCCAGTTGCACCAGAAGAACTATCCTCTGGACCAGCGCTTCTCAACATTTTTAACACAACAACCCCCTTTTCCAGAAATTAAGTAAGCGCCTACCCCACTCCACATTGACAGTGGTCCTTCACTGTTGATGTCGCAATAATAGTGGAATTTCGCAGGATTTATAACACCTGTTAGCGGTTATTAGGTTCCCCCTTAACACACCGAGGAAAGTTGAAATTTAATCTACTGCTTTTGGTTCTCCTTTACTTTCTCAGTCTCCAAGGAAGGAAAGAGAGGAGCTATTGACATCTCCTACCTAAATAAGTGTTAAATGATGATGATGATAATAATGATGATGATGATGATGATGATGATGATAATAATAATAATAATAATAATAATAATAATAATAATAATAATAATAATAATAATAATAATAATAATAATAATAATAATAATAATAATAATAATAATAATAATAATAATAATAATAATAATAATAATAATAATAATAATAATAATAATAATAATCACAACAAAAACAGTAACAATATTAATAACATCGGTGGTGACATGATTGTAATCGTGATGATGACGATGATGATGATGCTGATGATGATGACGATGATGATTGTGAGGATGACGATGATGATGGTGATGACGATGATGATTGTGATGATGACGATGATAATGACGATGACGACGATGATGATTGTGATGATGACGATGATGATGATGACGATGATTGTGATGATGACGATGATGATGACGACGATGATTGTGATGATGACGATGATGGTGATGACGACGATGATGATTGTGATGATGACGATGATGATGATGACGATGATGATGATTATGATGATGCTGATGATGACGATGATGATTGTGATGACGATGATGATGACGACGATGATGATTGTGATGATGATGATGATGATGACGACGATGATGATTATGATGGTGATGATGACTACGATGATGATTGTGATGATGACGATGATGGTGATGACGATGATGATTATGATGATGGTGATGATGACTACGATGATGATTGTGATGATGACGATGATGATGACGACGATGATGATTATGATGATGGTGATGATGACTACGATGATGATTGTGATGATGACGATGATGATGACGACGATGATGATTATGATGATGGTGATGATGACTACGATGATGATTGTGATGATGACGATGATGATGACGACGATGATGATTATGATGATGGTGATGATGACTACGACGATGATTGTGATGATGACGATGATGGTGATGACGACGATGATGATTGTGATGATGACGATGATGATGACGATGACGACGATGATGATTATGATGATGCTGATGATGATGACGATGATGATTGTGATGACGATGATGATGACGACGATGATGATTATGATGATGGTGATGATGACTACGATGATGATTGTGATGATGACGATGATGATGGTGATGACGACGAGCACAACAACGTACTCTTACTAACGCAATAACTATGTGTAGAATGTTAACACTACAATCTGAGGAGGAGGAGAAGAAGAAGCAGAGGAAGTAGAAGAAGAAGAAGAAGCAGTTATGATATTAGAGGTGTTGATTTAATGTACCGTATCAAAAGTAGAGGAAATTAAGAATATACACGTGTGTGACTTCTTTGTCTCTTTTATATGGTTCTTCCAAAATCTCCTTCCACAGAGTTTAGTTATGCTCTACCATAATGTGAGATATTATATTAAAGTGAACGTTGGTGCTTAGTTGGTGTATTGCCGAAGTGTTTTGTTCACTGAAATCGTACTTACGGATTGAGTAAGAAGTATTTATATATAGTTCTATAAATTCTATTACTTCTGAGCATTTACGTGATACTCCACATATCAAAACGACTTAATACATTTTGAGGCATTATAGTCATATGCCCTCCTTTATCAACTACAGATTGTTACCTGCTATACCAGATATAGTAAGTAGGGAAAGAATTGCATTCCACCAGAAAATAATTACGAGACACATTTCACCAAAATGCATATTTTGTGGCCCACTGAGTCTTAAAAGGTCCTCGTCAGCAAAATAGCGTAAAATAGCTTCTTGTTATTGTTTTTGTTGTCGTTCTTCTTCGTCTTCTTCTTCTTCTTCTTTCAGGGGTTCGAGCCTTTTCCGGTTTTGTATTTGTTGAAGCCATCTTTTTGTGGGACGTCCTATTGATATTCATCCCTAAGGTTTATACCTGAAGGCTTGTTTTCATATTCTTTCTTCTGGCATGCTATAAAGATGTTCAACTCATTTGTTTCTATATTCTAATTATGGCTGTACTTCCAATTCTTCTCTAATTATTTGGTTCATTTCTGTTATGATCCTCTCTCGTACATTCCTTGTCTGATCGTTTGACTTTTTTCTTATAGCTTATGCCTCCCTTTCAAAGGTTACCACTGTCACTACCATAACCTTATAAAATCTTACTGTCGTTCTTTCTTTGCCTTATCCTTAAAGGTTCGTTTAATAGTTCCACAGGCTGCTTGAAGTTCTTGTATTTTATTTATTTATTATATCCTGATCCAATTCATAGGTGACATCACAGCCAAGCTATTTAAAGTGTCAGAGCTGTTCAAATATGTTATGCGTAAATTAGCATAACTCATAATGGGACACTAGGATAAATAAAACTTACAATTGTAAGTCGCCCTTGGGGTATTTATCTGTAATGAGAGATTCCCTTGTGGTCTAACCGGGAAAAAGTACGAATCAGCTGGGGAATTTCATGTCGTACTGCCAAGTTGGCCATGGTAGCTTAGTGGTTAAAGCAGCCGCTCGATAAGCGGAAGATCCGTGGTTCAAATCCCGGATATGGTGTCGAATTTTTCAGTCCTAATTCCACTTGTTAAAACTTGATATTACGTTTGCCATCCTCTATAGATGTTACACGAGGAATTTCAAAAACGTCTCCCCATCCAAAACCACTCTTTACATTTTTAGAATATTTGTATTTTCTGAAAAAATGCTCTAACACTTTGATTCAGTAAGCGTAGGTTAAGATGCGTTAATGAAAAATGAAATGTATATCTTTGAGTTTTCTGAGAACAGCTGTTGAAGTATTATTTCTTGGAAGATTCTGAATTGAAGTAGTAGATTTAGTATTTAACGAAGTTTTAGTTTTAGGGTTAGGCTGCTCTCAGAAAAGTACACACGCTGTCCACAGGCTGACGGACGGACGGACACGGACACGGACACGGACACACACACACACGCGCACACACACACACACACACACACACACACACACACACACTCACAGACACACAGACACATAGACACACAGACTTGCTTCTAAAGAGGCTTTTGTGGTATCACGGACTCTCAAAATGTATATTTGCGGTTAAATTTTCCTTACCGAATTTTTGAGTGGAATAAAATACTTCCCCAATTACAAGTAGGGGAGAAAGTAAAAAGTTATGGTGTGCTATACCTTCGCTTTCCTTATTTAATGCAACAAATACTGATATCCAAATTAAAGTAAAATAACAGCTTTGTTTTCAAACTTAGGAGAAACATTTTATTTTAATAGTATGGGATGGTAAGCTAAACAGAATAAAATAAACTAAATAAAGATAAGAAACGTTACAAAATGGACGAGCTAATCATAAACGTAAGCGCGGTAAATAGAAAACAATTTCATCCCTTTGTTTTCTAAGCATAATATTATTTCTTCCTTTTAACATTGTTTCATTGTATGACTTTCTTCTGTTTATTTTGCCCAGTATTGCTATTTAGAAGCTCTCCTATTGGCAATTTTTGTACGTTATATTTTCCCTTTTAATAAACGAAGCTTCAGAATAAAGTATAAAGTAGGTTACCTTTGTTTCTGTAATTCTTTTATAAGCCATTCTTAAAAATCTGGCGTATTTATGTCAATCTGAAGAAGGTTTTTCAGTAATACTTTTATAATAATTTCATGCAGATACAAGGAGATATGGAGCTGAAGTGATAATTACATACTTGAAAAACGGATTTCTAATTGCGGCTTTGAAACTGCATACTCGATAATTTTGGAAAACAAAGATCAGTAGCAAAAATATCTCTAAAATTCAATTAGGGCTTATAGGTATTGTGCTGATCGCACTTATTTTGTTTTATGGAGGCACCTCCTTTGTTTCCCAACTCTTGCTTTCCCCGCTGGGTTGCGCTAGTGTCTTCCTATGGGTTGCCTCTCGGTCTGACAGTGAAAGGAGACGGCAGTCGGAGTGCTCCTTTCGCGCCGTGCGGGGTAAGTTGTTTTGGCTTTAACTAGGGCTCAGGGTCCACGCGAAACATTTAGGCTTTCAGATAGGCAGAAGACTGCCCGACTCCTCGCTTGAGAGGGAATTGACTGGGGGTTATGCAAATTGGTTTGTTTTTACCTGTATTTCTGTTGTGTTTCGACTTCCATTTCTGTATAAATTATTGATCCATAAAGGTTGTAGTTCTCGGAATTTTTAGTGCTCTCTTCTTTTCAGTTCCTCCCCCCCCCTTTTTCACGATTGTACCTAAGCCCCTATGGTTCAAAATGGTAGCAGAGCGTGGTTGTCTTATGGTCGAGTGGGGCAGTTAAATTGAGCATTGGGTTATTGTTTTGATTAACCATGTCGAGTGACTTTCAGCTGTTGCGTAAGAACGAAATACTATTTGAGTTGGGGATTCGTGGACGTGATGATTTGTCGTCGGCAGACGTTCCGGCCCTATTAGACGCACTTCGTGGCGTGAAGGATAACGATTATGTTGTGTTGCCGGACAAACATTTATTGGTAACTGAATCACCGTCATTATGTGAGGCCGCACGGCTGGAATTTGAAGAGTTGTTCTCCGAGTTGAGTAATATCTCGGGGTTTTCGAAAGCGCAGGTGAGGCGTTTGACAGCCAGGATCTTGCATTATGTGCAGCGGATTGAATATTTCCAAAAATATTGTCCTAAGGTTAAGTTCGGGGTTGACTTAGCCGAGCTGAAGGGGCAGTTTAGGAGATATTTAGAAGTGCTTGCTCAGAAAGGGGATCGGGCCGAGTCGACTACTGTCACACCAACTGTGACGTCTCAAATGTCGGCCTTTAAACCGCTAAAGTTACTTCATCCCTTACAACAGTTGGTTGAACCTTATCAAGTCTTTAAGGTTGTTGATGTTCTTACAGCTCTTGAATTTCTGAAGTTCCTGGTAAGAGCTAAGGATTGCGCTGAATTATGCGAAGTTCCCGGTTTGCAGCTGCTTGAAGTAGTGATGTCAAAAGGGGGTGACGCGGTGCGCAGTATAATTGGGCGTATTAAGGGATGTGTTGATCCAGTCTCTGAATTACATGACAGTGTATTGAAGTGTTTCATTCCTCGTCGGGAGCTACATACATTAATTCAAGGTCATTATTTGAAACCCCAGGGATCAGGAGAGCCTTTCTTCGAGTACATTAGCAGGGTTAAGTTGTTTGCGCGTATACTACGGTTGCCAGATAGCGAACGGCAGATCTGTGACGTCATTATTACGGGGTTGACCCCGGAGGTACGTTCTCTTTTGGTATTTAGCTCTTGTCCTGCTACGTTTAAAGATTTAGAGGGGCTATTGCCGATCTTGGCAGAGTATGAGGCGTCAAATGCGGCACGAAACCGCGAATCATTGCAAGTGCCTCTGCATGGTGTTCGATTTGAGCCGCGGCAGACTAACCGAGGAGATTTGGCTCGAGATAGTTTTCGCTCGCCAGGGTCTTGTTTTAGATGTGGTTCTCCTGAGCATTTGGTTAGACAATGCACGGTGGCCAGGAAGCGTGGTGGCGTTTTACTACCCGTGGGGGTAGATGGTCAAAGGCGCCAAGATTGACAACGAGCTCCTTGCGGAATTTCTGCCTGTTGTCGGATATTCCGTCGGATAATAGCCAAGCCCTTTAATTTGAAGCCGACAGTACAGGTGACTGTTGGGAAACGACAGTTAATCGCTCTCTTGGACTCGGGGAGTTCCTGCTCTTTGGTACACGAGGAGTTTTATTATACCTATCTTGGTAAATTCTCGGCCAAACCGCGACAGTGTAGCGTTGGGTGCGTGTCTGTAAATGGTCATAAATTTCAGGTGAATGCCAAGGTTCTGTTGACCATACGTATTTCGCGTTTTACGTGGAAACACTATTTCTATCTTCTGCCGGACCTGCCATTTCAACTGATTTTAGGCTCGGACTTTATGACTAGAGTCGGCCTAAGGCTTGATTTTCGGGATGGGGAAATCACCTTTGCATTTGCCCCTTCCGAACGAGTTGCATTTCAGTGCGGTCAAGTCATCAACAAACCACCTTTGGAGGAGAGTGGCGGGCTACGTCACCATATATGCGACGTCAGCAATGCTTTCCCCCATTTGACAGAAGAGCAGGGCCGTTCGCTGGAACAACTCTGTGCGAACCATGGGTCATTGTTTGCTGACCGTTTAGGAGTAACAAATTTGGTGGAGTATGATATACAACTAACAGACGACACCCCTGTGAAGTTACCACCCTATCGTGTCACCCCACCTAAAATGGCTATTCTTCGTAAAAAGATCGACGAAATGTTACGAAAGGGAGTGATCAGGCCGTCCACGTCTGCTTATAGTAGTCCAGTATTTCTGGTCCCTAAGGGCGAGGACGATTTCAGGGTAGTGGTGGACTACCGGCACTTGAATAAAAAGATAAAGATCGAGGCCCAACCAATGCCACATCTAAATTCGGCAGCGCATTATTTTGCGGGTGCCAAAGTATTTACTAGTTTGGATTTGAATAGCGCCTACTACCAAGTGCCCTTATCGGAGTCCTCTAAGCCACTAACGGCTTTTGCTGTCCCATGGAGGCTTTATGAATTTCAACGAGTACCCTTCGGAATTGCTACTGGAGCTCAGGTGTTGTCGCGGTTATTAGACGAAATATTTTCGGACATCAAGTTTAAATATGTGTATCACTATCTAGATGACGTGGTTGTCTACTCGCCCGACTTTGAAACCCATTGCCAACATTTAGCGGAGGTCTTTGACCGGCTCGAGCGCGCAGGCCTTACCTTGCGCAAAGAGAAGTGTAACTTTGCTGCGGGACAGATTTCTTTCTTAGGTCATATTGTATCTCCGGCTGGGATAACGATTGATCCGGAGCGGACCAAAGTTCTACGTAACTTTCCTCCCCCTAAAACCGTAAAGGCATTGGCCAGGTACGTGGGGATGGTGAACTTTTTCAGCAAGTTTATTCCGCATTTTGCAGCGCGGGCGGAACCACTGAACCGTCTTCGGCGGAAGGGAACGCCGTTTAAGTGGGGTGAGGAACAGCAGCAGGCCTTTGAAGACCTTAAACAGGCCATAATGAATCCCCCGGTGTTGGCTTTCCCTGATTTTTCACGTAGATTTATCCTTCAGACCGATGCAAGCAGGGGATCGGTGGCTGCTGTGTTACTTAAGGATTTTCCTATGGGGCGTAGGGTTATTGGGTATAGTTCACGTACCCTTACTCCAGCCGAGCGGAAGTATTCAGTTTACGAACTTGAAACTTTGGCTGTGGTATTTGGCTTAGAAAAATACCGCGAATATCTGGAGCATGTTGAGTTTACTCTTGAGTGCGATAACCAGGCGCTAACGTGGTCGTTGGCCTCACCGCGATCTACAGGCAGGTTAGCGCGTTGGGGCGTACGCATTTCAGCTTTTAAGTTTGTCCCGATACATATACGTAGTTCAGAAAATTGTGTGGCTGATGCCTTAACGAGAGTATTCGAAGAACCAAGAGAATGTAAATGCGGAAAGGAAAATGTTTTAGCCGTCTGTGAATTTCCGGAGTTGTTCGAGGGTTTGCACACACATCAGAGGAAAGATCCGGATCTGCAGGCCCTTATTGATCGGCTTGAGGCTGGCGAGGTTGTTACCCCTTATTGTTTGAAGGAGGGTGTTTTGATGACCCAGTCTACCTTCGACGGCAAGAACAAGGTTGTTTTGCCACGGGCCTTAATTTCCATGGTGTTTGAATATTTCCATTCATCTCCTGTAGGCGGGCATTTGGGAATAGCCAAGACCAAAGACAAGATTCGGGAATATTTTGTGTGGCCGGGCATGAATAAAGAAATTGCTTCCCGAGTTAGACAGTGTCAACTTTGTGCAATGGCGAAACCCGCGCAATGTACAGTATGGAAAGGTTTAGCATCGGAGGTGGCAAGTAGACCCCTGGAAAAATTATTTGTGGACTTTGTCGGTCCTTTTCCTCGTTCAGTCCAGGGGAATACGTATGCATTAGTCATAGTAGATTCGTTTAGTAAGTTTGTATGGATGTCGGCCTTACCGAAAGCGAATACACGAGGGGTAGTCAAGGTTCTCTCTTCAGTATTTGCGGCTTTTGGAGCCCCTCGTTATTTGGTAACAGACAACGCCACTCAATTTACTTCTTTCGCCTTTAGAAATTTCTGTTTTAGTTGGGGCATTAAAACCATAACTACCACCCCTTATTACCCCCGTCCTTCCCATGCCGAAAGATTTAACAGGAACCTCAAATCAGCATTAATAGCCTTTCATCATGATAATCATACTAAGTGGGACACTAATTTGTCTCGGTTGCAGTTGGCGTTTAATTCGGCTCGACACGAATCACATGGCGTTACCCCTCATCAGCTTATGTTAGCCTATATACCTAACTCTCCGCTGTCTAACCTTTGGCGTTTGGACGATTTGCTTCCCCAGAATATTACTCGCGAGGAAATATGTAGAGTATGGAAGGCCGCTTTTCGGAATTTGAAGAAGTCACTTGCCCAGGTAAAGAAGCGGTATGATGAAAATAAACGGCCTTCACCTTATGCCGTTGGCCAGAAAGTACTGTGTAAGCTGTACACTCAATCTTCTAAGCGAAATGTTTATGCAGCGAAGTTGGCTCCTAGATACGTAGGGCCGTACGAGATTATAAGTATCTTCAAAAATGTTTCTGTGCGCTTAAGGGACCTCCGCACGGGCCAAGAAAGGAGAGCTCACGTCTCACAATTGAAACCCTTCCAGTAGTTTGGTATCTGTTTTCCTATGTGTATGGGTTTCCTTTGTTTACTCCTGTATGTTTATGTTGTGAATAAAGTGTTTGTTTGGAATGTGGGTGTTTGTTTATGTTGGAGCGTGCCATGTGTGCGCCGGGCTGTATACCTCTACGGCGCCCCTGTAGTTAGTTTCTGCCGGGCGTGTGGAGTCGGCATTGTGTAGATTTGTTTTCGTGTGTCTTTGTATGGAAGCGGTGTGAGGTGTTTGGTGTGGTATGTTTGGGGAGTATTTGTGGGATGTTTGCTGCGTGCTTGCGGTGTGTGTCTTGTGTAGTAATTATGTGTATTTCGTGTTTGTACTCTTGTGTTGTCTGGCCAGTAGGGATTTGTTTTATGCGCATTTATTTATACAAGGCCTTGTTTATTTTGTTTAACTTGTATATATATATTGTTTATATATATATTGTTTATATATATATATATATATATATATATATATATATATATATATATATATATATATATATTGTTTAGCTTGTTTTAAATTGTCATTTGGAAGAAATTATATTTAATGTTATTCAAGTTCGTTTAAATTGTTCTTATATTGTTATGTTCATTAAACAGTTTATGGTATGTTATCACGCTTGTTGATTATAAATTGATTCAATTTTTTTAATTTTCTGCTATTTATGTATTTGATGTCATCCACAGTTCTGTAAAAATACTGTCATTCATTCAGTTTGATCTACCCTGAGATGTTATTTTGGGGCAGCAGCCTATTTGAAGCCTGCGTTTTGTTCCCTTTCTGTTGGGTTTGTTCCGTGTTACAGCCTCGCCAGCTCCTGTTCGTAACCTGTCCAGAAAGCACCTAACCACCGCAGTTTGGCATTGTGTAATGTTAAGCCTGGCTGTTACCATCTATCTGGAGTGTTACTGCAGCAGTAAGGTCCGCAATGGAGATTTCTGGAGGCCAGGGAGGTGACGATGGAATATGAAGGGGCTTGTATGTGGCCCACGTTTTGGGTTTTGGACTTTCTCAACGCCTGATTGCAACGAGAGGGCATCCACAGGCTCAAACCCAGAATTTGTTAATTTATCTGGAACAACGAGGGATCGGTACGCCCAACGAGCTGTGCATCGTCTCTCCCGTCCTGGAAAAACAGAATTGTGCTCTCTGATGTGACAGTGGCCAGTGATTTGTAGTGACAGTGTTTGGTGCCAGTGCTTTCACAGTGACCTGTACAATGACCGGGCGGTGTAAGGTGTGTCCTTCCTAATATGATACTTCTCATACAATATCAGTCTGTTCCTTTCCAGAATGGCGAGTGCGTGTTGTCAGATGGGGGCGGGAGTATTGTGCTGATCGCACTTATTTTGTTTTATGGAGGCACCTCCTTTGTTTCGCAACTCTTGCTTTCCCCGCTGGGTTGCGCTAGTGTCTTCCTATGGGTTGCCTCTCGGTCTGACAGTGAAAGGAGACGGCAGTCGGAGTGCTCCTTTCGCGCCGTGCGGGGTAAGTTGTTTTGGCTTTACCTAGGGCTCAGGGTCCACGCGAAACATTTAGGCTTTCAGATAGGCAGAAGACTGCCCGACTCCTCGCTTGAGAGGGAATTGACTGGGGGTTATGCAAATTGGTTTGTTTTTACCTGTATTTCTGTTGTGTTTCGACTTCCATTTCTGTATAAATTATTGATCCATAAAGGTTGTAGTTCTCGGAATTTTTAGTGCTCTCTTCTTTTCAGTTCCTCCCCCCCCCCTTTTTCACGATTGTACCTAAGCCCCTATGGTTCAGTATCTGCAGCTTTTATGCACTTCATCCCTTATGATTTACTACCTGCACAAAATCATAGAACGTTCATTCTACAGGCCAATTGAAGAGAGTTCACGACACACATTTGCCATGTAAATATACAATACTTGTGTTATTTTAATCAAAAACGCTAGCTCCGCTTTTGAAAAAATGCAGGTAACTGGTCTGTGGTACCACAAATCGCTACTAATAATTCTGTCGATGAGAACATTGCATAAGCTGTTGCAGAATCTTGTTGAATAAAGACAAAATCACGCCCCCTGTGTGTTAATCCTCTAACAGGGACAAAATTTATTCATGTATGTACGGGCATCAACTTTTCACTCTGAAACAACGATAAAAAAGCTGGCCCTATAACTCAGAACCTAATATTGTTCACGAAGTACCCTTTCAGGACGAAAAATTTGGTGTATGGTACGCCATTAGCGGGGAAATGTTTCTCAGAGCTCCAATACGCTATTTCTATATCTTAAACGCTAAGGTGTACAAGACAAACCCACACGCCCTGGAAGAATGAAAGCAAAATATCCGCCACGAAATTATCAGCATTTCTCAACTTGAAGTACGACGAGTGATGGATAGTTTCCTAAATAGGTGCCAAAAACGTATGGACAACGAAGATGGGCAGTTTGAGCATCTCCTTTCATAGAGTTAGCAAGTAAAGCCTTTAAAAGTAGTTTTAAAAACGTTTTAAGATTTCATCTGCTGAGGATCTGACAGACAAAGCATTGGACAGCTCTTTGAACTTTTGTCTCTTCCGGTGTATGTAAATTACTTAAAATATACAAGAAGTCCTTAAAACGTCTTTCAAACTTTAGCTGCTCAAAAAGTAAAAGATAAGATACTTGGGAAAATGTGAAATGCTAGACAAATGGCTAACACTAGAATATTATTTATACGGGAATTTTGCTTCTGATATGGTATATGTTTCTCCTGCTATAAAGGTTTTACGTCTATATTTTATGATTCTCGGTTAGCAAAAGCTGTACAGAATTCAATAGATGAAGAATAAGTAGACTATATTTGGTAGTATAGTAATCTGGATTTCGAAAGTTTGGTTGAAGTAAATGGCAGAAAAAGTAACTAAAGGGAGACAAAACATATAAAATATTGAACTGTACCTGTTAGACTGCTGAAAATCACTTGAAATAGCATCAAACAGCGTTACATGTAGTGGATATAGCACAAGTTAGCTAAAATATAACGATTTCTACCCCATAATATACTTTTCAAACAAATAAAACTGAAAGAGCAATAATAATGATGATGATGATAATAATAATAATAATAATAATAATAATAATAATAATAATAATAATAATAATAATAATAATAATAATGATGATGATGATGATGATGATGATGATGATGATGATGATGATGATGATGCTGATGCTGATGCTGATGCTGATGATGCTGATGATGCTGATGATGATGCTGATGATGCTGATGATGCTGATGATGCTGATGATGATGATGATGATGATGATGATGATGATGATGATGATGATGATGATGATGATGATGATGATGATGATGATGATGATGATAATGATGATGATAATGATAATGATAATGATAATGATAATGATAATGATAATGATAATGATAATGATAATGATAATGATAATGATAATGATAATGATAATGATAATGATAATAATAATAATAATAATAATAATAATAATAATAATAATAATAATAATAATAATAATAATAATAATAATAATAATAATAATAATAATAATAATAATAATAATAATAATAATAATAATAATAATAATAATAATAATAATAATAATAATAATAATAATAATAATAATAATAATAATAATCCGACAGGGCAGCATATATTGAGGTAAAATGCCAATACGTTTGTAGAACATTGATTGCCGTCACGTTCAGCGCTTTCATCACTTCCTGTCCCCGGCGGAAGAAAGACGGAAGGAAGGAAGGAAGGATTAATGACGAGCAGGGTTCATGTAGTCAGAAAACTTGTCTTCCCCAGCTCTCTTGCTTCCCCCAACTCCCTACAGCATCCATTAGCTCCCCATTCAAGGAAGATGAAAAGTATACGTAGTGTCTTCAAGGCACATTCACGTTGAGGTTACTCAAAAGGCTGTGAAGAATATTACAGGGGAAAGTGGTAACGTGGCTGATCTCCAGGAGATCATAGCGAAATTTACGTGTAGAGCTTGTGGCAATATATTGAGTTGTAAATTTTCAGAATGTAACTTCATGCACCTAACTTCGGTGCTGCTTGCCTTATGGGTGAAATTCACCCTCAAAGAAAACTTTCTCGTTTTATGCACGGCAGGACCGAACAGTTGGCTCAACAGCAACGTGCCAGACTCGCAGTTGGAAGTTTCCGAGTTCAACTCCTATCACTCACATTCTATATTTTCCGTGGTTTTCCTTGTTCGGTAGGCATGCTTGTAAGTATCACGTCTTGAGTTGGTGCCGATTCTTGCTCCAAGGATTCCGTGTGACTATCAAAGGGCTACCTGCATGTGCGGACTGTTCTGGGCAGCTCCAACAGTAATTCGAGTAAGGTACTCCTAGAGACTTGTGCGCGTCTCTATGATCTGTCTGTCTGCCCTCCATAGCCTCCTGCGGTTCCTTCACTTCATCTGTCCCTCGTTGGGTCTAGTAGCTACAGTAGATCTATTTTGGACGTGGTTGAAAGGTTCATCCTTCGTTGTACAGATCGGGAGTTATCTAACCCTGCGTTATGCCCTCAGACCGTTATGTCTGTGCCATTCCAGAAAATGAAACAATTGCTACCTCTGCGAAGAATCTTCCCCATCAGTTAATGTAATCTAAAGGCGTGGTAAGATAGCAAAATCATCATTACCTTATGCAAGAAGTGCATCATTGGATATTCTTTAGACTATACGTGGAGGAGGTCAATGTGAAGAAACTGTTTCCATCCATTATCTTTATTCTCAATGATACCAACATACACATTTAATTATTCAACTGTCAAGAAGTTACACAGAGTCAAACATAACGAACGTGTTCGTGTTTCATTGTCCAACATCCTCCCTACCTCGTCTATCTCAAGGATACACGGAAGATAGGTTGACACATTTTGCTGTCATACGGTAGGTGAAGTATAGCTCAACTTGTCTCACTCCTTGTGAGTCTTCAGCACATTTGAGCGCTTCCATGTCAATAGATAAATGAAGGTTACTTTACAGTAGAACTACACTTATGTCTTCAGAGTTGGCTGGTTTTCCTCCGGAAAACGTATGGCTTCGTGGTGACTCCTACACTGTAGAACATACTCCTGCGTCTATCTCTTCCAAAAGCGGTACAGTAATTCACTAATTCTCCGTGGTTTCTTTTTTCCCTCAAATCGTTTCGAACTGGTTCCGGGCCACATGGGCTATTTGTTGATACTTTCCCGTGGGTGATGTGAGCTGGAGTTAATATGCCCAACTCGTTCCGGATGATTGGATTCCGGATGATCGAGAATTCGCGGGGTTTCATTTTCCACAAATGCTGTGATCAGCTCTTCTGCACTGGCCTTTTAGCGACCCAGAACTTTCTCTAATACAGCTTTCACGGAACTATTATAGGTTACCATTATCCTGCTCCACCAAGCTGTTCATGGTCTGATAAATGTCTATGTGATGCCATGGTGATGGACAGGCTCTAAATTCCATGGCTATTCTACTGGATAAAATAGCCCCGTAAGCTCTTTGTTGACTACTGCCAGAGTATATGTAATGTGGTAATACACGTCATCCTGCGAACCACTGTAAGAAAATTTCATACCATTTACACATGTACAGAGATATAGTATTTCTGGACCGTTATACATACAGGGTTTTGCGAAGTCTATTGCGGTCACTGAAAGTGATCTGTTACTGCGTTTACTTCTGATGGTAAAGTTGTGTGTATTTCTTTGTAAGATCTAATGTGAAGTACATATCTTCCAGGATAAGTAGAGCCTAAATGCCTTCTTGTTTTCCTGGCAGCTTCATCATCGAAAATTAGTTGTGAAGTTAAGCTAACACAATGCAGATGCTAGGCACTGAAGTTTGATATGTGTATATTAAATTAATAAATTACCGAAACGGTGTGAAGCATGAAGTAATATTGGAAGATTATCACTTTCACTCAGGTTGACGAACTTGGTCTTCTCAAAGAAGAAATAGGCTGTGGGGTTAGTTCTTCACTAAAGCTCTCTTCCTGCACTTCACGGATCCAATAATTCATAACCATATGCAGTTCAATACGATTGAGATATATATAGTTTGTTCTTCTCGTTAAGTATCTTAAGAGATTTGAGGGTCCACACAGTCACATGAAGGAGTTTGCAGTAGCTTCTGAGGTTTCTGAAATCCAGAAGTGATTCCGTCACAGTCACTGTAAGCACATGAATTTCGAGTAAGTTCCTAGCATGTAGTATCCATCTTTTGGCCAGGATGTAGGAATATGAATAAATCAATTCCCAATAGCCTTTTTATATATTTACCTACATGTTTTGAGTAGCATAAATCTATTACGTACTTAAACTAAGTAGATAAAGTATTGTATACGGCAATACCGAGATTTCATCCCGTATACTAGTTTTGGGATAATCTGAATACAAAGTTAAAGCAAGCTTTAGAAAAATATGTCTTTGTGTGTGTGCGTGTCAACTTATAAAAATTACGTTAAATACCAAAGCTTTTTTTTTTCTTTTAATCCATGATTAGAACTATGTGCTAAGCCAAATAATTTTAAATTGATGCTCTTGCTAGTGGCTTCAAATATTTTTCTATATTATAGGTTTTATTGTTCATTAAACTTCTTGGTTCCATAACTTATGTCCTGCGATGTAAAAGTAGATAATTCCATAATAATGTTTGTAATAGTATAAAAAGAATCATATGAGATTAACTTAATCGTTATTCGAGATCCACGCAAGGTCATGTAGGTCAACTAGTACTATATATAGAAGGACATTGCAACAATATGTGGCATGATTTCTCTTGTACTCCAAAGTATATCCTGATGAGCTTTGAAAGACAAGTTTTGCAGGGTCGTGAGGAGAGCTGTAATGTCCTTTCTACTAATCACGTGTGGTGACATCTGTGTTAAAGCTGTATTAATCACCGTCTGTATTAATCACTTCAGTATCAATGGCTCGTCTCTGTGATGTCAAACTGAAGTGAAATATCTATTCATAAATCCATCAAATGCACATTACCTCACACTAACTAGTAGTCGTCCTATAACATTCGGAAGTATTATCTTTGTAGCTCTTTTTCATAGAAAAACATTACTACCATATAACTATTGAATATGTAGTACATACGTTAGGTAGGTGCAGCCTCTGAATGACGTGCTTGTGGCTTTGTAACGCCATTCTGTGATAAACGATTCAGCAATACATCTTGTTAAACCACCAGCGCATACATACTGTGCACAAGAAACTGTCATTATCATCATCGTCACTATCATGATCATTATCATCACTTTATTCAATGACACACTCGTCTCAAATAGCGACAGGAGGGGTTTTCTTCTGAATATGTCTCTTTTCTGTAGGCAGGAGACATCACAACTTGTATAGATGTTCACATTTTAGTATAACGTTTTTGAATAAACGCAATAATTCCTCCACATATCGTAAGTAAACGTAAGGCCAAGTAATGCTTTACAACTGTAAGGCAAATATCACAAACAGTTCTAAATGCAAGGTCTTAGTGTCAAAAGACAATATCTACAAAATCTGTAATCTTCAGGGGAAGCCAACACTGTAATGATTTGTGTCAAGAGACAATACAGATAGATGTGTAATAGTATAACCTTATTCGTAAATTAATCAAAAGCAAAGTTGCAGTAGATGCAAACTATTGACATTCTTTTTAATAGAATTCACTATACCCGTTGCTTCTCCTCAAAATTGTAGCTTTTATACTTACTAACATTTGACACTAAAAGCTCTTGTGGAATATAATTGATCAGCCGACTTTTATCTTATTTATTCATTTAAATTCTTAGACATTTTGGTATCCCAAACACTCACTCTTTTAATTAAATAAATTGAAGCATTAACAGTGAAGCAACAAGATTCTAAAGTAAGAACAAATTAGAAACTAAAACCTTCACTTATCTTAGTAATGTTGCAAGTTTCTCGTGCAAATTGCTGACTAAAGTTTCGAGTTGACTCCAACTCATTCTCAAAGCTAATTTGTTCTTACTTTAGACTCACTATTTTGTTTGCCACAAATCCATGCAAGCAATGTGGAATGCTCATTATTGATCTATGGCCATACAACAAACAGCATACTCTGAAACACTTCAACCTTTTCAACTTTTTCTGCGATTTCTGTTTTCTGAACTGGAGATCAAGATTTTCATTCTTGGTTAGCTGTAATATTTATCTCACCAAATTAGAGCCTCCATCTAGTTTCCTCCTGGCTCCAAGAATCCGGCATCTCATCCATTCTATGGCTTCACATTCAGGAGAATGTGCTTCGCCGTTTTATTGGCTTATAAACATGGACGACAAATAGGATCTCTTTGATATCGCCCCATTGTCTTAAGTAGTTTCCTGAAGTTTTCATGTCCGGTTATCAAGCTCATAACGCTTCTAAATGAATGATTCTTAACCTGATAAGTGAGGCTTGTGTTAAACAGGGTGTGAGTGAGTTTTGCTTAAGGGCCTGTCGACAACTAGGTCATTAGGGCCCGTGTGTTAAATAGTTGAACGTTTTGTTTACCTTATTTTTCATGTGATAGAGTTCGTAAACACTGATTAATGACAAATGTATATCGTGATTAACTAAAATGCAATAGTAACTTGCCGTAGAAGCAAAATTTATACTATTGTGCACTTAATAGCGCATTGAAATTCATCAGGAGTTAGAAAAACAGAAAAGAAAAAAGAGGTGCAGTCTTTCGTTTGACTAAATTTGCAGAAAAAAGTTAACTGAAGCGTGTACGAGGAAGGAAGTATCTTTTCCATGGTGAAATAATGGGTGATTGTTATATTGTTACCTAAACTTAATCCAAAACTGATATTGAAATCTCTGCAACACTCACAGTTTTCAAGAGCTAGGAGCATCAATATCGCAAAAATATCGACTTTTGCCATTAAAAGATCCCAAAATTAATGATAAGTCTTTTGTTACATTAGTTTTATATTATATGACCATGAAAAGATACTGCATTGTTTCTTAGCAAGGTTATTTTCGATCTCCTTGTGTGGTTTACCGGGGAAAAATGGCAGTGGGTTGGGGAATTTAGTATCCTGTCGGCATGTTGACCCATCGGTTTGGGTGGCTCAGTTGGTTAGACCCTGGCCTACTGACCCCAAGCTCGCGGGTTCAAATTTGGTCCAGACCGATGGTTTTTAATTGATCCATGTTAGTAGATTTACCGTAAAAGAATCCCTGCGGAACGAAATTCCCGCACATTGGCAATATTAATGTGATCTATTACCACACAAACACTCTCAGTATTACTGTATCCAAGAATACAATATTTAATTTTGCGTTTTCATTTGTTTTGCTTCCCGTATTTTGTTCCGGGATTTCTAAAGTCACACACATACAGCCCCACGTGCGTACATGTCAAAATACGTCACCAGATGTTTGCTTCATTCAGGTTGCCTGTATGCTGCACATTGATACATGTTGAAATAAGGTCATTTGGAAATAAATCGTGTTCTATGCAGTATAAACAAGTGTTTAAAGCTTTTAAATCGTTTAAAGCTGTAATACATTTATTCCATTATTGCCACTCTAAAAATGTCAGTGGTAGTTTTCAGATGCGGCAGAGCGTATCTGTTGGGATGGGAAAGAGAGAAAAAGAATAAAAGCACCCATGTGGAGGGGCCACTACACGCTCGACTTCACTTGCCATCTAATTGGTGGCTCCTCGTACAGTTCTTCACTTTAATTACATAGCCGCGACATTGCGCACAGATAAGACAGGCAGAGACTGCAGCAAATACAAGTAATGTGCGTGCGTACATTCATTCATCACATTAAATTGCGCTATAATTAACGTTTTAAAAATGTAGCTTATTGTGCTGGAATTAGTTCCTTAAGTGGTAAGCAAATGTAGTGAGATGCAGAATCACTCTAATTTGTTACGTCGACAAAGAAGTTTCTTTTTTTTTTTTTTTCTTTTTTTTTTTTTTTCTGGAGGAAGCAAATGAGAAAGACCACGGCTTCCAGCAGACTTTTAAATGAGCATTTCTTTTACGTGCGATATACTTTTAAGGTGATTTTGTCCTATTCATTAACGCTCTTGCTATTGGACATACAACTTAAATTCAGAAAACTTATAACCCTAGAGAAGCACTTGAAACAACGAAAATCTGATGTGTTGCACTCACATAACTTTCTCTACTCTTGTACTAACCATTCTTACAAACTCTTATTCCTATATCTTCTTCGTGTTAGTTAAAATGTTTGTACAAATTATCTTATTGCTTATTTCCTTGTAGGTGCAAGGGAGATATTAGAATACAGTAGGCTTTGTGCCATAGTCAAATCTTTTTAAACTTTGAGATTCCGTTCTCTTTGCACACTTAACATAAAAAATGAACAACCATGTTGCATTTTGCTAAAGTTCTAGGTTTTCCGAAGCTTACACACATAACAAGGAATATCTCCAAAATGGTTCAACCAACAAGAAAATATACTTGGACATAAATTGTGTATTTTAGTAAGATCTACATATTTTGTAGAGCATGATTTGGTCTATCTTTAACGGTTTACTAGTTATGCAAAAGTTGTTCAGAGCAAATACAACTACAGGGAGTATAACCAGAAAATTCAAGATATCCATTTCATTTGCCATAAAAATATCTCAAACATATGACATTTTAATCAAAATCGTTAGAGCCATTTTCAATAAAATCAAAATTTTCTAACAATTTTCCATGTAAAGGGTAGTTTAGTGTGGGGCTATTTGCTTCAAAATGTTCGTATCGCATCCTTGAAAGACATTAAACTTAAATATCAACTTTGGTTTCTAAACTAATTTTCGTTTTTGAGTTATGCTTTCCACAGACTGACACACACACACACACACACACACACACACACACACACACACACACACACATACACATTCACGGACCTTTTTCTAAAAATACTTTTTTTTTTGGATTCACGGGTCTCAAAACATGTATTGCCGGTGAAATCTCGACATCGAATTTTTGGGTGGAATACAGTACTTCCTCTACTCACCAGTAGAGAGAGAGAGAGTAATAAAAACTGTTTATTCTAAAGTAATAAGAGCCCAGACAAATCATCATTTTGCAAACCTACAGATTCCAGTTAGTTAAATTCTGTTAAATTGTGCTATATTGTTAAAGCACTTAAACCTAAAATGGTAGTTTTCTCCTATCTCGTGAGACATTAAATTAACCCTTTTATTTACCTGAGGTAAGTGGCAATGCTTTTTTCTGTTCATCGTTAGTGACCTTCAATACTTTCACTCGATGGTTCACATTCAATTTCAGTATTTGCACAAAATTGGAGAAATGTTATTGTATTATACTGATCTGCACAGAAAAGCTTAATGTGCCAACCATGCATAGAATTACAACAATATTTGGCAACTGTTTGTTAGAGCTGCAACCTATGTGATTATTTGACTTTAAATGTACACATTTAATGGACTAAGTCTTTTATATCCCTGTTTTATATGGACAGGAAAAGAAATTTCCTGGACAGCTAGTCTTCAAATCTCATTTATAACTTGTTTTTTTCCGCTTACCACAGTACAAATTATTCAGTCTGTTCCATACTTTATAACTAGTGAAGCTCAAAAAACGAAAAATAGATCGAGCTCTTTGTTTTCCTGGGTTCTTCAATTGCATTCAGGGTTTGCTTTTCTATAATGGTAGGCGTCCTCTTCGTATATGTATTAATTTTGTGCCTAGGGTTGTTTCATATGATAGAAACCTACTCACTAGTTATATTATTGTGGATTGAATTTTACTAGTAGAAATTAATTGAAAATCTCTTTACTTAAGCATCTATCCAGACTTGGTCACAACGGTGAGTTGTGAAAATTCCCAAAAGCTTTATTGGTGCCAAGATGTGAGAAGCATCAATTGACTTAACATTAGGCGGTATGCAACTTAAGGCTGCAGAGAAAAAGAATGTAATCCATTAGTCTGCTTCAAGTTTTGAGCTCTTTAGTCCATTTTAAATCCTTCTTTCTTGAATCTTCGTGTTCTTCCTCTGAACTGTTCTTCTTGGATATCTCTGGCTGGCATTCGATGCATGTTCTCTAGCCATTTGTTTCTAAGCTTACTTGTTATTTCGCTTGTCTTATTGTTTCATTTCTTATTTTATCTTGTGCCATTTCCATGATTGACCCAAAAAACGTTATTTCAATGTATAAACCGACTGGCAAAGTAGATATTTAAGAAAGAAAGTGGAAAATCAGCAACGGAAAAGGCTGCCAGAAGAGTTGAGTGCGTAATGAATATAGATATATCACAATGTAATTAGTAATGCACATACTTAAGTAATAAATCCTGGTACATCATTTTCTTTATGGTTATATCAAATCGAATAATTCACCCAATGATCCCCTTCAGTTGTACTTCTGTGAAAAAATAGCAACGAAAATAAAGATTAAATTACTACGACGCTGGGCTCGGCGCACAACAAAAGAAAGATGGGGCTACTTCACACCACATGCCTGGCGCAAGGTTCAGCTTCTCCACACCGTTCACGTAAACGAACACTGACTAACAACAATGAAGTGGCTACACAAAAGGGATTTTCTCAGGAGACTTCGAGAAAGATCTGGTTGTGTAATTAACGGCGTGTTTGATGGAGTTCGCGATAGGTCCGTGTTACGTAATCCCCTCTATAGGTATAAGCAAGTGCGTAAATTGCAGCCTGTAAGGCGAGGTCCGTGCACTGGCTCCAGGCAAAATCCTTAACTAACAAACAAATCTCTTAAAAAAAGAGTGAGAGAGTTACAGTTACAGACACGAGTCGGTCAGTGTGTCAGGTGTATCTATACGTCGTGAAGAAGATTTCACGAGTGTCGAGTGATTGCATCGCCATAGTTTGGATATGAGGGACAGAGAAAGTGAATAAAGGCACTGAAATTTTGAGGCAAGGTTAAGAGA
This sequence comes from Tenodera sinensis, assembly GCA_030765045.1. NCBI lineage: Eukaryota > Metazoa > Arthropoda > Insecta > Mantodea > Mantidae > Tenodera > Tenodera sinensis. Next base: position 141,917,158 of record CM060965.1, on the reverse strand, counting down.
AGTAAAAGTTGTGGGTTGTGATAGTACGAAAGACTGTAGACTGTTAAACTGTATTTATGATAAAATTTTAGAAGACTACAAAAGTAACCGGGCTGATTATATTATTTTATTACATAATTTTATATCTCCACACAGCTGAAGCTATCAGTTTATGACTACGAAATTGTTAGAATAATCGGTTTACCCACCATCAACTTGTTTCGTATCCTTGAGATGTGAGCACAAGTGGCAGCGAAAAGATTATTGCACTAACGAAATTGCAATGGCAATTAACTTCTTGCATTATTTGTATTTACCTTCAAACGCTCTTAAATTTCATTCACAAACTAAAATGTTTTCAGTAGGTATTTATTCTCCCTTATACGACACAGCTTTCCTCTGCCTTCACCATTAGTCTTACTATCAATCATTTTCTAGGTTACTCTCAATGTGTTTTTCTGCTGAATATTTGGGAACTTTGCTGCAATTCCGGACAGGGGTTCCCATTTGAAAACCGAACATTTGAAAGCCATATATGTCTGTGTGTGAATCACTCGCAGTTAAGCCTTAGATACGATACATTACACCAGTGTTTAAGGTTATAGCACCAGAGAACACAAAATATCATGAAGTGCAAGTAATAGCAAACTTGCTCCTATGATTATTAGCATGACCTTGTAAAGTGTTATAAGAGCTGTTTTGTGCTGTACTTGTTTTATGGAGAACATGCGCTCTTGTTTATCTGGAAATCTGCAAGCAAAGTTCGTGTGGTGCACTATACAAGCCGCATGTCACTGTATATGAAAGATGCAGGAAAGTTCTGCTGTGCGCAAACTTTGGGATTGCTGGTTTCGTATACAAGACCGCGACAAAGGACAATGATAAAAGTTAGCCAATACATGAATAGTAAGTTTATGTTAGCGTTGAATCTTTACATTAAATTTCCTTTAGATTTCGCATATATTAATTTCCATTTAGAATCTAATGGAACATGCAAACCTAAGTAATTTAATATTTTGACTAAGCTTATGTGCTGCAAAGAGTAGAACTTGGCCCCAATGTAACGTTTGAGACTCTCATTCCGGAAGTCGTGGGTTTGTCTCCCGACCCCTGATTGTGGTTTTTTTGGGGGGATTTCCCCGGGTCGCTAGGCGAATGCTGGGAGAATAAATACACCCCCAAATTTCCTATCCATCCATTTCGTTTCATTTATCATTCGAATAATAATTTAATCATTTCTGTTGGTTCTTCAGGATCGCAATTGTCAGCGAAGCCGTTTGGTGCAACTTGGCAGGGATGATATGCGCACAGAGCTCTTTCCGCCCCTCGTTCTCCGTGGGATCCGGGTGGGGGAAACATCTGGGAGCGTTGGACCCCGCGCAGAAATAACCCTGATCTACAGACTTAAAGTATCGTCAAACTTGGGAAACCTTAGAGACCTCAGTACTGTTAGTTTGGATGTGGCCGCCCGGTGTCTCCTCTCAGCTCATCTTCCCGAGGGTGTCCCCTAAGAGGCATAGGTACAACAAGTCTGACTTCAGTGCCGAACTTACTGGGTATCTGCTATTTCTAGCTCTACTCTTCAAAACAAGTTTAAAAAGCTTTATTTCCACATTTCAGGACTGAATAAAATGCTAAAATTGGACCAACTCTTTATGCATATTTGACAGCTTTTGAACATTATGGTGCTGACTTTTAAGACTAATATTATTTTCCGTCACTATAAACGTTATAATAGCTATTACTGATAATTATGCGATAAACATTTAGATCAACGGGTTTTCTTAAAATGAACCACTTCAGTTTAAAATGGGAACCTAGCAAAACACCATAAAGTACTAGGTAATTGTTTGTTTGGCTTTTGATATTCCTCCAGAGAAGGATACGACATACAGTGGTAAAAGGGCTCTGGTTTAGTATACTTAGTAAAATGTATATAAATATAAATAATGTTTCTCATAAATGACATTTATAATGCATATCGTTACCTCTAGATCTGTCGATGGTCAATGCTAGATACATGAGTCTATGGCACTTTATACAGTATATCGATGCCATAACGCTAAAATACTGTGAAGCCGACCGCGGAGCACAACAAAGGACGGTTTGGGCTAAACTGTCGCACCACATACCAGGCGCGGCGCGTATCATAGGCGTTCAAGCTCAATCTGCCTAACACTACGCACGTAAGCAAATATATGACAGCAATTAGAGCGGTAAAACCAAAAGTGGTTTTCGAGATTATTCGAGAAGTGTCCGGAGACCAGCGTATTCGTAGAAGTTCGAGAAAGGTCCTTGTTACGTCATCCTTGCTATAGGAGGCAAGGAGTTAGTTACAGATATGAGTCGTCAAATAGACGGTCAGTTTTTTAGTTTCATTATGTGTGTCATCTGCATGAATACTGATCGTCGAAAGGAAGATAGTGAAATACTTAATGAGTGCCAAATGATTGTATAGTCTAATTCAGCTGTTTGGGAGACAGAACGTGAAGAAAGTAAGAATTGAGTTAAGGTTACGAGAAGAAAACAATTTTGAGTTGTAATACCACAAAAGGCTGCAGCATTTCTTTAATATAACCACCCTCCAGCGTAATAGCCCTGACGTTCCAAGGCTTGCCGCTCCGTCCCACAACTCTGCCGACTAAAGGCGTCATGAGTGGGATGCAGTACCGGAGGGTGGAATGTGGTCAGTGCCCTGAATCCTCCCGGCTAGTTACGCAGCCTTCGCAATCTTATTTCTTACACATAGGTGTCACTAATGTAAAAGGTATGCTCTCATTAGCTGATATTTCGATATAGATACAGGGTCAGACTCAGACCATGTCTGGTAAAAGCACAAACATGGTAAGGAATCTTTGTATATGAATTTCAATATACGCGCTCCGTTTTACATGTAGGGCAAAAAGCAGGAATATTTCATTCTAAGACGGAGTAACTTAGTGTTTTCCCGAAACATAAATATATAGTCTAAAACTGTTAAACTGTCTCCGTGAGAAAGAGAAAACAGAGTAAAATATATATTTATTACAGAGCACGCCAAACTTTAATTAACCTATTATAAAAATCTCAGAAAATGTTATGTTCTTCCGGGAGAACTAAACATTGTCTAGATAGTCTTAGTATCAAATGTAAATCTAAATATTTTTGTTTTTTGTTAACGATGGTTACCGCTCTCAACTGGACAAGTCTCTGAACTGGAAATTACCTTTTAATTCTGATCATTTGGTTTTCACGTCGTTTTGCCAGTTATCTATGATACCTATTTTTTCAAGTGACCTATATATTTTATTACTCAGAATCTAAGGTTCACTTACCGAAAGCATCACAACTTTAAATAACATTAGTTAGGAATTCAGAGTGCTCAGTTTTATTTAAGTATAGAAATTATTTTATATCTATGATGAACGATAATAGGGTGTTTTAATAGTCTTAGTAGTCTTAGATCAAACGCGTTGTATAAATAAACGGTAGAGGGGATACAAAGCCATTTGAATATAAATCGGTGGCGTATGACATAGGAAAGCTTGAATATATTTGATTATTTTATATTTTATGTATGGCAAACAATCATAGGGTGTTTTAATATAAACACGCTATATATGTGGTTCATGTGTCGCCGATTTATATTCGAATGTCATAGGAAAGCTCGAATATACCTATTATGGTAATTCTCAGAATTTATGAAGTCCAATTAGTGCAAAATTGTTTAATAATATTCAGGTGTGCTTTTATAGAATATGATTGGTTTAAAGACAAACTTCACCGCATAAAAATAATATTACATTTGAAAGTTAGCTTTCTGCTAATTCTGGTAATTAATCATTACCTTCCATGTACACCTTCTAGACGTTGTCAACAAAAGAATTCCTTTGCAAGCTGCAAGATATGTGGTAACTAAGCTTCCTTAGCTATTTTATGAGACTATTTCTTCACACCAAGAAAAACCACTTTGGCGCGACCTTTCAGAATAAAGTATGTTTCCGCTCTAATAGATGAAGACTGGGAAAGCTCATTTGGAGATCCCCTGCAATGACATCGTCTCTTGCGCTTGTCTTCACTGAATGAAATTTCTAAACATACTACTAGGCACTGGGTGTGGATTAGTACTATTCTTGCTTGGCTGTTTTAATAAAGTGAGTCAGTGGCAACGAAGGACTTTCGCCGGGGCTATCTCAGCACCAGCAGTATGAGAGATCTAAGATGCATAGGAAATGGGAAGATATTAAACGAATAACTTTTTGACTGAATTAATTTTTGTCTTCAGTCAGCACATGGGCATAAGTTATTCCAGGCACTGAACGAAGAAACACTAATGTTTATTAAAGCACATTATCATTCTCTGCGGTTATATGTGCTCGATATATCCAGAATGCTACATCAGTTACTCAGAGAATGTTCCCTTTCATGGAGTTTATTGTTTATCAAATGACACTCTTATCGCGACAAATTCTTATCTCCGAAACATGCTATACGTTTCTCGCAAGTGTGACTTTTACCCAAATATATGTAGCTTATACGCAGAGCACGCTGTTTTCATCCTCAATATTGAAATTTTCTCCTGTTGACTTTATTTTCGTGGTCTTAGTAGCGTCACTTTCTGGTACAGTCTTTTGATGGACTCGATGAGTATGTACGCATTCACAACTCGGAACTTTTCCGAAATGTTTATATTTCTTCGGCTGCGGCCACTACTCCCGCACCTACCTTTATGAATAAAGGAAAAATGTATTTTTTGCCTTTGTGACTTGGCATTGACTATGCAAGCTCTGAGGGTCTTACCGTTTGTGTAACTTCATTCAAAATACACTTTTCTAGCTCGATAAACGTGTGCTACCGGGAGTTCCTTATATACAGTAGGATTTATTCGACAGCAAAAATATTAACTACTGGATAATAACATAATGGTCCTCAAATTAATCAGATAAATCACGAGCATTTGTTTTGTCTGTCACGGAGGGGACTCCAGCACATCACAGTCATCCTTCCCCGGGACAAAGGATGATATGAGAGTGCCCTCAGCCTGCGAAGGGTCCCTAAGAGGTGCAGACAGTTCTTCAGCCCAAGTGAGTTCCAGGTCGTCACAGGTCCGCTTGATCAATCAGTCGGTCAGCCAACCACACCGCTTCCCCTCAGCCGAACACAGTATTCCCTGAGCGCAAGCCGGGGACCGTGCTGCCACAAACTGGAAAGATCGGATAGAGACAAAATGAATTGAAGGTAACGAAAGGGAGTGATTCGGGGGAAGTAAGGTCATCATTCGCCGGAATGACCCGGGAAAACCCCACGCCGCAGGAATCGAACCTGCAAATTGGGGGTAGAAAAATTACAGGCTCAATTCCTAATTCCATTATTCCAGTCTATCGATATCAAGAAGCTCCGAATATCTGTTTTCTTGCTTTCTTTCTTAGATATGCAAGCATGTCGCATACCACATAGTTGAAGTCATATGCAGTGGTTTTTAAAGTTCAGAAGAACTCAGTTTTTGAGCATGCACCTGCCAACACTCGTTGCTAAAATGGCCATTACTGAATACGTTTATGAAAAGACGGGATAAAAAAAAAAAAAAAAAAAAAAAAAAATTGGAAACGATGCTCCAGCGTGCAAACCTTTCATATCCAATGTCCAAAGAAACTATAAAGTGACGCAAACGCTCCTCTCCGTCGAAGACGTCGCCTTTAAGACCTATAAGATCTCGTGTTTGGTGTCCGGACTAGCTCTAGCAAGAGGTCTTAATCTACAGGTGTGCGTGAGTTATGGTAGGAATGGAACCAAACGAAGAATTAACCAACAGATCACTTTATTTGTAAATTTCCAGATTTGTAGAAAACTGCCGACGATATTTAAATAGAATGTAACTTTGTAACTTCAATTACCACGTTATAACACTTTAACTTTGTCACCCTTTAGCAACCGCCTTATTATGTATACGCGCTAGCTTACGTACAACTCCCAAGTTGCACGTGCGTTATCTCGACTCGATTCAAGACGAGTGTCTGTTGCGTTGCATTTGTTTTTGCGTGAGCAACACGAAGGAAGCGATTTCCATTGGCTAACTTTAGAGCACGTCATGGTAAGATAGGAATCAGCCCGCTGAATCACTAAGGCTGAGTACAAACAACAATTGTAACCTTATCACTCATTTAAATCTACCTAGGCTTCCATTCTTGAGACTTTAACATATTCAGCTTTATTACGTCTTCCCCTTAGCTATTAACTAGAATCTCCTTTTGTTTCTTTTTATTATCAAATATATATATTGACATTATAATTTTCGTTTCAAAAGGAAACCTTAAAACCATTTAAAATAACACACAAGACGCAGAAATTAAGATTTCAAATAGAACGAGTCCAACATATACAATGCATTTTGCGCTCATTTTCGGTGTTCAATACTTTTATATCCAACTCGAAGATTTTAAATAAAATCCCTCCAATCCAAACTACTGTATGAGGAAAAATTATTTTTACCAGAACTATGTTTAAGGATTAATTACTATGCCATGTTTAAACAAATTTGCATAATAAATAAAACACATATCTTAAATTTTCTGCGAATAGCCTGTGAAGTCCTATTAATTCCGATAGATGTTCTATAACATGTAAACCATATTTCTTACTACACTGCAAACCAGGAACAGACCAGCGCATTTGAAGAATCCCAACATAGTGTTAAGAAAACTGTTTTCATCACCACGTAGAATCCAGTTTATAAATGAAATATTTAAGACATTAGATTAATACTAATTTCATATGCATGTGTATGAGATCACAAAAAAGATTATAAAAAGAAATAAAAAAGTAGTATGTAACCCATAATGGATAAGCAACTGTTGCTACGCAGACAATATAGAGGTCACTAAAGGACAAATTTGTAAATTTTTTGACATTAGAAACTTTATTTAAGAAATTTTCTTCTTTTCTATTTATTTTCAATGGCTTCTTTCAAAGATGCAAAGCGAGATGATGTAGAAAGTGTCCACCCAAGTCTAACTTTACTTAGGAAAACATGTGTTTTATCTCTCCAAAATGGCAATAACAATTTTCATTAAATTACCACATGTACATTATACAGGTAACACCCATAGTTCAGTTTTATGCAATCCGCAATTTATACGTAATCCAGCAGAAAACGTAACTTCTACCTAGGATCTACCCATGTCTGTAGTATGAATATCTGTCTGTGCAATCTAATGGTTAATGTGCTAAATGCTAACTTCTGAATACGTAGACCGCGGGTTTAATGCCCATCTGGAGTGGGAAGTTTTTCTTTAATTGATATTACTTTCTGTGCTGTCTGCAGTCTGGAAGTACGAATCTATTTTCTGTCGTACCCCGATGGATAGAGAATGTGAAATGAGTTAAAACACTGAGCAACAGTCTCCTAAAATCCAAGACATCAATCTGATCTTATGTGGTAAAGGCGGGTATAAGCAGAAGGACGTGGTACATTACCTTTGACGGAAGTAACAAGGGTGAGATGCTCAGGATTGAGCTCGGCTAGGCGCTTGATGAGGTCTATTTGTTCCAGCGTGAGCTGCACAGCATCCAGGTACTGGGCGTCACACGGCACATATGCCGACCAAAACTGTCCAAACAAACACACATTCTCATTATATAAACAACTTTTTCTCATTTAAAAAATTATTGCTAAAAACCAGTAGCGCATAGGCAGTTGTAAACACTCTACAACATGAAAAATCTAGAACAATTGTACAGCAACTGCTAGGGATTCAACAATGGCAGGCACAGCATATAATGGCGGCTAATAGCTCACTATTACTATTTGTTTCCTGATGTGCTCATACACTTTGAGAGTGTGAATGATTTTTATATCACCGACTTTACAGCGTGATTTCACAGCGTGTTTGATTTTACAACACCGCCAGGCAAGCCTCTGACTGGATGTTGTGTTGAGTCACCCGCCATTAAATATAGTATATGCCATTATATGATGTAGCAGCTGTTTTCCACTAGATTACTTGAAGATAAAGGCATCTTGTACAGAATGTGAATTTAGGCTATAGTACGAAAAAGCTGATATCTCACATTCCCTTAACTCTATTATTTATTTTTGTACAACTTCTGCTGAGTATTCTTGATAAATCCTATTTTTCTATCAACTTCGCTTAACGAAACATTTACAGGACATTAACAAACATTTATAGAAACGGTCTAATTGCAGGTGTAACTAAAGATACAAGAGGGATAGAGGAAATCGAATCCATTGTGGGATGCTCGTTATACATCCTGGCCTTACATTTCATACCCTTTCATAACACTGGGAGGAACAACTGCACAGCGACAGAAATTTAAAAAAATGGCGAAAAAGGAACAAACAATAAACAAAATAATAACAACAATGGCTCAACAGCGCTTTACGGACCAAGGTTTACTGCGCAGCCAGTGCGTCCCCCACATCTACCCACCATAGGTGTCATGAGTTGGGTGCAGTCTGAAGGTGGGACGTGATCAGCGCCCCTATTCCTTCGGCCAGTTACGTGGTCTCCGCAGTCAGGGACCGCTACTTCTCAATCAATTAGCTCCTCAACTGGTCACTCAGGGAACTAATGAGGCCGACTGCAGCCCAAACCTAGGAGAAAATGCCGACGTCGGTACTAGGAATCGAATCCGGGTTTCCCGGTTGGCAAGCAACAGAGCCAAGGAAACGACCAAGAAATGGAAAAGTATTGAAAAACTCCAAAAAATAATAACGATACAATGAAAATAACTGCTGGCATAAGAATGTTATTTGAAATAAACTGGCTGTTTTGGGGCAGTACGTTTCTATCTTCACAGGCTATTACTAGAAAATTAAAATTAATCGTTTTATTCAAGTACCTTAAATACACTTCATTTTAATCAAAATTGTGAGGACAATTTTTGATACTGACCATAAATATCAACTTGGATATATAACTGAGTTTTCGTTTTTACTTTCTCTACTGGTAAGTAGGGGAAGTATTGTATTCCACCCAAAAATTCGAAGTCGAGATTTCACCGGAAATACATGTTTTGAGGCCCCCTGAATCCAAAAAAAGCATTTTTAGAAAAAGGTCCGTGTGTGTGTCTGTGTGTCTGTGTGTCTGTCTGTCAGTCTGTCAGACTGTCAGTCTGTGGACAGCATAGCTCAAAAACGAAAAGTCGGTTAAAAACCAAAGTTAGTATTTAAGTTTAATGTCGTTCAAGGATGTGACACGAAGATTTTGAAGAAAATAGCCCCACCCTAAACTACCCTTTACATGGAAAAGTTTTCGAAAATTTTGATTTTCTTGAAAATGGCTCTAACGATTTTGATTAAAGTGTCATATGTTTGAGATATTTTTATGACAAATGAAATGTATATCTTGAATTTTCTGGCTATAGCCCCTGTAGTCGTATTTACTCTGGATGACTTTTGTATAACTGGTAAACCGTTAGAGATAGACCAAATTATACTATACAAAAATGTAGATCTTGCTAAAATACACAATTTATGTCTAGATAAATTTTCTTGTAGGGTGAACCATTTCGGAGATATACCTTGTTATGTGTGCGAGTTTCGGAAAACTTGGAAGTTTCATGAAATGGGTCATCGTTGTTCATTTTTTTATATGTTACGGGTACAAAGAGAACGGAATCTCAAAAGCCTACTGTATTCCAATATTCCCCTTGCACCTACAAGGAAATAAGCAATAAGATAATTTGTACAAATGTTTATTTTAACTAACACGAAGAAGATATAGGAATAAGAGTTTGTAAGAATGGTTAGTACAAGAGTAGAGAAAGTCATGTGAGTGCAACACATCAGATTTTTCAGTTATGCAGCTCATAGACATATGCCCGCGCATACACACATACACACATTCCTTCTTGCCAATCTACCTCTTCCTTAGCAGTTAAAGAATGTTACTGTGTATTGATCAGACATATTAACCTAAATTTTAGACAGCTAGTTCCACCACTGCTGTCAACTTAACAGTTTATACGAAATTACTTAGGGTCATGCTCATCGATCTTTAAAGGCTGACAATTATTGTTAATATTTACACAGGTAGCCCCTTTGCTTCCCTCCCTCTTAAAGAAAACGAAGATTAATAAATGTCTTCCGTGAGAATGTAATCAAATATTAACACAATCTTGCATTAAACGGTGCGTATTGTTAAAAACCGACTCCAATTAGTGGAACCACGTTTGAATCTAATGGTTTTAGTAACAGATATCCATTAATTACGCTATCCTGCGAAATCCGTTATTAACGAGCCACATTTTATATTCACGCTTCTAGGGTTTAATTACGTTTTAGGGGATTTCTACATTTTAAATGAAAGGATTTATTTCCCAAACTTCGTGGTGGAAAGGGGTGTGAATCAAGATTAATGAAACTACAGAGTTGTAATATACGAGCCAGTCGTTCGTTCTCTCTACCAATCTAGGCAACAGTTGGTACCAGCAGAGCGCGCTATGCCCAGATGCATATGTTAGAGGTTAAATAACTCGAGCTTATAGCCCAGCTATTGCTTACTCTATGCACATAATCATAAAACCATTCGTATATGAAACATCTCATCCTAACCTAAATACAGAAACTCTCAAAGGTCTTCCTATCTACTTATAGACGATGTGACCGAACCCCCCACCAGTTTTGTAGTTATATTTCTAGTTGTACACTGCATGCTGATAATATTGGTCTCAGTGGGAACAGACTAGTGGCTTGTTTAAGCGTGGCTTAATGAGGTTAATGAAAATACTCCCATCGAATTAATAAATGTTATGGTACAAGCAATGCAACTAGTTCTATACGATTTACCCTTGCATTACCAAGGGATACTTTATGCCCACCTTCCGCGATTTTTAAAATTTTCTCGGTTATTGTTCTGCAGTTAATAGTTATTGTTAATTACTATTTCTATTACTGAATTGCATATTTATTTCCAACGTTTTATTGTCTTTTTGATACACAATGAAATTTTATGATGGTCATAAAGTATTGTCCCGTCGGTATAACGTGATTCATGTAAAAAAATCATAAAGGCATAGTTAAACAATGTTAAATATTGCCTTTGTAAACATGACAAGATACAATGCCCAATTTCAAAGTAAACTTAAAAAATTGCTGAGATATACTGTTACCAGTGGCGGTTACCTCCGCTGATAGTGTAAGCCCTGTAATAAGCATTTGCATAATATCTAATGTGATTCATGTGAAGAGTGAAAAAGTAATAGTCAAAGTGTTAAATATCACCTTTATGAACATGAAAAGATATAATACCCAATTTTAAAGTAAACTTGTTATAACAGTTGCTCTCACATTTTGTTACTAGTATCCCTCCCCCTTGGTATTTTAAGCTACAGAATAATACTAGTGTTAAAACTGAATATGATGTGTGTAGCAAACTGAAAAACATTCATGTTTTCAAAACTGAACGCTGTGAAACAGTGTGTGTAAGGTGGGAAGTTTGATGAAATGACGGAGCAGCGGAGCTCACTACCCCAAGGCATCCATGGGTAAGCAGTAGCTTTTGCGCCTCCTGGGAAGGCGCGGGTCATATTGTCCCAGTGTGTTGACCAGCTGGTTTGGATGAGGCGTAAGTTTGGCGTACATTGTGTCACACACAACGTCCACAATGTAAGGAATGCCAGAATGAGTGTGGAGGATATGGGATGGGAATCTACGGTCGGTATCGTAGATCATCCTGAGCGCTCTGTTCTGCACCACCTAGAATCTGCGGATGGTGGTTAGAACCACATGAGCCAGGGAAGCAGGAGCGCCTCATACTGCAAATTGCACCACTGAACGCTGCTAAGTTATCTTGTTGTGATGCCATGATACTCAGTTGGGCTGTAGTTCCCATTTTGTTTCATTGTGAGAAGAGATCGTTATGTAAAAATGGGTGAAAAACCTTAATAAGGATATTAAATAGCAAGTGGCTTGTGTGAATATGTGTAGCAAGCTATACAGAGATATTGCAATTCAACTGGAGATAAGTAAAACATATGTGGCACCGACAATAAAAAATTATAGGAAAAGCGACAAATTTTCAGACTTGTAGCGAAATGATAGGCCAAGGATTGCATCGCCCCCTTAAAATAGAAGTGTGGCAGTTTTATCCATATGAGATCGGAAGATAGCTGCCCTCAGGCTGAAAAATTGCCAAAACCTTCGAGAGACATTATTGAAATTTTGGAATAATACTACCGTGAAAGAGTGTAGAAATCTTGTGAAAAGTATGCCAAAAAGAGTAAAACTGTGTTTGAATGAAAAAGGAGCCCCAATAAATTATAAAATCATATGCATTTTAAGCAATATGTCGTACATTTATAATGATATATGATGCTGTGTTCTTCGAAGAGAAAATTTAAAACATCAGCGGGTGTCCTTAAGCTTTTGGTAAGGCGTGTAGACCATGCTAATATTGCTCATCTGTTTATCCTTCGGTTCCGTTGACAATTCACAATAGGTATGCATTGGTGAAGACACCACTTTGAAATCTGTGTCCCCGGCAAACAATTATTGGTGTCCAATTATGGCAAGCAGTCATACTTTGATTCATGGGTTTTTTGCCACAGGCCCATGCTTTCAGAAATCTTTATATGAAAACAATAAGGGTGTAAGTCAGGTAAATGTTATTCACTGAATAGGCAACATATAGAAAACCTTACACCAGATAAGATGTGTCGGTGCTCCGTCAAGATGTAGCCAGTTGTTGGTTACCAGCAGTGGCGGAACACTGACTTCACAATCCTTTAGATGAGTCTGTGGCAATTCCCCTACATCAAATAGACTTCCACAAAAACTGGTCCAATAAGCCAATAGGGTGATGCCCAGCTTGCACTGAATCTGGATATGATTATTAGGGAAGTGCCTATAGCTGGCTATAGATGTTGATAGATTAAGCGTCACTGCCGTTCTGTGTGAACTTTGTGAATAAGTTATTTAACCCCCTCTCTGTCAGATAAATGAACAATAGGGACTGTATCTACAAATCACTGTCTAACTTCTCAGCACGAGTTAATAGCCACATAGAGAATAACACATGATTATTCTGAAAAGTATTGGGACTTTTTGGAGCTATTACTGCAGCACCAGCTTGTAGTACTAAATTGCATAGTCTCATCCAAGACTTGGCTTCAACTGATTTGTCGCCAGAGCACCAGGAGAGAAATTGGAGGGACTAGAGTACGGGTTAGAAAAAGCGCAGTGCAGGACATCTAATTCCTGGTAATATGGCCACGCATCGAAGAAAAGCTGTGTATTTTATATTCTCTCGTCAATAATTGAGTTTGAATTAGTAATAAAGTATTACTTCACGATGTACTTCACGATACCAAATGCTTACCTTGCTCCAGATTCACATTTAGCTCTAGAAACACCAGCTATCATTAACAGAGAGGCTTTCCCCATTTGAAATGTTACTGCCCCTTTAGAATATTCTTCTGCCCACTATTGTTCACATAGTGTTTTATTTCAAAATTATCAAATTATGGACTTCATTTCGATTACTTTTTAATGAATTTAATTATTTTTCAGGAATGTTCAAAATACTACGACACTAGATTCCCTATATGTTCATAGAACACGGAGTTTTTCTTTGCTCTGTACAGATAACATACTGCTACTTCCCCTTGGAGGTAAAAAACGCTGACTTTCACAAAATTCTCTTCACATTCATCCATCAAATCACGCTGCATATGAAGATATAACACTAGAATACCTGTATTTTTCCCATTCATAAATGCAAAGTATTGTGGCAAAACCAGAAATTCTGTCCAGTTTCCTTTCTGTGATAGAATCACTCGACACTCGTCAAATCTTCTCCACTTCGGTGCCACGTATCTTTCCCGACGACAGTACCACAAACACACACACACACACACACACACACACACACACACACACACACACACAGCTGTCCCGTACTCATTGACACACTCACCGACTCATGTCTGCAACTATCTTCTCTGTTGTTTCTTCGCCGGCTTATCTGCATATCAGGGATGACATCACACAGTACTTTCTGAAACTTCCA